>CM035427.1:93563670-93571170 GCA_020310875.1 Ceratopteris richardii | reverse complement strand
CATGTATGTAGAGTCTTCATGATATCTTCCAAGCCAAATGTGTAGGCTTGTGATTTACACCAACAGCTAATCCTCGCCTTCTAAACACTCCTTCAAAAAGGTGGCTTCTCTGAGTCCTTTGAAAGTACCTTTAGTGGCTGCTCCTACTCTTCCTTTGGCTCTTCCAAATCTTTAATTTGATTTGACTCTACTTTCTCTTCTTTGGACTCTTCTTGGATCTTTCAATCCTTGCAAGCTAACTCCCCCTTGCTTCATAATCTTCTTTTCATTCTTCATGGCTGATTATATACCTGTAAAATCAACGATGGGCTGATCATATATGAACTCTTTCATGAGTTCCTCTTCATGTGAAGCATTCATAGCTTCCACATCTTCCAAGCTTCCTTCATCACCTACAAAAAACGCAAGAAATTGTGAATGTGACCAATGGTGCCTTTTGCACCTAACAAGGATTGCCATTCCTCTTGGGATTGTCTTATTTTCCCTCACATAGGCTTGCCATTCCTCTTGAATGGTCTTACTTGCCATAGGCTTGCCACTCCTCTTGGGTGGTCTGACTTGCCTCAAACCTTTCACTAGACCTTCACTTGGTCTTTGGTGCTTCTTGCACCTAACATAGGCTTGCCACTCCTCTTGGGATGGTCTTACTTGCCTTTTACATAGGCTTGCCACTCTCTTTGGTGGTCTTACTTGCCTCATCCTTCGACAATACATTCACATGATTTATGCTTGGAACTTACCACCACACACAAGTGTGGATTTTTCAAAAACCTTTACCTCAGCCCTTAGCTTTGCAAATGCACTTCTTTACCTTATTTTAACTCAATCAACTTCAGCCATGTTTTCACACTTCTCTTGAGTGACTCTTCCTTCTTTTGGCTTGCTTCTTGCTTGTTGCTCCTTGCAACCCTGGGGGATATCATCAAGTCTTCATTGAGTCTTCAACACTTTGTAGCAGCCCTTCTTTGGAGTCTTCTACTCCTCCTTGCCTTGGCAAGCTCAATCCTAGGCTTCCACCTTGTCCACCTTCAGCTTAGGCTCCAATCTTCAAGTCTTCAAAACTTCAAGTATTTGACAAACGTGTAGCTTCGGCTCCTTCCTTCACTTTGGCTCCAAGCTTTGTGTCCTAGCTTCATCCAAGCTTTGCCCATTTTCTTTGGCTTGTCCAAATAGGAGAATTGAGTTGAATTCCTATCTCAACTCAAGAATCGAACACATTTAGTTATCATAAATGATCATACATATTTTCTTTTGCAAATTTACCTTTATAGGTTTTATCCACAACAAGATACATCCACAATGTCATACATGGCAGACTTGCATCTTACCAATCTTTATGTTGGAGCAAGTCTATGACAAGCCTAAGTATTGGCTTGAGTCCCACAAAGTCATAGAAGAAGCCTTAAAATGAAGACAATGTAAAGTTCACTTGTGACCTACCTCTTGTAACTTTTGAAGAGTTTACTTAATGTAAAAGTGAAAGAATCTTAAGTGGTTGAGTCCACTTGATCAAAAAGGGAAAGAGGAACCATGAATTCGTGCTTTGTGGTAGGTAGAGAATCAAATCAATCACTAATTGATAGGAGAGTGATTGAGGGAAGTTAGCCTCCCAAACTCAACTATAAATAGATGGCACTTTTAGTCGTGGTTAGAGAGACCTATGTGAAGACCTCCAAGAGCTGAGCTTTATGCCATAACAAGGTGTGATTACAAGGCACACATATGTATCAGTAAGTCCATTATATTTTACAAGCAATATACTTTCATTTTCATGATCATTTGAGTTCATATTTCCATGTTCTTGTGAAGTGTACTACTCACTGCCATATCTCTCAGTTTTCTCAGTCAGATTGCAGAGATTGTTTCTTTGAGCTTGGTGCATCCTTTTTAGTGATTTAACTTGGTAAAGTTAGCTCTATAAGGCTAATATATGCTCACAAAATTGCATTTCATTTGGATATTTCAATCTTCAGTTATGTTCAGTTGAAGTCAACCTTGTCTGTCATTTTCACTTCTCTATCAGGTACCCGACTTTTTTACTCATCTTGGCAGAGTAGTTTCTCAGTGTGTACTTATCCAAATTCAATGCTTTAAAGCTTGTTGGATTCAACTTATTGTCTAGTATAAGCATAAAAATTCTCATAATGATTGGACTCTTAAATCTGGAGTTATGTTCATCTGTATGCTCACTGGTCTCAAACTATAGCAGCCCGTGAAAATCGGGATGATGTCATCACTTGTTAAAACTCATTCTCAGTGTGTGGTTCATTATTTTTTATGAGATTAATCTTGAACGTTAGCTCTTTATTCTTGACTTCCCCAAGGGGAATTAAGCTAATTGCTGCTGTGCTCAGAGAATTATGCAAAACACTGGACATGTGTATGAACCAAAATAGCAAGTTCTTCACCTCTGAGCTAACTTCAACTTATCTGTTTTGATCTATCTTTTTGAGAGTGATCTTCCAAGGTACATAGGGAGTCTAAAACATCCATTGGAAAGCTAAAAGGGCCCACCACATACTCCTGGAGTTCATTTGGCTGGTCTAGATCAAGGATTTTGCAACACCTCTTCAGCTTCAAGCACATACCTATCCATCTCTTCATAGTGGTATCAGAGCAAGGTTGGACAACATGGCAGATGGATTTCCTTCATCAATTGACAAATTGGACAGAGGTAACTACTCTGCTTGGTCATTAAGAATGGAAGCTTATCTCCAAGGTAGAAGTTTATATGGTTATGTGGTTGGAGATGAAGTTATGCCAAGTTTTAGGAACAAAAGTCAACCAACACAAGAAGAGCAAGAGAGATTGAGCACATGGTGCTCCAAGGATGCACTTGCAAGGCCTTATCTCCTCAACTCTATCTCAGATTTTCTGTTGCCTCACATTAGAAGTTGTAAGACATCTCAAGAAGTGTGGGATGCACTTGAAGCCTTCTTCTCTTCAAGTACCAAAGCTAGGAAGCATCAACTATGGCTGGATTTCACAACTCTCAAGAAGGCTCCCAAACAAAATGTAACTGATTTTGTCACAAAGCTCAAGGACATAGCGGATCAGTTGGGAAGCATTGGAGAGGTAATAGATGAAGAGCAAATTGTAAGGCAGGTCATCAATGGCTTGAAGGCAGATGACAAGTGGGAAGCATTCACCACAGCTATGGATTTGTACATGGACATGCATGTACGTGATTTCAACACACTCATTGGACAACTACTTACTCAAGAGGCAAAGCTTATCAAAAATGGAGAAAGCTCTAAAGGTAATCAATCTTCAGCTTTATACACTGATAAAAGCAAGTCCAAAGATAACAAAGGAAAGGCAAAGAAAGTGGATGATGAAACAGGTACATATCAAGCTAACTGTGCAGGTAGAGGAAGACATGGCAGAGGTAGAGGAAGAGGAGGTAGACAAGGCAGGGGGAGATCCCAAGACTCCAACTCATGTTCTATTTGTGGATTAACTAATCATACAACTGAAAATTGCTTTAGGAATTCCAGGAATCAAAGAGGCAGAGGATACAATAGAGGAAGCTATGGCTACTCAAGAGGAAGGTTCAACAATTATCATGGCAACTACAATAACTACAATCATTCAAACTATCAAGGAGGTTACAAAGGAAGGAGAGACTTCAATAACTACACAGAAGAATCAAACAAAGAGGATTCACTATTGATCATGAACATGGCTATGCCACAAGGTAAATCTGATGAGCATGTTTTCTACATAGATTCAGGTTGTTCAAATCATGTGGCAGGAAATGTGGCACTCCTATCAGATTTAGAAGAACCAAGGAATCAGCATGAGGTACAAACAGGAGATGATACAAGACATCTTGTGGAGAAAATAGGCAATGTCAAAGCACCTGATGGAAACATCAACCTACTCAGTAAGGTACTCTATGTCCCTACCATTACAAAGAATTTGATAAGTGTTGGGCAGATAGTAGAGAAAGGGTTGCAAGTCAGGTTCACAAAAGCAAGAGCATTTGTTGAAGATCCAAGTCAAGGATTCAGAAGAATTGCAAAAGGTGAAAAGGCAGGTAGATTGTTCACATTTGGATTACAAGACACTAGAAACATTGCTCTCTTTAATTATGGTAGTCAGACACTCAGAGAATTCGAAGTATGGCATAAAAGGTTAGCATATATTGGTGAAAGGTCATTGAAGCAAATTTGCAGGGACCAAAGTGTACTTGGACTCCCTAATTTGTCAAAACAACATATGATTTATAAGTGTACTGCATGTCAATTTGGAAAGTCTCACAAGTTACCATTCATGAAGAAAGGTTATATGCATGGAGATCTCTTGGAGTTGGTTCATACAGATGTATGGGGACCTAGCAAGGAAGCTTCAATATCTGGATCAAGGTATTATGTCTCCTTCATTGATGATTGCAGCAGATGGACTATCCTATTCTTTATGAAACACAAAGATAAAGTTTTTTCATGTTTCAAAAGATATTTGGCTCTTGTGGAGAATCAAACAGGTAAATCACTAAAAGGCTAAGGAGGGGGAGAATACTTCTCCCATGAGTTTGATTCTCTTCTTCAAGAAAGAGGAATCAAAAGAGAGGTAACTACAAGGTACACTCCTGAGCAAAATGGAGTGGCAGAAAGGAGGAATAGGACAATTGTTGAAGCTGCAAGGTCCATGTTAAATGAAAAGCATTTGCCTAATTATCTATGGGCTGAGGCTGTATCTACAGCCACTTACTTGATTAACAGGTTGCCTTCAAAATCCCTTGATGAGATGACTCCATATGAGGCTTGGAATGGAAGAAGACCAAGCTTAGATCATTGTAAAATTTTTGGATGTATTGCTTTTGCTCATGTTCCTTCATAGGTTAGAGGCAAGATGGATCCAAAGGCAGAAAGGTGTGTATTTATTGGATATGACAACAATCAAAAGGGCTACAGGTTATACAACCCTACCAACAAAGGATTCTTGGTAAGCAAAGATGTAGGTTTTGATGAAAACAATTCATGGTATGAAGATTCATGTAGGAAGGTCAATTTACCATATGATCTTGAAGAAGATTTTCCAAAGCTTGGTAGAGAACAACCAAAGATTGAAGAACAAGACACCTCAGAGGATGATGAAGAATCTCAAATGGGAAAGATCAAAGCATGGAAGTCTAAAGGTAAAGCAAAATTGTAGGAACTTGGACATGAGGCAGAATCATCACATCATGGCCTAAGAAGATCTATGAGGGAAAAGAAAAAACCAGAAAGGTATGGGTTTGACACCTCATTAGTAACTAAACATTCTATCTACATAGCATAGGACATAAACCAAGAGGAGCCATCATCCTTTGAAGAGGCCAAAGCAAAATCAGAATGGAAGCATGCAATGAAGGAAGAGATTGAAGCACTTGAGGAAAACAACACTTGGGATTTGGTGCCCAAGACCTCATCCATGAAGGTAATAGGCTCAAGATGGGTCTATAAACTCAAGAAGAATTTTGATGGTTCCATTAACAGGTATAAGGCAAGGCTTGTAGCAAAAGGCTTTGCACAAACTCAGGGAATTGATTATGAGGAGACCTTCTCTCCTGTGGCAAAGATGCCTACTATTAGGGCTTTGCTTAGTATTGCCTCTTCCAAGAATTGGAAGATACTTCAACTAGATGTAAAGAATGCATTCTTGAATGGTTGGATAACACAAGAGGTATATATGGCACAACCACCTGGTTTTGAGAATCAAGTTTATCTTGATTATGTGTGAAAACTTAACAAAGCATTGTATGGTCTCAAGCAAGCTCCAAGAGCTTGGAATTTCAGGCTTGTTTCATTCTTGCAGGACAAAGGCTTTCAACCAAGCAAGGCAGATCCTTCACTCTTTATTAAAAAGAGTAATTCTGAGATCATCTACCTATGTGTATATGTAGATGATATTATATTGACAGAGAATGATGTAGATAGTATGAAGAAGATCAAAGATCAGATGAGAGAAGAGTTCAAGATAAGTGATTTGGGTTCACTTACCTAATTCCTAGGTATGGAAGTTGTCTACAAAGATCATGGTTTGTTTCTCACTCAAAGAAAGTACATTAAGGACATGTTGGCAAAATTCAAGATGCAAGATTGTAAGATTGCAGGTACTCCAATGGACGTCAATCACAAATTGAGCTCACATGAAGGTGAACTCATAGAGGACATCACATCATATCAAAGTCTAGTGGGTAGTCGTCTCAACTATGCCACATTGACAAGAGTAGATATATGTCACAGTGTGAGTGTGCCAAGTCAATTTATGCACACACCAAGGAAACCACATATGGATGCTGCCAAAAGGATTCTCAAGTATCTCAAAGGAACCATAAATGAAGGACTTTATTATCCTTATGTATCTGATTTAGGTTTGAAGCTATTTTTTGATGCAGATTGGGCTGGCTCCAAGGAAGATAGAAGGAGCACTTCAGGTTATCTTACCTTTGCAGGTTCAAAGCTTATTTCATGGTCATCCAAGAAGCAACCCATAGTTGCTCTCTTGTCTACTGAAGCTGAATATAGAGGTCTTGCCATAGCTACACAAGAAGCTATGTGGATGAAGACATTGTTTAAAGATCTTGGATTGGAGTTTGGAACTCCAATTATTTTTGGTGACAATATGAGTTCTATTCACTTAGCTCCTAATCCTATTTTTCATGCAAGGACTAAACATATTGAAGTTCATTATCACTATGTACGAGAGAAGGTTCTAAGCAAAGAAATTCAAATATCATATGTGTCCACTCATCAACAATGCGCAGATATTCTAACCAAAGCATTGGATGGTACAAAGCTTTGCAAATTCAAGGGTATGATTGGTTTGTAGGTAATCTTGGAAGATTGAAGACCTCAAGCATACTTGGCTTGAGGGGGAGCTGTTGGAGCAAGTCTATGACAAGCCTAAGTATTGGCTTGAGTCCCACAAAGTCATAGAAGAAGCCCTAAAATGAAGACAATGTAAATTTCACTTGTGAACTACCTCTTGTAACTTTTGAAGAGTTTACTTAATGTAAAAGTTAAAGAATCTTAAGTGGTTGAGTCCACTTGATCAAAAAGGGAAAGAGGAGCCACGAATTCGTGATTTGTGGTAGGTAGAGAATCAAATCAATCACTAATTGATAGGAGAGTGATTGAGGGAAGTTAGCCTCCCAAACTCAACTATAAATAGATGGCAGTTTTAGTCGTGGTTAGAGAGACCTATGTGAAGACCTCCAAGAGCTGAGCTTTATGCCATATCAAGGTGTGATTACAAGGCACACATATGTATCAGTAAGTCCATTGTATTGTACAAGCAATATACTTTCATTTTCATGATCATTTGAGTTTATATTTCCATGTTCTTGTGAAGTGTACTACTCACTGCCATATCTCTCAGTTTTCTCAGTCAGATTGGAGAGATTGTTTCTCTGAGCTTGGTGCATCCTTTTTAGTGATTTAACTTGGTAAAGTTAGCTCTATAAGTCTACTAGATGCTCACAAAATTTCCTTTCATTTGGATACTTAAATCTTC
>CM035427.1:93528670-93553670 GCA_020310875.1 Ceratopteris richardii | reverse complement strand
GAAAGCTAAAAGGGCCTACAACTCAACTGTGAAGCAAAAGAGGGCTGGTGCAAAGCAAGGATTAGCAGTACCTACTCATTTCTTGGAGTGTCCATCCATCTTTCCCAGTAGTGGTATCAGCGCAAAGCTAAGGTAAAATGGGAGATGGTTTTCCTTCTTTCATTGATAAATTGGACAGGAACAACTACCAAGCATGGTCCTTGAGGATGAAGACATGCTTGCAAGGAAGGAGTCTCTATGGATACATCTTAGGAGATGAGGAGATGCCCATTTTTCAGAAGCAAAGGACAACCTACAAGAGAGGAGCATGAAAGACTCAATTCATGGTGTATCAAGGATGCATTAGCAAGGTCATAGTTACTTAACTCAATCTTTGATTTTCTTCTTCCACACATTAGGAACTCTAAGACATCCCAAGAGATTTGGGAAACATCGTCTTCATATTTCTCTTCCAACAGAAGGGCTAGGAAGAACCAATTGTGGATTGAGTTTACCACTCAAAGGAAGCAACCCAAGAAAGGCATCTTAGAGTATGTGACCAAAGTCAAGGATGTAGCTAATCAATTGGCAAGTATAGGAGAAGAAATTGAAGAGGAGTAGATTGTGAGACAAATAATCAATGGGATTAAAGCAGATGACAAATGGGAGAGCTTCACAACCTCCATGGACTCATTAGGGGAAAAATGGACCTTGCATGGGCCTTGTAAGGATCCTTAATTTTTAGGGATTAAAGAGCTTAATACGTGAGCTTTAGAGAGCAAAAAAACCACTAGTGGTTTTCTAGGATAAAATATTATTTGATAGAATCTTGTATTTAATTTCCGAAACTGAAAATTGTTTGGCCTTTGGATGCATTAATCTAATAGCTAAGATTAAAACGAATATAAAACTAGAGAGAGAGAGGGACGGGCATACATGAGATTTCGTAGAGGTGCAAGGACTTTTTTTACACACTCTTTGCATGATTTTCAACCTTTAGATCTTGACATATCCGATGGGACTAGACTGTATCCACCACCCTCTTCTCATTTGTGCATCACTAATCAACCCTTAATCTAAAAGGCCCAAGGAGGGTTCATTTTTTCCCCTAATGTTTTACATGGACATGCAGATTCCATATCTTACCACACTCATGGGGCGACTCTTTATCCATGAAGCCAAGATCAACAAGAATGGAGATTTATCAAGAGGGAATAGCTCTTTTGCCATATACATAGATAAAAGCAAGTCTAAAGAGAAATGAAAAAACAAGAAGATTGAGGATGAAGGAGCTACCTGCCAAGCCAACTATGCAGGGAGAGGTAGAAACTCAAGAGGAAGGGGCAAAGGAGGTAAGCAAGGTAGGGGGAGACCTTATAACTCCTCACCATGTAATATTTGTGAATTGTCAAATCATACTACATATGAGTGTTACAGGAACTTCAAGAATCAGAGAGGTAGAGGATTTCAAACAGCTGGATATACATAATCAAGAGGAAGATTCAATCACCATCAAGGCTACAATAACAACTACCAAGGAGGCTACAAATCAAGGAAAGATTACAACAACTATACAGAGAAGCAAGAGGATTCTCTTCTAATTATGAATATGACTTCAAAACCAAGTATAAATGATGACCATCTCTTCTACATTGGCTCAAGATGTTCAAACCATGTGGGAGGCAATGTAGCCCTTCTCGCTGACCTTGAGGAACCAAAGGGTAAGCATAAGGTACAAACAGGTGATGACACCAAGCACTCAGGGATCAAGGTAGGAAATGTTAAGACCTTTTATGGAAATAGAAATCTATTGAGCAGGGTTCTATATGTACCTATAATTACCAAGAACCTGATGAGTGTTGGACATATAGTGGAAAAGGGTTTGCAGGTCAGGTTCAACAAATATGGAGCATTTGTCGAGGATCCCCAACATGGATTCAAGAGAATTGCCAAAGGAGAAAAGACAGGTAGATTATTCACTTTTGAACTTGAAGATACAAGGAATATTGCACTTTATAGCTACAAAGACCAACCACTATCAGAGCTTGAAATTTGGCATAAGAGATTAGGGCATATTGGTGAGAGAACTTTAAAGCAAATATGTAGAGATCAATGTGTGCTTGGGGTACCTAATGTATCCAAGCAACACATGATCTATAAGTGTGGTGAGGTGAGTTTGGAAAATCTCACACGTTACCCTTCTCAAGGAAAGGCTACATGCATGAGGACTACCTAGAGCTTGTCCATACAGATGTATGGAGACCAAGTAAGGATCCCTCAATTTCTAGATCAAGGTATTATGTATCTTTCATTGATGGTTTCAATAGGTGGACTATCACATATTTTATGAAGCACAAAGATGAAGCATTCAATTGCTTTAAAAGGTATCTTGCACTTGTTGAGAACCAAATAGGAAGAGTTCTAAACAGACTGAGGTCAGATAGAGGAGGTGAGTGCTTCTCAAATGAGTTTGATGCATTCATGGAGGATAGAGGAATCAAGAGAGAAATCACAACTCGATTTAAGAGTAGATCTATGCTCGCATTGTCCTGGGCAACCCACTCTAGAGTGATGATTCTATTCTGAGCAAAATGGGGTGACGAAGAGGAGAAATAGACTAATTGTTGAAACAGCTAGTTCAATGTCAAATGAGAAAAACTTACCTAATTACTTGTGGGGAGAGGGTGTATCTACTGCCACTTATCTTGTAAACAGGTTGCCATCCAAATCTCTTGATGGGATGACCCCATATGAAGCATGTCATGGTAGAAGACCTTCACTTGATCGTTGCAGGATATTTGGATGTGTTGCTTATGTGCACATACCATCTCAAATCAGAGGTAAGCTAGACCCTAAGGCAGAGAAGTGCATCTTTATAGGATATGACTTGAATCAGAAAGGGTAAAGGTTCTACAATCCTTCCAACAAAGGATTTATGGTCAGTAGAGATGTTTTCTTTGATGAGAATGACTCTTGATTTAAAAGTGAATGCGGGAGAGTAAAACTACCTTATGACTTGGAAGAGGAATTTCCAAGCCTCACCAAGGAGGAACCAAATCAAATTGAAGACATCAACTCAGATGATGAGGACATCATCAACTTAGAAGAATTCAAGGCATGGAAGTCCGAAGGCAAAGTCAAGATGAAGAAACTAGAAGATATACCGGAATCATCCAACCAAGCAATCAGAAGGTCACAAAGGGAGAGCAAGAAGCCAATCAGATATGGATATGACACTTCTTTAGTTACTAAGCATTTTGTTTATCTTGCAAAAGACTTGTCATTTGAAGATCCATCATCATATGAAGAGGCAAAGACCAAGGAAGAATGAAGGAAGCTATGGATGAGGAAATTGAAGCACTCAAGGAAAATGATACATGGGAACTAGTGCCAAAGAAGGAGTCTATGAAGGTAATTGGTTCTAGATGGATCTATAAGATCAAAAGGAATTCTGATGGATGAATAAGCATGTACAAAGCTAGACTTGTGGCTAAGGGTTTCACACAAATCCAAGGAGTTGATTATGAAGCAACCTTCTCATCTGTGGCAAAAATGCCAACCATCAGGGTATTGGTAAGTGTGGCTGCATCAAAGAATTGGAACATGTACCAATTGGATGTAAAAAATGCATTTCTTAATGGTTGGATTTCAGAGGTCGATATGTCTCAACCTCCTGGCTATGAGAATCCAAGCAAGGTAACATATGTGTGTAAATTGAACAAAGCTCTTTATGGATTGAAGTAGGCACCTAGGGCATGGAACCATAGATTGATTGCATACCTTCAGGATCAAGGACTCATCATGAGTAAAGCAGATACTTCTCTGTTTGTTAAGAGGAGTAATTCAGAGGTAATATACCTATGTGTATATATACTCATAGGTAATGATGCTAATGGCATCAAGCAAATTAAGAATCAAATCATGTAGGAGTTCAAAATTAATGACCTTGGATCACTAAAGTATTTTCTTGGACTTGAGTTAGTCTATACTTACTCTGGAATTTATATTACTCAGAGAAAGTATATACAGGACATGTTAAAGAAGTTTCATTTGCAGGATGCCAAGGTAGCAAGCACTCCAATGGAGGTAAACCAAAAATTAAGTGCTCATGAAGGTGATGTGCTTGATAATATTCTAAGATACCAAAGCATAGTGGGAAGCTTGAACTATGCTCCATTGACAAGGATTGCTATTGCTTATGGAGTAAGTGTTGATGGGGGAAGTATCTCAACCCCTAAGCATTGATGAAGCGCGAATGACCTCCACAGGTATCCTTCTTTGACCTCTGCACACCAAAAATGCTCTTACTCAGAGCTTATGCAGAGAACTTCAGTGAGCTTTTGTAGACCTGTAGTAGACACCAAGGGCTTTCCAACAAAACAAATTTCACTTGAAATGGATGCTTAGACAAAGAGAAACAATGTCTACAACATGAGCTAGTTGAATGCTCACAACTGCTAGTCAAGCAGAGACCTCACTTCACTCCAGTAAACTTTTCTCAGAGATTATATAGAGAATGAATCTCAAACTTGGGTCAACTTTAGAGCACTCTAATAGCTACCCAATGACACCAAAATCATAGCAAATGGATACATAGAGAAGGAGAGGCAGCCCTTACAACAGAGAGCAAAATATTTCCAACAGAGCTTACACAAAGAGAGAGATATCAATCACACAACTTCACTAGAATGAATGTTGCTCCCAGCTTACTCAAAGAATGCTCCAGAGAATTGGTAAGCATAAAATAGACTCTTATACCTATCCAATGAGACAAGAATTACATCAAATGGATACGATATGAGGGAGAACCAATGCTAACAACTCAGGGGTAGAGAGTTGCAACACTGCCTGCGCACACACATAGATATGCCTACTAAAAGAAAACAAACAAGCAAACAAGGGGGTTGCTTAAGCAAGGGGCTTGCTTATCACAACTCCAGCACTTATTGCTCACTTTACATGAGCTAAAACTCCAAGAATATGGCCCAAAAGAAGTCGGGATACATGCTCCTTTTATAGTGAGAAGTGTGCCCCTAAAATCTAGGAACTACCTTTCCAAATCAGCCTCCTAACTTGGAGGAATTAGTTGAGATGACTTGGGGAGTGGTTGAGTGACTTTTCTTGATGGAATCTCGTGGCTTTTGGCTTCCTTTTATTGCTCCACATGTCCATAAAAGATTCCCCACGAATTTTTAGCTTGAAGCTTGACTTTTAACACTCCCCCTCAAGCTTCAATTCTTCATCCTCATCCAAGCTCCTTCATGTTGATGCATTGCTTGAATTTTGAAATCTTCATCCCATCCAAAGCCTTTGTAAACATGTCCGCAACTTGGTCCTTGGTACCAATATGATGTACTGAAACTTCCTTGGATATCACCTTTTCCCTTATGAAGTGATAGTGCACTTCAATATGCTTGGTTCTAGCATGATAGATAGGATTCGATGCTAGATGAATGCTACTCACGTTGTCACAAAAAATTGGATATGTGTCAACCTGCAAATTAAGCTCCATAAATAACTTCTTAATCCACATTAGCTCACATGTGACTTGAGCCAAAGCTCTATACTCAGCCTCGGTGGAAGATAATGCCACCGTGGGTTGCTTCTTTGAAATCCATGAGATGATCTTGCTACCTAGCATGACTAGGTAACCACTTGTACTCCTTCTATCTTCCTTCGAACCGGCCCAATCGGCATCGGAATAAGCTTTGACCTGCATATCATCATCAAATGAGTAGAACAATCCTTCATTTATAGTGGCTTTGAGATATCGCAACATTCTTCTTGCAGCTTGCAAGTGTGTAGTCCTTGGACTATGCATAAATTGTGATAACACTCCAACTCCATATGCTATGTCGGGTCTGGTTATTGTGGCATAATTGAAAGAGCCTACAATAGATCGATACAAAGTTACATCCTCTAATGGCTCTCCATCAATGGAGCTTAGCTTTACATTAACTTCCATGGGATTTGAAATAGGCTTGCAATGTAGCATCCCAAACCTCTCAAGTAGGTCTAGAATATACTTCCTTTGTATGAGCATAATACCTTCTTCTTTGTATACAACTTCAATGCCAAGAAAATACCTAAGATCTCCAAGATCAGAGATCCTAAACTCCTTTCCAAGCTTTGCCTTGATCTCCTCAATGCCCTTTGTATCATTACCTGTAATGATAAGATCATCTACATACACACACATGTAGACCACAAGTTCTCCTCTTTGTTTGATGAAGAGAGATGGATCCGCCTTGCATTGATTGTAACCACATTTGATCAAATAGTCCACCAATCTTTGGTTCCAAGCCCTTGGAGCTTGCTTTAGGCCATAAAGTGCCTTCTTCAGCCTACAAACATGATGTGGAAACTCTTTATGAACAAAACCTAGTGGTTGCTCCATGTATACCTCTTCTTCCAAGTCTCCATTGAGAAAGGCATTCTTGATATCCAATTGGAAGAGCTTCCATCCTTTGCTAGCAGCCATTGCAATGAGTGTCCTAATGGTGCTCATCTTTGCCACAGGGCTGAATGTCTCTTCAAAGTCCACTCCATAGGTTTGTGCAAAACCCTTGGCCACCAATCTTGCTTTGAACCTAGAAATAGATCCATCTGAATTCCTCTTTACTTTATACACCCACTTATTACCTATTACCTTCATGTTCTCCTTCTTGGGCACTAGAGTCCATGTTTGATTTTCCTCAAGTGCGTCGATCTCTTCTTGCATTGCCTCTTTCCATTCGGTGTACCTGCTTGCATCTTCATAGCAATCGGGCTCATGATCTTCTACTACTTTGTTCATATATGCATAATGTGTTGCCATGTATGAATCATAAGTAAACCTTTGAGTTGGATACTTAACTCTAGAAGACTTCCTTTCTTCACCTTTTGGAGGAATAAACCTCCTTTGCCTTGGGAACTTGATCTCTTTCTTTGACGTGGCTTCTTTCTCCAACATGTGTCCTTCATCATCTTCAACTTCATTACCTTCTTCATCCAACTCCACCAATGTTGCTTTGCCTTTGTTGATTGATTGTGCTTCATAGCTTGATGAAGATCTCCCCCTCCATGGTGAGTTCATGCTTGAACTATCTTCATTGGTGGAACACCTTGGGCCGCTTAGCTCTAGGTCGATTTGTTCTTCATCATGTCCATGCTTTTCTTCTTCATAGTCCTGCATACAATCATACTTCTTATACCAAGGGAGTAGCTCATCAAATGCTACATCCCTTGATATCCTCAAGTCCTTTGTGTTTGGGTTGAAGCACCTATAACCTTTATGATCATTTGAATATCCTAGAAACACACACTTTTCTGCCTTTGGTTGTAGCTTGTGCCTCAATTCACTTGGCACATGTACATAACAAGTACATCCAAATATCTTCAAGTGGGAAAGATCAGGTTTCTTACCATAATAGGCTTGATATAATGTCAAGCCATGGATCCCTGAGGTAGGAGCCCTATTCATTAGATACACGACGGTATTTGCTGCATCACTCCAAAACATGTTAGGTACATTCATCTCATTAAGCATTGCTCTAGCGATCTCGGCAATGTATCTATT
This sequence comes from Ceratopteris richardii, assembly GCA_020310875.1. Lineage (NCBI taxonomy): Eukaryota > Viridiplantae > Streptophyta > Polypodiopsida > Polypodiales > Pteridaceae > Ceratopteris > Ceratopteris richardii. The sequence goes on along the minus strand of CM035427.1, from coordinate 93,546,133 downwards.
CTTCCTCTCTGCTACTCCATTTTGTTGGGGTGTGTACCTGCATGTTACTTGCCTCTTGATGCCTTGATCCATTAAAAAATCAAAAAACTCATTGGAGAAATATTCTCCCCCTCCATCGGACCTTAGCTTCTTGATATATGTACCTGTTTCCTTCTCTACCATTGCCTTGAATGCTTTGAAACATGTAAACACATCTGATTTGTTTTTGATGAAATAAACCCAAACCATCCTTGTGCAATCATCTATAAAAGTGACAAAGTACTTGTTACCTCCAATGGATTGCTCTTTCATTGGCCCCCACACATCTGTATGTATCAACTCCAATGGATGTTGGCTTATGTAGCCACTCTTCTTGAATGGAAGTCTCGCTTGCTTCCCTAGTTGACAAGATTCACATAAATGCTTCATACCTTGTCCTTGGAAGTTGGGAAGACCTTCAACCAGCCTCTTGAATTGCATTTCCTTCATTCTTTGTATGTTGATGTGACCTATCCTCTTGTGCCACAAGTCCAACTCCGAAATCCTCTTGTTTCCATATGTGAAGTAGACATGTTGAGTAGAATGAGAATTTACCTCCAAAGTGAAGAGTCTCCCTTGCTTCTTTCCTCTTGCTATGACCTTGTAACCTTGCTTAGGGTTCTCCACAAAGCATCCACCTTTGTTGAACCTTACTTGATAGCCTCTTTCAACCATTTGCCCAACGGACACCAAGTTCTTTGTGATGGTAGGTACATGCAAGACATCCTTGAGACATCTTCCTTCCTCCTTGTCATCCAGAGCTACATCTCCAACATGGGAGATCTCATGGGCTGTATCATCACCTGTTTCTACATGTCCTTTACCTTTGGGAACATGTAGATTAGTAAACCAAGAAGCATTGCAACTCATATGGTTGCTACATCCACTATCAATATACCAAGTGTTATCTACTTTGCTTGAATTCCCATTCATGTGCATCATCAAGAGATTGTCATTTTCTGAACTTGTAGAAGCATAATTACCTTGGCCTTTGTATAAAGAACCTTGATTATAGTTCCTTTGGTTTCCTCCTTGGTAGCAATCTCTAGCATAGTGGCCAAACTTGCCACATATGTAACATCCTTCGCCATCTTGATTCCTGTTTTGTTGATGTCGTCCTCCTCTTCCTCTTGATCTTCCTCTCCCTCTTTGTGATGAGGTGCCTTGGTCATGTCCTTGATTTCTTGAGTGGCCTTGCCTTCCTCCAAACCTTCCTTTGCCCCTTCCTTGTCCTTGTCTTCCTTTGCCCCTTTGATTACCTGCATAGAAAACTTGTGCATCTTTGCTTTTAGTTGAACTTCCACCTATGTTCATTTCTTCGGTGACCATGAGAGCAACCAATTGCTCAAAATCGGGAAGATTATCCCTTACATAAACTGAAGTGGTAAAGGGTTTCCACTTCTCATCATCTCTCAAACCATTGAGAGTATAAGCCACAAGATCGTCATCGTCTACGTGGCTTCCAATGGATCCCAATGCATCTGATAACTCTTTGACCTTAAGTATGTAGTCATTTATGCTACTCCCTAAGCTCTTCCTAAGGTTGTTGAGCTCATTCTTGAGTTGGATCTTCCTTGCTTTGGTGCTTGTTGAATAAATCCTTTCAAGTGTCTCCCATACCTTCATGCTTGAATCCAGGTCTTGGATATGGCCGATCATGCTATTGCTAATGTGTTGGGAAAGAATAAAGATAACCATCTTGTCTCTTTCATTCCATTCCCTAAAGGCCCTTCTCTGGTCATTGGTTGGATTCTCATCCAACCTAGGTCTTGGTTCACTTCCACTAATCAACCCCCAAAGGCCCTTGCCCATAAGATAGTTGGAGACCCTAAATCTCCATGGTTGATAGTTACCTTTGTCTAGCTTTTCAATTTGAGTGTTGAAGTCTCCCATATCTAGTCTTTGATACTTGACCTAGCCCTTGGCTAATGCTCCAATGTGTGTAAAATGAAAATGAGGCTCTGAGGTTACCTCAATCCAAAGCTTTCCTTAGATGGACACCTTGTGCTCTTGCAAATTTGAGTAGAATAGCTCCCCCTTGATGTGAGCTACCTCCAAGAAGCTTTTGTTGATGCAACTCTTCAAACACCAACTCCAAGAGGTCTTCTTGCTTTTATGTGATACCTCCAAGATGCCCAAATGCTCTGATACCACTGATGGGGGAAGTATCTCAACCCCTAAGCAACAATGAAGCGCGAATGACCTCCACAGGTATCATTCTTTGACCTCTGCACACCAAAAATGCTCTTGCTCACAGCTTATGCAGAGAACTCCAGTGAGCTTTTGTAGACCTGTAGTAGACACCAAGGGCTTTCCAACAAAACAAATTTCACTTGAAATGGATGCTTACACAAAGAGAAACAATGTCTACAACATGAGCTAGTTGAATGCTCACAACTGCTAGTCAAGCAGAGACCTCACTTCACTCCAGCAAACGTTTCTCATAGATTATACAGAGAATGAATCTCAAACTTGGGTCAACTTTAGAGAACTCTAATAGCTACCCAATGACACCAAAATCATAGCAAATGGATACATAGAGAAGGAGAAGCAGCCCTTACAACAGAGAGAAAAATATTTCCAACAGAGCCTACACAAAGAGAGAGATATCAATCACACAACTTCACTAAAATGAATGTTGCTCCCAGCTTACTCAGAGAATGCTCCAGAGAATTGGTAAGCATAAAATAGACTGTTATAGCTATTCAATGAGACAAGAATTACATCAAATGGATACCATATGAGGGAGAACCAATGCTAACAACTCAGGGGTAGAGAGTTGCAACACTGCCTGCGCACACACATAGATATGCCTACTAAAAGAAAACAAACAAGCAAGCAAGGGGGTTGCTTAAGCAAGGGGCTTGCTTATCACAACTCCAGCACTTAGTGCTCACTTTACATGAGCTAAAACTCCAAGAAGATGGCCCAAAAGAAGTCGGGATACATGCTCCTTTTATAGTGAGAAGTGTGCCCCTAAAATCTAGGAACTACCTTTCCAAATCAGCCTCCTAACTTGGAGGAATTAGTTGAGATGACTTGGGGAGTGGTTGAGTGACTTTTCTTGATGGAATCTCGTGGCTTTTGGCTTCCTTTGATTGCTCCACATGTCCATAAAAGATTCCCCATGAATTTTTAGCTTGAAGCTTGACTTTTAACAAGTGTCTTAAGTCAATTTATGCACAAACTTGGGCACCTCACTTGGAAGCTGCAAAGAGGATTTTGTAGTACCTTAAGGGCACTCAAAATCAAGGATTATACTTTCCTTATACCTCAGATTTGGACATCAAGACATATTTAGATGCAAATTGGGCAGGTTACAAAGATGATAGAAGTACCACAGGTTACCTATCTTTTGCAGGTGACAAACCTATATCATGGTCTTCAAAGAAGCAACCTGCTCTTGCTTTATCTTCAATAGAGGCAGAATATAGAGGATTGGCCAATGCTACTCAAGAGGCCATATGGATCAGATTGTTATATACAGATTTGGGTTTTGCATACTACATCTCCAATGATTTTTGGAGATAATACAAGCTCACTACATCTTGCAACAAATCCTATTTATCATGCTAGGACCAAGAATATAGAGGTCCACTATCATTATGTGAGAGAGAAGCTATTGAGCAAGGAAATTCAGTTAGAATATGTATCAATTAATATGCAATGTGCAGACTTATTAACCAAGGCACTTGATGGTACGAAACTTTGCAGGTTTAAGTCTATAATTAAATTGTAGGACATTCAAGAGGAGTAAATAAGAAGACCAAGCCAAGATGTTTGGCTTAAGGGGGAGCTATTGGTGCAAATACCAAGCCTACACACTTGGCTAGATATAAAGACTTTATGTGCAAATACTTGAAGACCCATGAGAAGCATTGCTATGGATTCTTTACCTTTTACCACTTGTAAAAGTCTATTTGACTTAGAGGAATATTTGTAGCTACAACTAAACTCGTGGAGTTTGTTAGATGGAAAAGATACGACTTTATTTGGAGAGAATATCTCCTAGATTAGAGGATCACTTTTCTAGAGAAAGCCAATGAAAAATTCAAATTCAAAATTCAAATGAATCATCTATAAAAGATGAATGTAAAACCCGCAGGATAGATCATTCCATATCCAAGTCCTTGTTGATCTCCTTGTAGGAGAGTGTGGCTTACTTCAAAGCCTACACCTCTTAGTATCATCGAGCATTGTTTATCATGCCAATGATCATGTACAACATTGTTTTATAACACAATAGATCATCCATTATATCTGTTGGTCTCTCTGTCATTGTTACTTATAACAATCACTTTCTATTGCTCATATCTCAGCGAATACTCCATCATTTTCGATGTTCTATAGCTTGTTGGAATGAGCTCTACGTCTTGTACATGCTGACAGATTTTGAAGACATTCTATTTAGTGCATTCAGTGATACGTGCATCGAGGTGATCATTGGTCAAACTCTCGAGAGGTCCTAAAAAATCGGGGGTAATGATTTGATTGCTAAATTTCTTGCTCTATGTATAGTACATCATTTCAAGTGATTCCACTTGGAATAATTATCTCATTAAGCTAATTTAATATCTCCAAAAGAAATGCTTCTAATTCCTACTATACTGGAAGCGCCTAGCTTAACAAGCAGCACGTGTGTGAACAACAATAGAAGGTTTTCATTGATTCTTGAACTTGGAAGTACTCTGTTCTGAATTGATCATTTCTCACATCATTTCCAAAGTACATAGGCACTTGTTTAGTGTCATTGGAAAGCTAAAAGGGCCTACAACTCAACTTTGTGGCAAAAGAGGGCTGATGCAAAACACGGATTAGCAGTACCTACTGATTTCTTGGAGTGTCCATCCATCTTTCCCAACATCTATTTATCTATTTATCTATCTATCTATCTATATATCTATCTATCTATTTATCTATCTATCTATCTATCTATCTATCTATCTATCTATCTATCTATCTATCTATCTATCTATCTATCTATCTATCTATCTATCTATCTATCTATCTATCTATCTATCTATCTATCTGTCTGTCTATCAATCTATCTATCTATCTGTCTATCTATCAATCAATCAATCAATAATCAAGTTCTATAATCACTCCGTCACCATGTGTGAGAAAAGCTTGACCAATGTTCCCTTGCACTCGTAAAGTAAAGAGTCTACCTTCTTTCTTACCAGAGACAATCTGATTATATGCATTCTCTGGATCTTCAACAAATACTCCTTCATTTGTAAACCTGACTTGAAAACCTTTTTCAACTATCTGTCCCACACTAATCAAGTTTTTAGGTATTGTGGGAACATACAAAACATTGATTAGCAAATCTGCTCCATTCTTGCATTTCACTTTTCCAATTGAATGTACACTATATCTTGTATTATCACCTGTTTGAACTGTATGACTAGAAATGCCTTTTTCCAATTCTGACATCAATTCTATGTTTCGTGACAAATGATTAGAACATCCAGAGTCAATGTAAAATACCTTTAGATCTTCTTTATCTAATGTGCTGATTGAGTTCATCATCAATGATGTATGACTTTCATTCTATGTGTCATTTGCATAATTGTAGTAGGTGGTGTTGTAGGATTGATTCTGTCCCCAACTTCTTCCTCCACCTCTACCATAGCCTCCTCTTTGACTTTGTCTACCTCTTTGAAAATTACTTTGATATCTTCCACCTCGACCTCTGCTATTGTTGTTTTGATTATGGTTTGATCCTTGTTGGTTGTGCCAACAGTCATGAGCCAAATGATTACTCAATCCACAGATCCAGCAAGCCTTCTTGTTGTTATTCTGATTACCTCTACCTCTTCCAAAAGCTCTTGGTCTTCCTCTACCAGTGCCTTTACCTCTTGCATAATAAACTTCTTCTTCATCCTTTGCTTTACCTTTATCTCCTTTCTTCTTATTCTTCATGTACATTGCAGAACTTTGTCCTTTATCTCCATCTCCCTTTAAGTCTTGCTCATATGTGAGCATCAAACTAAGCAACTGGTTCAAATCTGGAACATAATGATTTAATGAAAGTTCTGTTGATAAGACAAAAGGTTTTTGTTGACAGCATACGGGAAGAAGCAAGTACGAACACACATGCAGATCTAGCACTAAGGCAACCCTTCATATTTTTTCAAAATCCTTACGTCATTTTTAAGTGATTCTCATCACTAAAAAACCTTGTAAATATCATTTCACCTTTTTGTAGCTCCATTTTGTACAAGCCGAGGAGTCCTCGAGCTTGGGGAGCCTTAGAAGTAGTTTCCTCCCAATTTTCATAATTTTTAGATCTCGTTTGAGCCCTCAAATAAGCCCTGGAACCTAATTTTTAACTAGGCCGGACACTAGGTCTGGACAGGGCCAAAGCTAGTCAAAAACTATAAATAGAGCTAGAGAGCTCATTTTTGGGCGGCTTCTTGTAGTTTGAGCTTGTATGAGAACTTTCTTGCAATAGAAGTGATTCCATTGTCTTACTCTCTTTGTTCTTACCGTGTGTGCGCATGTGCGTGTATGTGTGTGCATGCTTGTGTGCTTCTCACTCACGCACTTGTGCTTCCACTTGCTCGTGGTCTTCATACCATCCTCATGTCTTCCCGGATTGACATTAAAGGAGGTGCTACTCATCACTGAGCTACACCAAATTTTGGCGCCGTTGTCGGGGATCGAGCTTTGAGGACGAGCGTGTGATGGTAAGACGTAGAGAGGACGCGTTGGAATGGTAAGTAGTAGGTAAATTTCTGATTTTTTTTCCATCTCCATCTTCATCTTCACCTCATTCTCCATTTCCACCTCCACCTCCTTCTCCACTACATATTCCCTCTTCCCTATCATTCCCTCATTTGTTGTGTGCGAGTTTGAGAGAGAGCGAGTGTGTGTGCTTGTCTTTGTGTGTTTTTTGCATGTTTCTTGCAGGTGGTAGCTCCATCATCATCTCCAGCAAGCTCAGCAGGTACAGAAATTGTCTGCACAGTCCCCGAGGCGTTGAGCTCGAGCTATCACGACACTCCGAAAATTTCACCCAATCACGATTCTGAGTGCACCACGACACTGCGCAGACCTAGAGCTCCTAGGATCACTAGACAGAACAGAAAAATTCACCATATCACGAGCTATCGCGACACCTCACGACCTATCGCGACACTTCACGAGCTATCGCGACACCCCGACCTATCGCGACACTTCACGAGCTATCGCGACACCCCGACCTATCGCGACACTTCACGAGCTATCGCGACACCCTGACCTATCGCGACACTTCACGAGCTATCGCGACACCCTGACCTATCGCGACACTTCACGAGCTATCGCGACACCCCGACCTATCGCGACACTTCACGAGCTATCACGACACCCCGACCTATCGCGACACTTCACGAGCTATCGCGACACCCCGAGCTATCGCGACACCCCGACCTATCGCGACACTTCACGAGCTATCGCGACACCCCGACCTATCGCGACACTTCACGAGCTATCGCGACACCCCGACCTATCGCGACACTTCACGAGCTATCGCGACACCCCGACCTATCGCGACACTTCCCACCTATCGCGACACCTCGACCCGACCTATCGCGATACACGGCCTTTAACGCATGAAAATTTAGGGTTAATTTTGAGTAGTTTTTGTAAGAATCATACTCGGAGTTTTAGATCATGCATTTTTAAGTTGACCCTTAGGTGGAACTAAGTGGTTCTCAGATTCAGGGGGTACAGTAAACTACTCCAAGGGGACTAAAATTATTGAAGTGTGTCTTTCAATTACTTGTGGCAATAGAGCTATACTAACGGGTGAGCTTTTGCAGGAACTTTGTGTGCGCTCAAGGCAATCCAAAGCAAGCTAGCAAGGGTGAGTACCAAGCTTGGGAGAAGACTTCCTGGGCTTGTGTAGCAGTCTGGTCAACCAGCTAATTGAGGTTGGAAGATCTCTCAACCCTCCTTTGTCAATTCCTAGCCTAGGTTAAGTACGACTTAGGTGTGGAAATTAATTAGGGCAACGTTAGGCATGAATCAAGTCCAAGAGTATTAATCAACCAAGTGCAAGAAGTAAATAGGTCTTAAGTGCGGAAACCCTAAGGGACAAAAGGTAAACGGGAATCGATCACTTATCAAGTGCGGAAATTCACTTAAGTATTCCTGACGACGCGATTTCAGACAAGACCATAAACATAATATTCAACTCAAAAGAACAAAGTGATTGGTGCAAATTAACTTGCAACGAGAGTGTGCTTGAGTCCCAGGGGGTAAATAAATCAGGCATATGAACCTTAGATCAGGCAGACACTTAGGCCGAGACAGACAAAGCCTCAGATCTTCTGAAGCTAGTGTCAATCACACTGCCAGGTCTTGGGCCCAGCAGTTGAGTGATTACCCATACACTCCCAGATCAGAAACAAGTGATTCTGAGATGTCCTATCACATGGAGAGACCAGTAGGTAGTTCAGGGTTGGCTTATCTAGAAAAGCCAGAGGGGCCTTGGACGAATCGTCTAGGTGCTCGCATCTACGAAGACGGACTGAGAAGATCGGTGGTCCAGATTAAGAACCCCGATCAACCCCATGGATTAGACCACCCGGTAGTCAAGTTTGAGAATGGAGCCTACCTAGATAAAGAAGGGACTATATATGTAGTCACCACTCTTCCTGATAGAACTGATGAGTTTGGAAATGTGATTGCGGAGACCGACATGGGTGATATAGAGCAAGGGAACTTAGAGAGAGAGCCAAGAACTCCCCGTGGTAAATCTATCTTGACCAGAATCATGACTCCAGAGTGGATTCCACAGGATAATAAAAGCATAGATCTGCTTTTAAACCGAGAAACCGATGAGGCTTTTTGGAGATATAAATCTTCTCAACCTCAGGAAGTGAGTGCCCTCACAATCTATGAGTTTAAAGACCCTGATAGCCCAGGTCAAGTAACCTACCTAGACAATGCATCAGAGAGAATCTTCGTGGTCACTGAGCATGGCAGACATGCCTACACATGGAAGGGAGAATTTGTTTTTCCCCAACCAAGGTCTAATGTGTCCTTTGGTCACCAAGGAGCTGGGACCTCCCAAGCTCATGGAGCTCAAAGAGATAGAAGTAGAGACAAACCTGAGGTAAGTTTTGCCAACTCCCTAGGAAGAGAAAGAACGGGAACAGAAAGGAATAGAGTGGAACCTGAGAGACATAGAACCCCATGGAATCAAAGGAATATTGATGATTTTCCTTTGCCAAGGCCGAGAGAACACACTAGGACCCTGCGACCAACTCAACTGGTGAAGTCCATGAAGAATTACTTCGATGGCACGGGAGACCCTTATGACCATGTGGCAGAATTTCGGCAAGTATTGAAAGCTGAACAGGTAGAGGACCTATTCACACAATATAATGCTTTCGGTCTAACTCTTAGGAACACTGCCCTTACGTGGTTTCAACCACTAAATGAGAGGCATTTCAGAAACATAGACCAGCTCTTAGAGGCATTTATTGTTGAGTTTTCTAAGAGTGGAATCAAGCATAACACCTCCTCACTAATTCACAGCTTCAAACAAACACCTCAAGAGACGGTCAGACTAGCTGGAAGAAGATTTAGACAGTACCTGGAGAGATGCCCGATGCCGGAGTTACCCACACCAGCCAAACAAGTGGCCTTGTTCCTAGATGGATTGTTGAGCACTAAGCTCAGGTCATATGTGTACCTGAAGGACCCCAGAACGATAGAAGAGTGCATGCGCATGTGCATAGACATTGAGGACAATCTAGGTGAGGAATTAGAACTATCAAAAATCTATAAGGATTCTGATAGCTCTAGTAACCTGACATCTGGTCAATCCACATCCATCGAGGAACTTGCAGAGAAGGTAGCCCGAAAACTAGGTGTCTCTAGCAAACAAATTCCGAGATTTGCCCCAGTTAAGCGGTGCTACAATTGTGGCGGTGACCATATGGCAAGTGTATGTCCCATTATGGCCCAACCCCAGGCGAATCCTAGTAGCCAGTACTGCACCATAGAGCGTAGGTACACCAACCACACTGCACAAGACTGCCCATATAACAAACAAACTGTTAGGCAAAATTATCCTCAGCCATATCCACAACATGGTAGATACCAGAATCAGTACCCACTACAACAATACAACAGACCACAGCAAACTTATCAACCACCTTACCAAGGGCAGCAGAGACCTCAACCAGTCCTAGTACAGCAACCCCCTGCTCCCACCAATGTGATCCCAGTGAAATATGCATCTACTGAAGAAAATCCGAATAGAGCCATAGTCCCAGTCACCCCATTGCTATCAGACAGTGATCCAAGTGACCATAGTTTTGACTCCACACATATTGATAGCCCACAGGCTTACTACATGCAGTCACCCAAGCATAACGAGTCATACTATTATGAGGACCCAAGTGAAAATAGTGGGGAACCTGAGTATTCTAATGTTATGTACACAAACCCCAACTCTAGACCTCAACCTAGGCACGTACGACCCCATTTCCTAGAGGACCATGCTTCAGATGTCAGGGAGATCACCTTATACGTGATTGTCCACTGCCTGTCCCTACACAACCTCAACCAGTAACCATTCAGGGTTTTTGTCAAGACTGCGGGAAAGAACATCTCCTACGAGATTGCCCGAAGAACCCTAATAACACGCCTAAAATCACTCCTATCAATGTTGTTGGGTTAGTTATAGACTCCATAGGGAGTGTGACTTCCACTGCACCTGTGCAGGTGATCACAAGAGCCCAGGCACTCCAACAAAACCAAGATGTTGGTCAGGAAAAGAACCCCGAGGTGAGTGAAACAGAGAGCATAACCAAAAAGAGGACTGGAGCCTGGAAGGATAGTCGTGAAAGAATGAAGAGGCAATGGGCAAAAAAGATAAACGAACTTGAAGAAAGCTTGAGAGAAACCAAGGCAAAAATCACAGAGATCACATCTCAACCGCACTTCCACACACTTCCACCACTACCACCCCCATCAACCTCCATTTATCCACCCTCTAATACACCCCACGTAACCCACCCACCACTGCGAGTAGGATCAGTATTAGCTGACCCCACTCCTGAAGGCTTGGACATGATGTTCAAGGCCTACCAGGCTCGACTTCAAGAAGGGCCAACAGCTGCAAACCTAGACAAGAGTTACCCTAGAGCAGATTTAGAGATTGAACGGATGAAAATGTGCATGAAAATGGTAGAACAAGCTCAAGCTATACTTGAGACTAGTCAAAAGTTCAATCAGACAAACTCTGTCAAGCCGGATTTGCATTTCCAAGGCTTACTAGAAAGATTAGAGCAGTTGGTAAACAAATCACAAGTTTCTTTACCTCCACAGGCTCAACCAGTTGTTGGAAGAGGAAGCTCACCACCTAAGGGAGCTTATGTTCCTAATTCCACGGATGTTGGAATACCTCCTTCAATTCAACAGTACTCTCAAGAGTTCTTGCGAGAAATACAACAAGAGAAATGGGCCAAGGAGAAGGGTGATTCCCCTCCTATTCCTGAGATTGATGATCTTCATGATCAATTTCCCCAAGACATTCCGTCTATCTATGGAGATCAAACAGAGCAACAAGAGGATGAGAGATTAGATTTTGAATCTAATTCTTTACAAGAGTTGCCTCATTTCACAGGCCCATGGGAATCTGAATCTCTCCAGATCAGAGCTCCCACAATATTGGTGAGAAATGAAGACTCAGTGATTCCCAGGAACACTGATGTTGTGAAGAACACTAAGGTTCAATGTCATCTCACTGTAGAGGAGCTGCTCAAGGCAAAACCGGAGCTCTGGAATCATGTGAAGGATCAGGTTCCAGAACTTGAATCTAATACACCAAAAGTAGGCTCTAAGCAAAAAGTACCAGAGATACCTCTCGACAAGATAGGAGACATGAGCGAAGGTGAAGAAGGTAACACTTATCTTCCGATCACCTATCAAGGTTACACAACCAAAGCAATTGTGGATTCGGGTGCTGGTGTTGCTATTGCGACCACCTCCTTGTGGAAGCGATGGGGCAAACCCACCTTAAGACCAACGAGAATGAAACTTCAAATGGCAGATGGTCATTTTGAAAGACCTCTCGGATTGCTTGAAGGGATAACTCTAACCACTTGTGGTGTAGAGTTTGAACATATGTTTGCTATATGTGACTTTGAGAAGAATAATGTTTACGAGATGATCCTAGGAAGACCTTTCCTACGACAATTGCAAATAGTACAGGATTGGGGAACCAACTCCTTGTACTTACAGCACTTAGGGGTCACCACCAAGGTCAATCTGAAGGATTACACCTTCAGAGATGTACCACCCCTACAGTGGAATCCTATCCACAAAGCGAAAGAAGATTCTATCTCCGTGCATTCTGGAAGTTCACCTGAACCATCCTGGCTGCATGAAGATACTCACTTGTGGATGTGCAAGGTCGCTGAGGAAGAGGAAAAGCGCCTAAAAGCGAGAGAAGAAGGAACTCCCCCAGGAGATAGACCAATAAAAGACCCAGCCTATACACCAATGATATTTCCAGATGAGGAATTTGAGCCTCATGGTTGGGCAGAAATCTTAGCTACCATGGACATTGCAGTCAATGAGGAACAATGGACACCCCATTGTGATGAGGAGGGTTATGATATTTCAGTGTTCATGTGTCAGCCCTTGTTGGAAGAGTGTGATCCTAGTGAGTTCATAGAAGAAGAAGAGAATGACGATGATCTAGAATCCATTGTGATGGATACGTACTTTGACTCAGAGAACACTACTTAGAAGACCTAGGAGTGTTAACCCAAAAGGAAGAAGAACCCCTTGTGAGTATTAAAACGATAAGTTCAAAGAAAGGAAGTGAAGGAGGTCAAAAGAAAAAGAAAAGAAAAGCAGTGAGACAAGAAGAGGAAGAATCATTGTTTGAAGTACCATAAAATTTCAAGAAATATGAAGTGGAAGACCGGAAAATTTTGGTACGAATGCCTAAGAGAGAGGCCATTATAGGAGAAGCATATGACAATAAAGAAAAGACCAAAAAAATTGTAGTGACCATTGAAGGGAACGAAGAGCGATGTACGTACATAGGAGACGACCTAAGTGCAGAAGAAGAAGCAGAGCTTGTAGCTCTATTAAGGGAATATAGGGATGTGTTCGCATGGCACTATAGAGACTTGAAAGGAGTAGATCCAGAGATTTGCTCTCATACGATTCCGATGACCGCTGATGCCAAGCCCACCAAACAAAAGCCCTACACATATAATGACAATTATGCAGCCAAAATAAAAGAGGAAATTGACAGGCTGATTGAAGCCGGATTCATCTATGAGATTGAGCACACTGAATGGGTGTCCCCCATTGTAGTGGTGCCCAAGAAGAATGGGAAATTGCGAGTGTGCATTAACCTTAAAAAAGTCAATGCCGCTACGATCCGAGATAGTTATCCACTTCCAATCACCGAACATCTATTGGAGCGTGTTGCAGGCAAGGAAGTTTACAGCTTCCTTGATGGATTTTCAGGTTACAACCAAGTAGCCATTGCCCCCGAAGATCAACACAAAACGGCCTTTGCCACAGAATGGGGAATCTTTGCATTTCGTGTGATGCCATTTGGGCTCACCAATGCACCTGCAACATTCCAAAGACTCATGTGTCATGTCTTCAAAGAGTTTTTCTGGACAAACCTTGTAAATATACTCCAACAGGTGGATAATTATAATAAAAAGTCCCTTTCCCAACCCCACTCCCCCACATTCACTGCCACCACTATCACACCACCCACCATTCCTGTATTCACAGTGCACGAACCACACACTCTCACGTCCGATCCCATGGACATCTCACCATCCACAGGATCACCCACCACCACTGTTATTCCAACATCACCACGTATCATTTCACGCACGTCGCCATTTCCAAGCACTGTAGGCACAACATCCACTTTTCCCTTTCCCATCTCCCGACCCCTTGCATCTTCCACCTTTACCCCTGCACCCACTTCATTTAGTCATGCACTCAACACCATGCTCGAAGCTGCTGCCCAACTTAAACAGGAATACAGGTTACTAGAAGAAAACAATAAAGAACTCTGTACTTTGTCAGCCCATCTCCAGGCACGAGTCACTGCCCTAGAGTTATCTAATACGGAATTACAGCAGGAGGTGACTACCCTCCAACAATATCAGGTGGAGCTCGAGTCCACACATATAGAGAAGAGTAGGGTAACTGAAGAACAACTTAGAGATCAGCTAGCCCGTAATGCTAGACTACAACAAAACATGGCTCTACTCCGACGCCATTTAGCGGCTGCTCAAGAAGAAAACAAAAGACTACAGCAACAAAATCAAGACAACCTCGAAGCAGCTATGGAAAATACTCCAGGGGCACCCATTGACCCGGCTAAATTCCAAGCCATCCCCTCAGAGAATATACAACAAATATTAGAAACCTATGCCACTCTCCTAGAAGCTCATGATCAGCTTGCTGACCAAGTCAAAGACCTACAGAAAGCCCAAGTGCCTGCACCACACCAACAAGAACCTAAAGAGATGGCCAACGCTACAACCTCACCAGAGCCAGAATTATCAGTAACCAATGAAGTACTTGAGCTAAGGCAACAGGTTGCAGAGTTGAAAATCAAGTTGTTACAATATGAGCGACCTCCTTCCCCACCTGAGCAACCCATAGAAGAAGAAGCAGTTATTATTCCAGTGGAGGAAGCATTTGAAGAGAACTATGAGCCTCAACCTTTTCCCGGAGGCACAATCACTGAGGAGGGACAGGACACTTATGAGGAACCCCCATCGACATGGATGAAACAGGTAGAAGAAATGGGGCAGACTCATGAAGAACGTATCTCCTACCAGATGTTGGCCATGAAGACCATTGAAGAGACCATACTTCAATCAGAATACTTCAGACATCTGGCCCCTAGAAGACTAATAACCAGCTCAGAATTACAATATAAGCCATACTTTGTACTGTTGGCAGACTACAACGCCGAGATCAAACGTAAGACCAACAAGTACCCAACTTTCGCAATGCAATTTGAACCTGAGGACATTCCAGAGGAGGCGCGTAAAGGGAGAATACATCAACCCATCTGGAGGCAAAAGCTATTGGAGACCTATCCCGAGATGCTACGAACATGGGACCACGCACCCATGCATTTAAAGTATAACAATTGCTATGGACCAGTACAACGGAGAAGGACATGGAAGTCATTTGCAATCAAAGTCAAGAACAATGCCAATTGCAAAGAATGGCTCAATTACCCTGCCATTGCACCCCCCAACGGCACGCCTACGGTAGCCTACATGATGGCTACCATCAGACATTGGCTTCCCCGCCTCCACCCTATGCCAGATGTGGCTGCCCAGATGATGCTCAAGATCTTCGATATGATGCAGGTTGTGCTCAAAACTTTCCGAAATGTCTGTCATATTCAACCTCCGATTCCCGGGTTTGTGAATGGTAATTATGACCTGTTATATGATATGAGCACCACCCCGAGCATACGAGTTGCTTATGCATGGCACGCACGCATCAGATATCTCCCTGCCTGCTACAAGCAAACGTTCGATGAAATGTTCACCACGGGGTTCTGGGAAGCACACTCAGAGGTGTTCGTGCCACGGCCCACCCATTTGTTACACCTCTTTGCATGCGAACAAACGATGCACTCAGAACTCTACACAACGCCACAGCCGGACATACCGGGCCCAGTCAATTGGGATACCCTGCAGAGAGACCTGATCCGAGGGCTGCGAATCAAAGAACATGATGTGGGAGCTGACATTCTCCATAACTATATTGATCAACCCGCAGAGCAAAGGTCTGTCAGAGGCGACAGACGCTGGGGGGGGAGAGTGTTGACAGCATACCGGAAGAAGCAAGTACAAACACACATGCAGATCTAGCACTAAGGCAACCCTTCATATTTTTTCAAAATCCTTACATCATTTTTAAGTGATTCTCATCACTAAAAAACCTTGTAAATATCATTTCACCTTTTTGTAGCTCCATTTTGTACAAGCCGAGGAGTCCTCGAGCTTGGGGAGCCTTAGAAGTAGTTTCCTCCCAATTTTCATAATTTTTAGATCTCGTTTGAGCCCTCAAATAAGCCCTGGAACCTAATTTTTAACTAGGCCGGACACTAGGTCTGGACAGGGCCAAAGCTAGTCAAAAACTATAAATAGAGCTAGAGAGCTCATTTTTGGGCGGCTTCTTGTAGTTTGAGCTTGTATGAGAACTTTCTTGCAATAGAAGTGATTCCATTGTCTTACTCTCTTTGTTCTTACCGTGTGTGCGCGTGTGCGTGTATGTGTGTGCATGCTTGTGTGCTTCTCACTCACGCACTTGTGCTTCCACTTGCTCGTGGTCTTCATACCATCCTCATGTCTTCCCGGATTGACATTAGAGGAGGTGCTACTCATCACTGAGCTACAGTTTCCATCTTTCATCTCCTCTCAAACATGCATGTAGTTGGACAACCAATCTGTGATCCTCAACATCTTCATCTATGGATCCAAGACTATCTGCTAGATCCTTCATCTTAGTGACATAATCACTAATACTTTGACTTGGATTCTTCTTGAATGTTGTAAACTCTGACCATAGACTTGCTTTCCTTACTTTGGTAGTACTTTGGAAATGATATTCCAATGCATTCCATATATCTTCAGATGATTCCAATCCTCTGATATGTGGTAGCAAATGATCTGAGATTGTATTGTAGAGGTAAGCTTTTGCACTTGCATCCTTCTTCTGCCAATGCTTTAAAGCATCAAGTTCCTCTTTCTTTGGTCGGCTTTCATCTTCAAATACTGGCTTTTCTTCTTCACCTGTTACATATACCATGAGATCCTTACTCATAAGTAAGGCTTCCATTCTCATTACCCATGCGGGGTAATTATCTCTGTCCAGTTTGTCAATGGGGATATGATCTGCCATACTCCTTTGCTTCTGCTACAACCTGTGAGCTTAAAGGATAAAGGATAATACCTTTTGGAGTTCTTTGTGTATGAAGATACTTTTGAAGTAACCTTTTGATGCCTTGTGTCTTCAAATGCTTCACCTTTCAAACTTTAATGGAAAACTTTCCAAAACTTCTCGTATCTTTGTCACCTTCTACTCTTTAGGATCTTTCTGCTCTGATACCACTTGTTGATGTATGAAACACCACAAGAAATGAATTAACGTGACACTAGAACACCTCTATGGTCACCATTAACTCATTGCCACTCCAAACTTTGAGAAATGATAGCCAAAACCAAGAACTTTACTTCTTCAGAACTTTTCAGTCACTAAAATGACATACCTTCAGTATTTTGCTAATTTCTGTTAGCACAAATATTATTTCTCCAAGATATTTTTGTGGATGAAAGTAGCAGAGAAGAGCTTTCCAATAAGCTATTATTTGCAAGAAATGGATCTCTAGAACTCAAGTTATGGCCTTCACAAGATGACTATGTA
>CM035427.1:93513670-93523670 GCA_020310875.1 Ceratopteris richardii | reverse complement strand
CAAAACTTCATCAAAACTTCAATTGTTGATTGCCTTGCACCAACAACTCCCCCTCAATCATCAATTGAGGTTTTCTCTATCTTCTTTATACCTACCATGTCTTTGAAGCTCTGTAGCTTTGGTCCATCCAAGATTTTGGTTAGCATATCAGCTATCTGATCTTTTGTTGAAGTATGTATGACTTCAATCTACTTATCCATCACTTTCTCTCTTATAAAATGATACTCAATCTCAATGTGTTTAGTCGTGGCATGAAAAAGAGGATTAGCAGCTAAATACAATGAACTCATGCTATCTCCATGAATAGTGGGTGTACTCTGAATAATGTCAAAACTCTTCATAAGAGTCTTAAGCCATATCACTTCCTTTGCAGCTTCAACCATACCCTTGTACTCAGCCTCTGTAAGTGATAAAGCAGCTGTGTGTTGATTCTTTTAACACCAAGAAATTAACTTATCTCCCACATAACACAAGTATCCATAAGTTGGATCTCCTATCATCAGGATTACCTGCCCAATCTGTATCACTGTAAATCTTCATGTTTGTATCTGATGTAAAACCATAATACAAACCTTCTTTGAGTGTACCCTTAATATATCTCAACACCCTTTGTCCTACAACCCAATTTTCTTTCCTAGGACAATGCATGAATTGAGACAACACTCCTACTGCATATGACAAGTCAGGCCTAGTTAATGTAGCATAGATCAGACTACCAACCAAACTTTGATATAGCTTCATGTCCTTGAATTCTTCTCCTCGATATCTACTCAATTCGTGATTCACTTCCATTAGGGTATGTGCTACCCTGCAATCTTCCATTTTAAACTTGATCAACAAGTTTTTCAAATACCTTTCTTGAGTTACATACACTCCATGTTGAGTGTATGAGATCTCCATTCCCAAGAAATATGACAAGTCTCCCAAGTCACAAATCTTGAACTCTTTCTCCATTTGCTTCTTTAGGCTTTGAATGCCTTTCTCACCTGTACCTGTAAGAATTATATCATCAACATATATGCACATGTAAATGAACCCATCATCACTTGCTTTGACAACCAAGCTACTATCTGCTTTAGATACTTGAAAATCAAGTTCCTTCAAGAACTTCACAAGTCTATAATAACATGCCCTTGGGGCGTGCTTCAAACCATACAAAGGTCTCTTGAGCTTACATAGATGATGTAGATACCTTTCATCTCTGAATCCTTGTGGTTTCTCCGTGAAAACATCATCTGAAATATAACCATTTAGAAAAGCATTCTTCGCATCTAATTGACATAATTTCCAACCTTTACATGCAGCAATGGCTATAAGTGTCTTGATGGTTGTCATCTTTGCCATAGGACTGTAGGTCTCATCATAATCTATACCATATGTCTGAGCAAAGCCTTTCACAACAAGTCTAGCTTTATACCTAGACACACTTCCATCTGCATACCTCTTTGTCTTGTGGACCCATTTACATCCAATGATCTTTTGACTATTTGGTTTAGGAACCAAATCCCATGTCTCATTTTCCATCAATGCATCATACTCTTTTTGCATAGCTTTCTCACAATTTTCCTTACCTTTTGCCTCTTCATATGTAGAAAGATCTTCATCTACCTTTACCATATAAGCATAATCTTTAGTAGCCAAAAAAGAAGTGTCATAGCTATACCTTGTAGGTTGCCATTTGTGCCTTGATGACCTTCTGAGTTCTCCACTTCTTGATGTTTTTCGTTCATCACATTCTGGATCAAACCTTGGCACTTCTTCAACTTCAACCTGTACTGTTTTATTCTCTTCTTCATCAAATATATGAACCTTTGATTTACCTTTCTTTTGATTCACAACTTCTTCATCACCTGCATGAATATTGATTGTCCCTGCATACGAAGTACCTTGCTCATCAAATGTAACATACTTTGACACAAGATATTGTTTTGTGGATGGACTCCACAACCTATATCCCATCTGCTTATCATCATATCCAATGAACACATATTTTTCAGCTTTAGGTTCCAATTTGTGCCTCAATTGAGATGGCACATATGCATATGCCAAACATCCAAATACTTTGCAATGATCTAGAGTAGGTCTCTTACCCCACCATTGTGAAGAGATGGATAGATATGTGCTTGAAGATGAAGAGGTGTTGTAAAATCCTTGATCTACACCAGCCAAATGAACTCCAGGAGTATATGGTGGGCCCTTTTAGCTTGCCAATGGATGTATTAGACACCCTATGTACTTTGGAAGATCATTCTCAAAAAGATAGATCAAAACAGATAAGTTGGAGTTAGCTCAGAGGTGAAAACTTGCTATTCTTGGTTCATACACCTGTCCAGTGTTTTACATAATTTTCTAAGCACAACAGCAATTAGATTAATTCCTCTTGGGGAAGTCTAGGTAGCTTAAAGAGCTAACTTTCAAGAGTAATCTCATCAAAAATAATGAACCACACACTGAGAATGAGTTTTAACAACTGATGACATCATCCCGATTTTCACGGGCTGCTACAGAAATAGACCAGTGAGCAGAAAAATCAACATAACTCAAAATGTACGAATCCAATGATTATGAAAATTTGTATGGTTATACTAGACAGTACGATGAATCCAACAAGCTTTAAATAACTGAATTTAGATAAGTAACCACTGAGAAATGGCTCTGACAAGATGAGTGAAAAAGTCGGGTACCTGACAGAGAAGTGAAGATGAACAGACCCTGTTGACTTCAAATGAACATAACTGAAGATTGCAACATCCAAATGACATGCAAATTTGTGAGCATATAGTAGACTTATAGAGCTAACTTTACCAAGTTAAATCACTGAAAATGATGCACCAAGCTCAGAGAAAACATCTCTGAAAGCTGACTGAGAAAACTGAGAGATATGGCAGTGAGTAGTACACTTCACAAGAACATGGAAAGATGAACTCAAATAATCACGAAAATGAAAGTATATTGCTTGTACAATACAATGACTTACTGATACATATGTGTGCCTTGTAATCACACCTTGATATGGCATAAAGCTCAGCTCTTGGAGGTCTTCACATAGGTCTCTCTAACCACGACTAAAACTGCCATCTATTTATAGTTGAGTTTGGGAGGCTAACTTTCCTCAATCACTCTCCAATCAATCAATGATTGATTTGATTCTCTACCTACCACAAATCACGAATTCGTGGCTCCTCTTTCCATTCTTGATCAAGTGGGCTCAACCACTTAAGATTCTCTTACTTTTACATTAAGTAAACTCTTCAAAAAATTACAAGAGGTGGTTCACAAGTGAACTTTACATAGTCTTCTTTTTAAAGCTTCTTCTAAGACTTTGTGAGACTCAAGCCAATACTTAGGCTTGTCATAGACTTGCTCCAACAGCTCCCCCTCAAGCCAAGTATGCTTGAGGTCTTCAATCTTCCAAGATTACCTGCAAACCAATCATAGCCTTGAATTTGCAAAGCTTTGTACCATCCAATGCTTTGGTTAGAATATCTGCACATTGTTGATGAGTGGACACATATGATATTTGAATCTCTTTGCTTAGAACCTTTTCTCGTACATAGTGATAATGAACTTCAATATGTTTAGTCCTTGCATGAAAAATAGGATTAGCAGCCAAATGAATAGAACTCATATTGTCACCAAAAATAGTTGGAGTTCCAAACTCCAATCCAAGATCTTTGAACAATGTCTTCATCCACATAGCTTCTTGAGTAGCTATGGCAAGACCTCTGTATTCAGCTTCAGTAGAAGAGAGAGCAACTGTGGGTTGCTTCTTGGATGACCATGAAATAAGCTTTGAACCTGCAAAGGTAAGATAACCTGAAGTGCTCCTTCTATCTTCCTTGGAGCCAGCCCAATTTGCATCAGAAAATAGCTTCAAACCTAAATCAGATACATAAGGATAATAAAGTCCTTCATTTATGGTTCCTTTGAGATACTTGAGAATCCTTTTGGCAGCATCCATATGTGGTTTCCTTGGTGTGTGCATAAATTGACTTAGCACACTCACATTGTAACATATATCTACTCTTGTCAATGTGGCATAATTGAGACTACCCACTAGACTTTGATATGATGTGATGTCCTCTATGAGTTCACCTTCATGTGAGCTCAATTTGTGATTGACCTCCATTGGAGTACCTGCAATCTTACAATCTTGCATCTTGAATTTTGCCAACATGTCCTTAATGTACTTCCTTTGAGTGAGAAACAAACCATGATCTTTGTAGACAACTTCCAAACCTAGGAAGTAGGTAAGTGAACCCAAATCACTTATCTTGAACTCTTCTCTCATCTGATCTTTGATCTTCTTCATACCATCTGCATCATTTCCTGTCAATATAATATCATCTACATATACACATAGGTAGATGACCTCGGAATTACTCTTTTTAATAAAGAGTGAAGGATCTGCCTTGCTTGGTTGAAAGCCTTTGTCCTGCAAGAATGAAACAAGCCTGAAATTCCAAGCTCTTGGAGCTTGCTTGAGACCATACAATGCTTTGTTAAGTTTACACACATAATCAGGATAAACTTGGTTCTCAAAACCAGGTGGTTGTGCCATATATACCTCTTCTGTTATCCAACCACTCAAGAATGCATTCTTTACATCTAGTTGAAGTATCTTCCAATTCTTGGAAGAGGCAATACTAAGCAAAACCCTAATAGTAGGCATCTTTGCCACAGGAGAGAAAGTCTCCTCATAATCGATTCCCTGAGTTTGTGCAAAGTCTTTTGCTACAAGCCTTGCCTTATACCTGTTAATTGAACCATCAGAATTCTTCTTGAGTTTATAGACCCATCTTGAGCCTATTACCTTCATGGATGAAGTCTTGGGCACCAAATCCCAAGTGTTGTTTTCCTCAAGTACTTCAATCTCTTCCTTCATTGCATGCTTCCATTCTATTTTTGCTTTGGCCTCTTCGAATGATGATGGCTCCTCTTGGTTTATGTCCTGTGCTATGTAGATAGAATGTTTAGTTACTAATGAGGTGTCAAACCCATACCTTTCTGGTTTTTTCTTTTCCCTCATAGATCTTCTTAGGCCATGATGTGATGATTCTGCCTCATGTCCAAGTTCCTGCAATTTTGCTTTACCTTTAGATTTCCATGCTTTGATCTTTTCCATGTGAGATTCTTCATCATCCTCTGAGGTGTCTTGTTCTTCAATCTTTGATTGTTCTCTACCAAGCTTTGGAAAATCTTCTTCAAGATCATATGGTAAATTGATCTTCCTGCATGAATCTTCATACCATGAATTGTTCTCATCAAAAGCTACATCTCTGCTTACCAAGAATCCTTTGTTCGTAGGGTTGTATAACCTGTAGCCCTTTTGATTGTTGTCATATCCAATAAATACACACCTTTCTGCCTTTGGATCCATCTTGCCTCTAACCTGTGAAGGAACATGAGCAAAAGCAATACATCCAAAAATTTTACAATGATCTAAGCTTGGTCTTCTTCCATTCCAAGCCTCATATGGAGTCATCCCATCAAGGGATTTTGAAGGCAACCTGTTAATCAAGTAAGTGGCTGTAGATACAGCCTCAGCCCATAAATAACTAGGTAAATGCTTTTCATTTAACATAGACCTTGCAGCTTCAACAATTGTCCTATTCCTCCTTTCTGCCACTCCATTTTGCTCAGGAGTGTACCTTGTAGTTACCTCTCTTTTGATTCCTCTTTCTTGAAGAAAAGAATCAAAATCATGGGAGAAGTATTCTCCCCCTCGATCTGACCTTAGCCTTTTTAGTGATTTACCTGTTTGATTCTCCACAAGAGCCAAATATCTTTTGAAACATGAAAAAACTTCATCTTTGTGTTTCATAAAGAATAGGATAGTCCATCTGCTGCAATCATCAATAAAGGAAACATAATACCTTGATCCAGATATTGAAGCTTCCTTGCTAGGTCCCCATACATCTGTATGAACCAACTCCAAGAGATCTCCATGCATATAACCTTTCTTCATGAATGGTAACCTGTGAGACTTTCCAAATTGACATGCACTACACTTATAAATCATATGTTGTTTTGACAAATTAGGAAGTCCAAGTACACTTTGGTCCCTGCAGATTTGCTTTAATGAGCTTTCACCAATATGTGCTAACCTTTTGTGCCATACTTCCAATTCTGTGAGTGTCTGACTACCATAATTAAAGAGAGCAATGTTTCTAGTGTCCTATAATTCAAATGTGAACAATCTACCTGTCTTTTCACCTTTTGCAATTCTTCTGAATCCTTGACTTGGATCTTCAACAAATGCTCCTGCTTTTGTGAACCTGACTTGCAACCCTTTCTCTACTATCTGCCAAACACTTATCAAATTCTTTGTAATGGTAGGGACATAGAGTACCTTACTGTGTAGGTTGATGTTTCCATCAGGTGCTTTGACATTGCCTATTTTCTCCACAGGATGTTTTGTATCATCTCCTGTTTGTACCTCATGCTTATTCCTTGGATCTTCTAAATCTGATAGGACTGCCACATTTCCTGCCACATGATTTGAACAACCTGAATCTATGTAGAAAACATGCTCATCAGATTTACCTTGTGGCCTAGCCATGTTCATGATCAATAATGAATCCTCTTTGTTTGAGTCTTCTGTGTAGTTATTGTAGTCTCTCCTTCCTTTGTAGCCTCCTTGATAGTTTGAATGATTGTAGTTGTTGTAGTTGCCATGGTAATTGTTGAACCTTCCTCTTGAGTAGCCATAACTTCCTCTATTGTATCCTCTGCCTCTTTGATTCCTGGAATTCCTAAAGCAATTTTCAGTTGTATGATTAGTTAGTCCACAAATAGAACATGGGTTGGAGTCTTGGGATCTCCCCCTGCCTTGTCTACCTCCTCTTCCTCTACCTCTGCCATGTCTTCCTCTACCTGCATAGTTAGCTTGATATGTACCTGCTTCATCATCCACTTTCTTTGCCTTTCCTTTGTTATCTTTGGACTTGATTTTATCAGTGTATAAAGCTGAAGATTGATTACCTTTCGAGCTTTCTCCATTTTTGATAAGCTTTGCCTCTTGAGTAAGTAGTTGTCCAATGAGTGTGTTGAAATCAGGTACATGCATGTCCATGTACAAATCCATAGCTGTGGTGAATGCTTCCCACTTGTCATCTGCCTTCAAGCCATTGATGACCTGCCTTACAATTTACTCTTCATCTATTACCTCTCCAATGCTTCCCAACTGATCTGCTATATCCTTGAGCTTTGTGACAAAATCAGTCACATTTTGTTTGGGAGCCTTCTTGAGAGTTGTGAAATCCAGCCATACTTGATGCTTCCTAGCTTTAGTACTTGAAGAAAAGAAAGCTTCAAGTGCATCCCACACTTCTTGAGATGTCTTACAACTTCTAATGTGAGGCAACAAAAAATCTGAGATAGAGTTGAGGAGATAAGACCTTGCAAGTGCATCCTTGGGGCACCATGTGCTCAATCTTTCTTGCTCTTCTTGTGTTGGTTGGCTTTTGTTCCTGAAACTTGGCATAACTTCATCTCCAGCCACATAACCATATAAACTTCTACCTTGGAGATAAGCTTCCATTCTTAATGACCAAGCTGAGTAGTTACCTCTGTCCAATTTGTCAATTGATGAAGGAAATTCATCTGCCATGTTGTCCAACCTTGCTCTGATACCACTGTGAAGAGATGGATAGGTATGTGCTTGAAGATGAAGAGGTGTTGCAAAATCCTTGATCTACACCAGCCAAATGAACTCCAGGAGTATATGGTGGGCCCTTTTAGCTTGCCAATGGATGTATTAGACACCCTATGTACCTTGGAAGATCATTCTCAAAAAGATAGATCAAAACAGATAAGTTGGAGTTAGCTCAGAGGTGAAAACTTGCCATTCTTGGTTCATACACCTGTCCAGTGTTTTACATAATTCTCTAAGCACAGTAGCAATTAGATTAATTCCTCTTGGGGAAGTCTAGGTAGCTTAAAGAGATAACTTTCAAGAGTAATCTCATCAAAAATAATGAACCACACACTGAGAATGAGTTTTAACAACTGATGACATCATCCTGATTTTCACGGGCTGCTACAGAAATAGACCAGTGAGCAGAAAAATCAACATAACTCAAAATGTAGGAATCCAATGATTATGAAAATATGTATGGTTATAGTAGACAGTAGGCTGAATCCAACAAGTATTAAATCACTGAATTTAGATAAGTAACCACTGAGAAATGGCTCTGACAAGATGAGTGAAAAAGTCGGGTACCTGACAGAGAAGTGAAGATGAACAAACCCTGTTGACTTCAAATGAACATAACTGAAGATTGCAACATCCAAATGACATGACAATTTGTGAGCATATAGTAAACTTATAGAGCTAACTTTACCAAGTTAAATCACTGAAAATGATGCACCAAGCTCAGAGAAAACATCTCTGCAAGCTGACTGAGAAAACTGAGAGATATGGCAGTGAGTAGTACACTTCACGAGAACATGGAAAGATGAACTCAAATAATCATGAAAATGAAAGTATATTGCTTGTACAATACAATGACTTACTGATACATATGTGTGCCTTGTAATCACACCTTGATATGGCATAAAGCTCAGCTCTTGGAGGTCTTCACATAGGTCTCTCTAACCACGACTAAAACTGCCATCTATTTATAGTTGAGTTTGGGAGGCTAACTTTCCTCAATCACTCTCCAATCAATCAATGATTGATTTGATTCTCTACCTACCACAAATCACGAATTCGTGGCTCCTCTTTCCATTCTTGATCAAGTGGACTCAACCACTTAAGATTCTCTTACTTTTACATTAAGTAAACTCTTCAAAAAATTACAAGAGGTAGTTCACAAGTGAACTTTACATAGTCTTCTTTTTAAAGCTTCTTCTAAGACTTTGTGAGACTCAAGCCAATACTTAGGCTTGTCATAGACTTGCTCCAACAACCATGCCTCATATGGTGTCATACCATGCAAAGCTTTGCATGGTTTCCTATTGACCAAATATGTGGCTGTATTTATAGCCTCAGCCCACAAATAATTGGGACAATTTTTCTCCTTCATCATGGATCTTGCAAACTCAACAAGAGTTCAATTCCTCCTTTCTGCTACACCATTTTGTTGAGGCGAGTACCTGCAAGTAACGTCTCTTTTTATACTTGCATTCCACAAGTAGTCACTCAACTCATTAGAAAAATACTCTCCCCCTCCATCTGACCTTAGTCTCTTCAACTTTTGACGTGTAATTCTTTCTGCATACACATGATAATGCTTGAATGTATTGAATACTTCTGATTTATCTTTAATCACATAAATAGTGATCTACCTGGTAGCATCATCAACATAAATCACATAATACCTTGAACCATTGATACTAAAACCCTTTGATGGTCCCCACACATCTGTGTGTACCAACTCAAGCTTCTCTGAATACATAATATCATGCTTGGAATAAGATTGCTTATGAGCCTTACCTAATTGACATGCCTCACATCTGTATGTCATATGTTGACCTGTAACATTAGGCAATCCAAGCACTGAACCATTGTTAACCATATCTTTAATAGCTCTTTCATTAAAATGTCCAAGCCTTTCGTGCCAAAGATCCAACTCAGAGATCTTATGTCCTCCATAAGTGAACAAGGCATGGCCAACATTACCTTGAATCTTCAATGTGAAAAGTCTTCCTTCTTTCTTTGCTGAAACAATTTGTTTATACCCATTGCTAGAGTCTTCCACAAACACTCCTTCATTAGTGAACCTCACTTCATAACCTTTTTCAACAATTTGTCCTACACTTATCAGATTCTTTGGAATTGTAGGAACATACAAAACCTTACTCAAGAGAGTACTTCCATCCTTGGCTTTCACTGATCCAATTGACTTCACATTGTGCTTTGTATTGTTACCTATTTGAACTACATAATTAGTTATCTCATTCTCCAAACCAGTCATCAAAGCTATGTTGCCACTCAAGTGATTGCTACACCCTGAGTCAACGTACAAGACTCTTTGGTGTTCACTTTGCCTTTCAC
>CM035427.1:93383670-93503670 GCA_020310875.1 Ceratopteris richardii | reverse complement strand
CATTTGTTGTGATGTTTCACACATCAACAAATAATTGTCCTCCCTAGTCCTCACTTTGTGCTGCACTTTGTCTTGCTCTAAACTCCTGTGAATGCTCTTAATACACCTATTAAAATCCCACAGTTAGATCAAGATTTATATTCAATGTTTTTGATGGAACACTTGCATTCAAGTATCTCCAAGACCTACTTTTTCCCCTTGTATTTAAAAAAAAAAATCTCTAGAGCTCCCTTAAATCTTAGTCCCACTTGAGGGTCAACTTCGAAATTCCTTCTCAACGAGCTTTCCAATGAGCTCAAAATCACTAAAAACGGAGTTGATATGAGAAAGTTATGTCCAATTAGGCTTCTGGGGGTCAAAACAGGCAAACAGAGCCTCTCAAAGAATCACGATTTTTTGCAAATCAGGCAGCTAGAAAGTCCTGTTTTTTTACAAGTGCAACAACCAAAGAATTGTGATTCTTTCAAAATCCACAATCCAATGAATCCCAACTTTCTCAAATCTTTAAGTCCAAGAAATCACAATTTTCTCAAATCTTTACGTCCAAGAAATCATGATTTTCTCAAAATCACTAAGTCCAAGAAATCACGATTTTCTCAAAATTAGTAAGTCTAGGAAATCATGATTTTCTCAAAATCACTAAGTCCAAGAAATCATGACTTTCTCAAAATCACTAAGTCCAGGAAATCGCGACTTTCTCAAAATCTCTAAGTCCAAGAAATCGCAAATTTCTCAAAATCACCAAGCATAGAATCACGAATTTCTCAAATCTTGAAATCTGGTACAATTTCAGAGAATCGTGATTCTCTTACTTTCAGAGAATCGTGATTTTCGCAAAATGCACAATTTTAGAGAATCGTGATTTTCTTACTTTCAAAGAATTGCAAATTTTCAAAAAAATTTAAGCGGGGAAAAAATTTGAATTTTATAGAGAATCGTGATTTTTTGAGAAAGTAGTGATTTTCTGAGTTTTTAGGTGGGGATTTTGAATTTTTGTGTCGAGCCCCAAATGTGCAAAAAATCATCAAAAACACAAGTGCATGCACTCCGAAGCACTTGCTAGATCTTTCTTGCACTCCCACACATGAGAGTTGATGTGAAAATGGTGAAAATGCACTAAAAATTGAAGAATTAAAATAAAAAAATGAACAAAAAATGAATATTTTTTACCTTCCAACATCGCAAATCTACAATCTTACTGTCACAATGCTCATCTTTGAGCAACGTTTCCTGACAACAGTGCCAAAATTTGGAGTAGCTCAAGCATGAGTACCACCTCCTTTACTTGTCAATCCGTGGAGAAGTGAGGAGGACATGAAGATCGTGAGCAATTGTGGTGAGCAAATGTGAGTGACAAGCACATACATGCATGCACACACACACACATGCACACAAGGTAAGATCATAGAGAGGAACAATGGAAAGCTTCTATTAGCAAGCTCAACAAAATTTTATAACACTCAAGAATTCACTCTCCAACGAGCTAACCTCAAAAATGAGCTCTCTAGCTCTTTTTATAGTTTTTTTTGTTTTGTCCCTATCTAGACCTAGTGTCTAGCCTAGTTAAAAATTAGGTTCTAGGGGATATTTGAGGACTCAAACAAATTCTACAAACTATGAAAATTTATATGTAGATACTTGTGATGCTCTTCAAGCTTGAGAACTCCTCCACTTGCACAAAAATGAGCTACAAAAAGGTGAAATGATATTTGCAATGGTTTGAGTGATCAAAATTACTCTTTTTGTAGGGATTTCATCAGATAATTTGACATACACTTCTTGGATCTCCCTACTTGCTCCTTCTTCTTGTGTGTCCACTTCTTTGACAAATTCTTGTGCCTTATTCCTAACCTTGAGTGCTATAAAATGGCTCAAAATTTTATGCCCTACCTAACCTAATTTCTAGGCTCACAAAGGTCATATATAATCATCATCAATGGTCACACATAGACCTCATCTAACTTAGAAGTTAGGGTTCCACAAATGTCTGGCCTCTCACAATGGCATCTTGTGATAATGGGGCCGTAAAAATTAAAGCATCATGGATCATTTGTGGTCACTTGAGGGTGGAGTATTGAGCATATCTAACACCCCTCCTCAATGTCCACCTCACGATGAACTACCTCCTTAGTTCAATCCCAAGCTTGGGAAAGTGTGGAAGAACTTTCTCTCTCCCATGAACCTTGGTGATGATGTCTACTCCATTTTCCTCAATTAAATAATAGCTTATCTCCACAACCCCCTCCTCAATCAACTCATGCACATTGTGATACTAAATTTCTCTGTTTGGTACGTGCATGGAAAGTAGGATTCCTTGAAATGGCCATGCAACTTTGGTTGTCACACTTCAACTTTGTAGCCTCCTATGTGTGTATTCCTATGTGCCATAGAATCCTGGTCAACCATATTTCTTCACATGCTACAACACATGTAGCTTTGTACTCAGCTTCAGTAGAAGATAATGCTAGAGTTGATTGCTTCTTATTGATCCAAGAGAAAATCCCTGATATTAAAGAAAAGCAATATCCAAAAACTCATTTTCTAGAATCAATATCTCTTGCCCAATCTGAGTCATACTATCCAACCAAAGATAATCCTTCTTCATAAAGAATACCATAATCAATGGTTCCTTTCACATACTTGAGTATCTGCATGCTTGCCTTCCAATGGGTTTGGTAGGGCTTATTAGAGAACCTGCTTACTACTCCAACAATGTAAGAGATATTTGGTCTACTATTGTACAAACAAATGAGACTTCCAACTAATTTCCTAAATCTTCTAATACCCACTAGAGGTGAAGTATCTTCAATAGATAATTTTGTGTTGAGCTCCATAGGTGTAGAGATTTCCTTGCAATCCTCCATGTCGAATGCCTTCAATATTTGTCTTACATAATTTTGTTGAGAGATGAAAATCCTCTCTAGTTCCCGGAAAACTTCAAGGCCTAAGTAATAATGTATAAAGCCCAAGTTTTTCATTTCAAATTCTAAACTCAAGGCATCTTTCATTTGTTGAAGAAGAGCATCACCATTTCCTATAATCACAAGGTCATCTACATAGAGTACAAGCACAATTGTCTTCCCTCCTCTCTTGAGAACATACAAGTTAGCATTTGAATCACATATTTTTGAACATAGATCCAGGAGATACTTACCTATCCATTGGTACCATGCTCTAGGGACTTGTTTCATCCCATATAATGCCTTCTTCATCTTACATACCTTATTCTCTAATTGGGGAGCCTCAAACCCTGGTGGTTGAGACACATATACCTTCTCCTTGAGGTCTCCATTCATGAATGCTGATTTGAAATCCATGTGATAGACAGGCCAATGCTTATGTGCAGCCACAACTAGTACTACTTGGATAGTAGTCATTCTTGTAAATGGGGCAAATGATTCACAAAAGTCAATGCCTTCAACTTGTGAGTAGCCCTATGCAACAAGTCTTGCTTTGTACTTCTTGAGTACCATCAAACTTGTACTTTAGCTTCCAGGCCCACTTGCTGACAATGACTTTACACTTAGGGGGTCGATCCACTAGCTCCCAAGTTCCATTGTTCATGATATTGTTGTATTTTGTTTGCATGGCAACCCTCCAATTTGGATCTTCAAGTGCCTCTTACACATTCGTTGGTTCCTTTTCTTGTTCTTGAATGAGACAAGCCATAAGGGTAATTAAGAGAGTTCATTATCGTAGAAGAGGTAGAAGTGTCCAGGGAAATATATAGATTTAGAGATCAATATAATTCACATTTCTTCAGGATGATTGTTGGAACATCAAGAATGAGGTGGATTTGATCCACAACATAAATCTATCACTTGGATTACATCCAAAAATATCTGTTGGAGAGTTCTTTTACCTATGCTCATTTATTATATTTTTTTGAGAGATTTTTGATGGTTCATTTAACGTTGTAAAAGCCTAGATCTTTACACATGTACAAGGATAAAAAGAGAGACCAAATGCCACAAATTTGTGGTGGTTGAGTTGCATTCAATCAATCAATCATTCACCTAAAAGTAGATCAAACTAGATCTTCACTTTTCCTAGATTGTAGGAAAGTGAATTGATTCCCTCCAACAACCATTCCCACATTCATTTGAATTCAAAATCCACTTGTAGAAGGCATGGATCACTTCTAGCTTCTATATAAAGACTTCAAATCACTTGTACAATACATGGAAGCAATATACATACACTTCTAACCATCATTGTCTTGCTCCTTCATTTCTCTACATCATCTTCTTCGCCAATGGTAAGTTTGAAAATTGGATGCGAGATGGATCATTTGAAAGGTATTAATGTCTAGTTTATGTTTAAGAATTTCATAGAATTTGGTTTAGTAGATTAGGAGAAATCTTAGTTTTTCTGTCTCAGGGTCAATCTCTACATATTCCTGAAAAATAGGAGGTACCATCATTGAGTGTTTGGTTGATCCCAACACCATATTTTTCTTATTCCTTATAATCTTGTGCTTTAGATACACTCAACCCTATGTGTATCATGCCCATAAAAGGATTTTTTCTAATTTTAATCATGGTGGTTGCTATGAGCATTTGAAGTTCATTGTATCTTCCAAAGATAGTAAGTTTTTTGAGCTAGTCAATGTGCAAATCTATTTGTTTTGTATCGATTCTTTCTCCTTGATACTCCAAAGTACATAGTACATTTTATTCCACTTATCGCATGCCCATAAGATCTATTTGAGTCTCCATAAGCTCAAGGGTTGGTCTTGTGTCGGTTGGCTGGACCAAACTTCATCGCTTCACAAGTCATTTTTCTACCTCCTACAAGCTTCTCCAAGTTCTTTCAGTGGTATCAGAGCTAGATCAAGATGGGTCATGGCTTTCCCTCAATGATCAACAAGATTGATCGACACAACTAGGTGTCTTGGAAAATCAAAATGGAGGCCTATTTGCAAGGTAGAAATCTTTCTGGAATTGTAGAAAGTGATGAAGCTATGCCTATTCCAAGATCCAAAGGAGGACCTACACAACAAGAGACAGATAAGCTCACACTTTGTTGCATAAGGGACGCTCAAGCACGCTTGTACATACTAAAATCTATCTCTGACTTTCTATTACCACATATTAGAGGATGCAAGACATCTCAAGGGACTTGGGATGCAAACGAGAATTTCTTTTCTGCTAGTACCAAAGCAAGAAAGAATCATCTTTGGAATGAGTTCAACCAAATGAAGAAGACACCTAAACAAACCATCATAGAGTTTTTTATCAAGGTCCAAGAGGTTTCATATCAGTTAGCATCCATTGGAGAGCTGATTGAAGAAGAGGCTATCATGAGGAAAATTCTCAACGGGATTCGAGGTGATAAGCAATGGCAATCTTTCACCACGGCTTATGATCTCATCATGGATGTGCAGACTCCAGACTTCAACATCTTTCTTGGACAACTCTTCAACCAAGAAGCCAACAATAACATAAAGGAAGGTAACTCCTATCATGGTAATTTAACTACTGCTCTATATGCAGATAAGAAGGATAAGAAGTTGAAAGGCAAGAAGAAGGAAGAAGATGAAGAGGAGACTTCCCAAGCCAACTTTGCAAGCAAGGCCAAGTGGAAAGGGAAGAACAAAGGACCAAAGCTAGACAAAACCAAAGGTCAAAATATTCAACCTCGTGCCATCCGTGATAAGACCAACCACACCACTCAGAATGGGAAGACCTAGAAAGGAAGTGGAAGAGGTGGATATGGAAACAATAGAGGCAAAGTTGAATGGGAAGACCTAGAAAGGAAGTGGAAGAGGTGGATATGGAAACAATAGAGGCAAAGTTGGACACAACTTCAAAAATAACAATAGAGGCTATAATGGAAGACCTAGAAAGGAAGTGGAAGAGGTGGATATGGAAACAATAGAGGCAAAGTTGGGAAGACCTAGAAAGGAAGTGGAAGAGGTGGATAGGGAAACAATAGACCTTTGAATGGGAAGACCTAGAAAGGAAGTGGAAGAGGTGGATATGGAAACAATAGAGGCAAAGTTGGACACAACTTCAAAAATAACAATAGAGGCTATAATGGAAGGGACTTCACCAATTATTTAGAAGATCAACCACATGAAGACTCATTGCTTCTTATGAATCTAAGCCACAAAGAAGGGAAAAAAGATGATCATTTGTTCTACATAGATTCAGGATGTTCAAATCATGTTGCAGGCAACATTGCTCTTCTATCTAATTTGGAAAGTCCAAAGCATAGACATGAAGTTCAAATAGGGGATGACACAAAGCACAATGTGGAGAAGATTGGTAATGTCAAAGCTTCCAATGGTAGGACAAACATTCTGAGTAAGGTTCTCTATCTACCCACTATCACTAAAAACCTAATAAGATTAGGCCAAATAGTTGAAAAGGGCTTGCAAGTTAGGTTCATCGAACATGGAGCTTTTGTGGAAGGTCCATGTCAAGGCTTCAAGAAGATGTCCAGAGGTGAGAAGCATGGTAGGCTCTTTAGTTTTGAAGTAGGAGAAACCAGGAACATAGCTCTATTCACTTTTGGGTCTCAAACCCTAAGTGAGCTTGAAGTGTGGCATAAGAGACTTGCTCATGTTAATGAAAGAACCTTGAAGGATCTATGTAGGGATCAAAGTGTTCTAGGTCTACCAAACATATCAAAGCAACACATGATCAACATGTGTGATGCATGTCAGATTGGGAAGGCACAAAGGCAACCATTAAACCACAAAGGCGACATCCACAACAAGTTATTGGACTTAGTACATACTAATGTATGGGGACCAAGTCAAGAACCTTCATTGGCAAGATCAAGGTATTATGTCTCATTTATGGACGACCATAGTAGATGGACTATTCTATACTATTTCAAAAGTAAGAGTGAAGTGTTTGATTGCTTCAAAAAGTATCTAGCACATGTGGAGAATCACATAGGTAGATCACTCAAGAATCTCATATTTGATGGAGGGGGACAATACTTCTCCAAAGAGTTTGAAGAGTTCTTGTAGGACAAAGGTATCAAAAGGGGAGTGAATACCAGGTACTCTCCTGAGCTGAATGGAATTGTAGAGAGGAGAAACAAGACATTGGTTGGATCAGCCCCAACAATGCTTGAAGAGAAGAAGTTTCCATATTATCTATGGGCAGAAGCTATTTCAACTACTATGTACGTTGTCAATAGACTACCATCCAAATCACTTCAAGTTATGACTCCTTATGAAGCATGGTATGGAAGAAAACCTAGTCTTGGACATTGCAAGGCGTTTGGTTGTTTAGCTTATGTTCATGTACCATCACAAATAAGAGGTAAGCTAGATGAAAGGGCAACAAACACAATTTTTATTGTCTATGACTAAAATCAGATTGGTTACAAGTCCTATAATCCTTCAACCAAGCAATTTACTACAAGTAGAGATGTGTTTGAAGAAGACATGTCTTGGTATGATGAAGAAAAGAAAACCTAACTCTACCATATGATCTGATGGACATTGTTAATCTCCAAAAGCACAAGTTATACTTGATGTTAGAGCACCTCTATATCAAGAATAACTCAAAACCTTTACCAATTTGGAGGATCAATACCATATTATCAAAATTTTGAACTAACTATGAAGAGAGTCATTTCTCAGAAAAGTCTCTTGCACATAACTCTTTAATTGACTGATCAAATGTGTAAAGTTTCTGATGAAACTTTGTACAAATTATCACCTAATGTTTGTGCACCTTTGCCAAGTTAAATGTTTGTGCACCTTTGCCAAGTTAAATCATCTCAAAAGACTCAGTAGATCTTGAGAAATGATCTAAACAATTCACCTATGTCTAAAATTGTACTTCTCTACAGTCGACTTTGACACCTGTAACTTTTAACACGTAGTTCTCCCAAATTACAACCCATTTATTCAAATGATTTTAGCCATAGGTAGCTTACCTTCCAACTTAAAGAATGAGTGCACTTGCTCAAAACTTTACACTGTGGAAGGAGAACTGACCAAAACATTAGCATCAAATTTTGCGCCTGTTACAACTTCACTTCTTCACATTTACACATGTAAATGTTCCTACTCTCAATTCTCTCAGCTAGATCACAATTAGGATCTGAAAACTTGCACAAAGGTCAGTCCAGTATAGACTTAAACTTGTACAAAAGCATTTCATAAAAGATTAAACACAGAAGGAGTACTGCACAAAAGATCTGATGCAATTTTTCATCTTCTTTGAAAAGTTTTACATCTGAGTGATGAGAGAGAACTTCCTTATTTTTAAAATGTCTAATGCCTCTTACAACTTCTAATTCTTCTCTTCAAATGCCCTCTCATACTTGCCCTGACTTTCTACTTGTATATATAGGCATATGTGTACAAGCTCATGACCATACAAAAGGTATAAGTGAGCTAACTACAAATTAATGTACATATGTATAGAAGTCTTCATTTCCTGAACATACTCTATCTTCATTCTTCAATTGTTTATAACTTCTTCATCCTTTGAATTCAAGTCTTTATCCAAAACATCAATTGGTGGTTGAATTGCACCAATAGCTCCCCCTCAATCATCAATTGAGGTTTTCTCTATCTTCTTTATACTTGCCATGTCTTTAAACCTTTGTAGCTTTGGTCCATCCAAGCTTTTGGTTAGCATATCTGCAATTTGATCTTTTGTTGAAGTATGTATGACTTCAATCTCTTTATCAATCACCTTCTCTCTTAAGAAGTGATACTGAATCTCAATGTGTTTAGTCCTGGCATGAAAAACAGGCTTAGCAGCTAGATACAATGAACTCATGTTATCTCCATGAATAGTAGGTGTACTCTGAATGATGTCAAAACTTCTTCATGAGAGTCTTTAACCATATGACTTCCTTTGCAGCTTCAACCATACCTTTATACTCTGCCTCTGTAGATGATAAAGCAATTGTGTGTTGCTTCTTAGAGCACCAAGAGATTAACTTATCTCCCACATAACACAAGTATCCATATGTTGATCTCCTATCATCAGGATTACCTATCCAATCTGTATCACTATATATCGTGATGTTTTTATCTGATGTAAAACCATGATACAAACCTTCCTTGAGTAATATATCTCAACACTCTTTGTCTTGCAACCCAATGTTCTTTCCTAGGACAATGCATGAATTGAGACAACACTCCAACTGCATATGAAAAATGAGGCCTAGTTAATGTAGCATAGATTAGACTACCAACAAGACTTTGATATAGCTTCATGTCCTTGAATTCTTTTCCTCCATATCTGCTTAATTTGTGATTCACCTCCATTGGAGTAGGTGCCACCATGCAATCTTCCATTTTAAACTTGATCAACAAGTTCTTCAAATACCTCTCTTGAGTCACATACACTCCACATTGACTATATGAGATCTCCATGCTCAAGAAATATGACAAGTCCCCGATGTCACTAATCTTGAACTCTTTCTCCATTTGCTTCTTGAGGCTTTGTATGCCCTTCTCATGTGTACCTGTAAGGATTATATCATCAACATATATGCACATATAAATGAACCCATCATCACTTGCTTTGACAAGCAAGCTACTAACTGCTTTAGATACTTGGAAACCAAGTTCCTTCAAAAACTTCTCAAGTCTATAATTCCATGCCCTTGGGGCCTGCTTCAAACCATACAAATCTCCCTTGAGCTTACATACATATTCTGAATACCTTTTATCTCTAAACCCTTGTGGTTGTTCCATGAAAACATCATCTGAAATATAACCATTAAGAAAAGCATTCTTCACATCTAATTGACATAATCTCCAACCTTTACATGTAGAAATGGATATGAGTGTCCTAATGGTTGTCATCTTTGCCACAGGACTATAGGTCTCATCATAGTCCATACCATATGTCTGAGCAAAACCTTTCACAACAAGTCTAGCTTTATACCTAGACACACTTCCATCTGCATATCTCTTATCTTGTAGACCCATTTGCATCCAATGATCTTCTGACTATTTGGTTTAGGAACCAAATCCCAAGTCTCTTTTTCCATCAATGCATCATACTCTTCCTGCATAGCTTTCTCCCAATTTTCTTTACCTTTTTCCTCTTCATATGTAGAAGGGTCTTCATCTGCTTTCACCATGTAAGCATCATCTTTAGTAGTCAAAAAAGAAGTGTCATAGATATACCTTATAGGTTGCCATTTGTGTCTTGATGACCTTCTAAGTTCTCCACTTCTTGAAACTTCTAGTTCATCACATTCTGGATCAAACCTTGGCACTTCTTTAACTTCAACGTGTACTTCATTGTTCTCTTCTTCATCAAATATTTGAACCTTTGATTTACCTTTCTTCTGATGCACAACTATTTCATCACCTACATGATTATTGATTGTACCTACATACCAAGTACCTTGCTCATCAAATGTAACATCCTTTGATACAAGGAATTGCTTTGTGGATGGACTCCACAACCTATATCCCATCTGGTTATCATCATATCCAATGAACACATACTTTTCATTTTTAGGTTCCAATTTATGCCTCAACTGAGATGGCACATATGCATAGGCCAAACATCCAAACACTTTGCAATGATCTAAAGTAGGTCTCTTACCCCACCATGCCTCATATGGTGTCATACCCTGCAAAGCTTTACATGGTAACCTATTAACCAAATATGTAGCTGTATTTACAACCTTAGCCCACAAATAATTTGGACAATTTTTCTCCTTCATTACTGATGTTGCAAACTCAACAAGAGTTCTATTTCTCCTTTCTGCTACACCATTTTGTTGAGGAGAGTACCTGCAAGTAACTTCCCTTTTTATACCCACATTCCATAAGTAATAACTCAACTCATTAGAGAAATACTCTCCCCCTCCATCTGACCTTAGTCTATTTAACTTTTGACCTGTAATTCTTTCTGCATACACATGATAATGTTTAAATGTATTGAATACCTCTAATTTATCTTTGATCAGATAGATAGTCATCCACTTGGTAGCATCATCAACATAAATCACATAATAACTTGAACCATTAATACTGAAATCCTTTGATGGTCCCCACACATCTGTGTGTACCAACTCAAGCTTCTCTTGATACATAAATCCATGCTTAGAATATGATTGCTTATGAGCCTTACCTAATTGACATGCCTCACATCTATATGTCATATGTTGACCTACAACATTAGGCAATCGAAGCACTGAACCATTGTTAATCATATCCTTAATACCTCTTTCATTGAAATGTCCAAGCCTTTTGTGCAAAAGATCTAACTCAAAGATCTTATGTCCTCCATAAGTGAACAAGGCATGACCAACATTACCTTGAATCTTCAATGTGAAGAGTCTTCCTTCTTTCTTCACTGAAACAATTTGTTTATACCCATTGCTAGGGTCTTCCACAAAAACTCCATCATTAGTGAACCAGCCTTCACTGATCCAATTGACTTCACATTGTGCTTTGTATTATCACCTGTTTGAACTACATGATTAGTTACCTCATTCTCCAAATCAGTCATCAAAGCTATGTTACCACTTAGGTGATTGCTACACCCTGAGTCAGTGTAAAAGACTCTTTGGTCTTCACTTTGCCTTCACAGGTTGCATTCATAATCAAGGCTGAATCCTCCTTCTGATCTGAAGCATAATTGTAGTAGGTATTGTTGTAGGATTGACTTTGGAATCCTCTACCTACATTTCTTCCAAAGTAACATCTACCTCTGAAATTACCTCTTTGGTTTCTACCACCTCTTCCTCTTGAATTAAAGTTCTGACTATATCCTCCATTATTTTGATTATTATGCCAACAATCATGAGATAAATTATTTGTCTTACCACAAATCTGGCAAGCTTTGGTTCCATTTTTATTACTTCTACCTCTTCCTCTACATTTGCCACCTCCTCTTCCTCTTAGGAAGTTGGCTTGGATAGTTGTACCTTCTTCTTCATTTATTTGTTGTTTACCTTTGCTATTCTTCTTCTCATCCTTTGAATACATTGCTTGACCTGCACTCTTATCACCATCACCTTTGACATCCTACTCAAAAGTTAGCATATGTCCTAACAACTGATTTAAATCAGGAGTGAAATGATCTATTGACAATTCAGTAGAAAAAATGAATGGCTTCCATTTCTCATCTCCTCTCAAACATGTGAGGATTTGCCTTACCAATTTATCCTCCTCAATATCTTCATCAACTGCTCCTAATGCATCTGCAATGTCCTTCATCCTTGTTACATAATCAGAAATGGATTGAGAAGCCTTCTTCTTGAATGTGGTAAACTCTGCCCATAAGGATGCCTTCCTTGACTTTGTAGTGTTTTGGAAATGCTCCTCCAAAGCATTCCATATATCACTTGCACTTTCAAGACCTCTAATATGAAGTAGCAAGTAGTCATTGACTCTCATGTAGATGATGCTCCTTGCTTGAGCATCTCTCTTCATCCAAGTCTTCAAATATGAGAGTTCATCCCTAGTTGGAACACTAGGATCTCTGAATGATGGTTTTTCTTCTTCACCTGCGATACAACCTATGACGTCTTTGCTCATGAGATGAGCTTCCATCCTCATTGACCATTCTAGATAGTTTTCTCTATCCAATTTCTCTATGTGAAGAGAATCTCCCACCCTTTCTTCACCTGTGTATTAAATTCTTTAAGCTTTATGAGGAATAAGTGTACCTTTACTTTGAATGAAGTTCCTTTTGATCTTCTTGATAGCTTCAAGCCTCCTTCTCAAGCTTTCCCTTAAAGCTTGTTGGAAAAGAATTTCCTATTAGTCCAAAAGGCCTCAGTATACACAGGATGTGTAGTTCTTGTATACTTCCTCTACAAGAAAAAGAAGAAGGCGCGCTGGTGAAGGCACGAGCTTCTCATCCAACCCGTCTGAGTTCAAGTCCTATGAACGGCAGTGCGAAAAATGCTATATTCTTTTGTTCAGCTTTTGGGAAATAAAACCACACGAACAATGTCACGTACGATTCAGCAATAGAGTTTCTCTTCCAAAAGCGTTTTTGAAATATGCAATCGCGTAGCTTTTGTCAATAAGTGCTTTTGAAGGAGCTTTTCAAGGACAAACAAAGCTATATAAGAAGTATCTTGGCTCATTATCTTTCATCCTTCACCTAGTTCAACACCAAGCTTTGGAGCTTTGGTACCTCAATAGAGGTGGTGCTTCTTAGCACATGGGCAGCCATGTTGCTATTTTGGAGCATGTTGAGGAGCCGCGATGGAGTTCTTCTTGAAGAAGAAGAGTGTGCTCACACTCTTGCTTATGGAGAGGCTATTAGAAACTTGGTGGTGTGGATCGGCCATTCACATGATGTATTTGAAGATTGTCTTCTACATGAAGATTTCAGTTTACTTCAAAGACATTGGATGGTGGTTAACATAAGATTTATGTCTTATGTTTAGAATTCAGGTACATATTCTCTTTATGCACACAGGTACTACTTGGAGTTTATGGAGGCATTGGCATCCATATCAGGAGGAGTCCTATTTGGCATAAGTACAAGAGAATCAGTACATGTATGCTTTATGCATATTTAAATGAGGTGTTTGAGAAGGTATGTTCATATGAGTTTGAGGATTTCTGGTAGCAAACTTGTTATCATTCTTTGCTACTTTTGTAACTATGTGATTTTTTCACAGACGTGTCTGACTTAGGGTCTTCCATGGCCTAAGTTCAGATGAGGGTTTGCTGATTATCTGTTTTAGACTGATCCTTCATCTTTCTGTCACTCATATTCACTCTTCTACAACCTATTAGGTCACACATCTCATGTATAATCAGATTTCTGTCCATACATCTGAATATGTTTGTTACATTTGTACATTCACTCTTCCATCTATTTTTGTTCACATAGAGTGGTTGAGAGTTTTGTTCCCACATTGTAATTCGAACATTTGTATATATGAGTGTGAGTAAGCAGTGGCTTACGTAACACTTTACACATGTTGTCTAATCTTTGTCTATCTTTGTCTCATCATTTGTGTGATTAAATGTGGTATGTTCATGTTTTTTCAATATTGGAAGATTGTTGGAATATGTCTTGTAGATCGTGGACCTATGGAACTTGGACCTTTGGTATTAATTATGGGCCTACCTAATTTCCAACATTTGTTATCAGAGCTTTAGGGCTTTGGTATCAGAGCATTCAGGCTCTTATATTCACAAGTTTCCAGACTTCCAGGTTTACAACATATAATTTAAGAGCATCTTCTAATATTTGACATTTGACATACACACTTAATCTAGATGAGTAAAGATTTGAGAATTAGACAATTCACTCACATGTGTATTCATGGGTGTGGAGTATGAAGTTAATGATCTGTTAGCAGCGGAATATTTTTGGAAGAGTATGCAAATACTTTACAGAAGTATTATTTGAAGACCCACACTTGATGAAGAGAAGGCTACTTCAAATTCAAGGAAGAACAATGGTTTGGAGAAGATGAAGGAACCATATCAACATCAAATCACAAGTATCAGTTTCTACTATCAGATTATCATTTACAGGT
Source organism: Ceratopteris richardii (assembly GCA_020310875.1). NCBI lineage: Eukaryota > Viridiplantae > Streptophyta > Polypodiopsida > Polypodiales > Pteridaceae > Ceratopteris > Ceratopteris richardii. Next base: position 93,489,210 of record CM035427.1, on the reverse strand, counting down.
CATATCTTAGAAGAGTAGTTATGAAGAGATTTGAAGGATTCAAGGAGTGATTTTATACACTTTCATTATTTGAAAGATAAAGGCTACATCAAAACATGTATCTAAAGCTTTTTCTAGAGAGTTTTGAGAGATCTCTTTCATGGCAAGAAAGCTCATCTAAGAAGACAAATGTGAAGAGCATCAGTTTTGTTTTCAACCAATCTTGTGTTGTAAGTTGGTTGGAAGTTTTTGCTCATATTTTGTATCTAGAGAGGTAACTCTAGAAAGGTAATTAATCATTCAGACAAAAAGTCGGTGAATTTAGTCATATCAGTCATTTGAAGCAGAATTTTGATTCAGGAGATATAAGGAGATGATAAAACATGATTCTATGTTCACTTCCATTTGTATACCATGTTTGTTTTTCTCTTACTCTTAGCATTAGAGGAAGAGAAAGAGTTCATTTGAAGAAGCTAAGAATGCTTGCTACTTCAAGATGGAGAGAACAAAAGGTATGGAAGAGAAGGTTCAAGATGTTGACATCATCATCAGGTGGAAGCTAGATGCAGAAGAGGAAAGCCCAACATTTCCAAAGGGAAAGTAAGATTTCTTTTTCTCTTCTACATCCAAAGACAAGTCTACGAGAACATCTTGTATGAAGAAAATAGTCTAAAGAAGAAGCAGTTTCTTGTTTTGCATTACACTTGGTCATGTTTTATTAGGTTTTGACAAAGAATTACATTGAGAGAAAGAAAAGAAGCAGATATATGTTTTAGTTGAAGATTTTGAGCAGGCAGCTGATATGTTCCCTCAAAGAATTCTTGGAGTGTCAATACAGAGCTACTTGGTATATGACAAGATGCAAAGAAGTATTTTGCTTCTTTATCTAACTCTTAAGGTGGATCCTAGTGTATGTTTTCAGGTTCAAGAAGACATGAGATAGGAGGTTCAGAGTCAATACATGCTATATTTGTTGTCAAGCAGTGATTTATTGATGTGTACACTATTGGATATCTAGATTGCATATTTTCTCAAGTACTATGGTTCATATTCAACAAGTTCAGGTGTTTGAAGTTTGAAGGAAAGTCAAATTCTATTTTGAAGAAGACTTTTGAAGAAAAGGTTTGAAGGTTAGTTCGGGAGTACAAGCTTGAAGCTTGTGATAGTTTGTAGATTGTGCTTATGAAGTTTGCAGATCCAGTTCACTTTGTACCAATATGACATTGCAGAGGGGATTTTTGGAAAACAATGTCCTGTTAGTCCAAAAGGCCTCAGTATACACGGCATGTGTAGCTCTCTTTTATACGTCCTCTACAAGAAAAAGAAGAAGGCACCTTGGTTAAGGCAAGTCTCTCATCCAACTCGTCTGAGTTCAAGTCGTACGAATGGCAGCGTGAAAAATGCTATATTCTTTTGTTCAACTTTTGGGAAATAAAAGTATACGGACAATGTCACGTATGATTCAGCGATAGAGTTTCTCTTCCAAAAGCATTTTCAAAATATGCGATCGCGTAGCTTTTGTCAATAAGTGCTTTTGAAGGAGCTTTTCAAGGATAAACAAAGCTATATAAGAAGTATATTGGCTCATTATCCTTCATCCTTCACCTAGTTCAACACCAAGCTTTGGAGCTTTGGTACCTCAATAGAGGTGGTGCTTCTTAGCACATGGGGCAGCCATGTTGCTATTTTGGAGCATGTTGAGGAGCAGCTATGGAGTTCTTCTTGAAGAAGAAGAGTGTGCTCACACTCTTGCTTATGGAGAGGCTATTAGTAGCTTGGTGGTGTGGATCGGCCATTCACCTGATGTATTTGAAGATTGTCTTCTACATGAAGATTTCAGTTTACTTCAAAGACATTGGATGGTGGTTAACATAAGATTTATATCTTACGTTAAGAATGCAGGTACATATTCTCTTTATGCGCACATGTACTACTTGGAGTTTATGGAGGCATTGGCATCCATATCAGGAGGAGTCCTATTCGGCATAGGTACAAGAGAATCAGTACATGTATGCTTTATGCATATTTGGATGAGGTTTTCGACAAGGTATGTTCATATGAGTTTGAGGATGTTTTGCAACAAACTTGTTAGCATTCTTTGCTACTTTTGTAAGTATGTGATCTTTTCACAAACCTGTCTGACTTAGGGTCCTCCATAGCCTAAGTTCACATGAGGGTTTGCTGATTATCAGTTTTAGATTGATCCTTCCTCTTTCTGTCACTCATATTCACTCTTCTACAACCTATTAGGTCACACATCTCATGTATATTCAGATTTCTGTCCATACATCTGAATATGTTTGTTACATTTGTACATTTACTCTTACATCTATTTCTGTTCACATAGAGTGGTTGTGAGTTTTGTTCCCACATTGTAATTTGAACATTTTTATATATGATAGTGTGAGTAAGCAGTGGCTTACGTAACACTTTACACATGTTGTCTAATCTTTTTCTATCTTTGTCTCATCATTTGTATGATTAAATGTGGTATGTTCATGTTTTGTCAATATTGGAAGATTGCTGGAATATGTGTTGTAGATCCTGGACCTATGGAACTTGGACCTGTGGTATTAATTATGGTCCTACCTAATTTCCAACAAAGCTTTCACCTTTTGAACCTTCAAATGTTAACTTCTGTATAACTGCAGCAGTCAGGGTCCTTCTTTCTTCTATTTTCATGATTCCTACTCTGATACCACTGATGGAGAGTGTTAATCTCCAAAACAACAAGTTATACTTGATGTTAGAGCACCTCTTTATCAAGAATAACTTAAAACCTTTACCAATTTGGAGGATCAATACCAGATTATCAAAATTTGAACTAACTGTGAAAAGAGTCATTTCTCAAAAAAGTCTACTCCACATAACTCTTTAATTGACGGATCAAATGTGTAAAGTTTCTAAGGAAAATTTGTACAAAGTCTCATCTAATGTTTTGCACTGTCTCCAAGTTATATCATCTCAAGAGACTCAATAGATCTTGAGAAATGATCTAAACAATTCACCTATGTCTAAAATTGTACTTCTCTACAGTCAACTTTGACACCTGTAACTTTTAACACATAGTTCTCCCAAAGTACAACATGTTTATTCAAATGATTTTAGCCATAGGTAGCTTACCTTCCAACTTAAAGAATGAGTGCTTGATTGCTCGAAACTTTACACTGTGGAAGGAGAACTAACCAAAAAATTAGCATCAAATTTTGCGCCTGTTACAACTTCATGTCTACACATTTACACATGTAAATGTTCCTACTCTCAATTCTCTTAGCCTGATCACAATTAGGATCTAAAAACTTGTACAAAGGTCAAGAAACTATAGACTTAGGCTTGTACAAAAGCATTTCACAAAATATTAAACATAGAAGGACTACTACGCAAAAGATCTGGTGCAATTTATCTTCTTCTCTGAAAAGTTTTACATTTGAGTGATGAGAGAGAACTTCCTTATTTCTAAAATGTCTTTAAATGAATCTTAAAACTTCTAATTCTTCTCTTCACATGCTCTCTCATACTTTCCCCGACTTTCTACTTCTATATATAGGCATATATGTACAAGCTCATGACCATACAAAAGGTATAAGTGAGCTAACTACAAATTAATGTACATATGTATACAAGTCTTCATTTCTTGAACATATTCTATCTTCATTCTTCAATTGTTTATATTTTCTTCATCCTTTGACTTCAAGTCTTTATCCAAAACATCAATTGGTGGTTGACTTGCACCAACATGATCTTGATTCTGGTTCTCATCAATTAGGAAGCATGATACATAGGTCCAGGATCCAAGAAGTGATATAGATGATGACCAAGATGAAAGGGAAAAGGATTAAAAACTACAGAAGTCAAGAGGCAAAGCAAAGATGCAAGAGGTTGGAGAATGCTCCAAACAAGCACCTAAAAGATTAGCAAGAGAGAAGAGACAACCAGAAAGGTATGGATATGATTCCACATTTGTTACAAAGCATTCAATCTACTTGGCAAAAGACTCAGAGGAACCCTCAACCTATGAAGAGCCAAAGGGAAACCCTAATTGGGAAAAGGCCATGAAGGAAGAAATAGATGTATTGAAGGAGATGGACACTTGGGATTTTGTTCCAAAGTCTCCAAATCAAAAGGTAATTGATTGCAGATGGGTATATAAAGTTCAAAGAAATTCAGATGGATCAGTTTCTAGGTACAAGTCGAGATTAGTTGCAAAGGATGCTCTCAAACTCATGGTATAGAATATGATGAAACATTCTCACTAGTTGCAAAGATGACTATGATCAGAACATTGATAAGTGTAGCTACTGCAAGGAATTGGAGACCTCTCCAACTTGATTTCAAAAATGCATTCTTAAATGGTTGGATAAGTTTAGATAAGTGAAGAAGTATACATGTCACAACAACCAAGTTTTGAAAACCCTAATCATGCAACTTATGTTTGTAGACTTAAGAAAGCATTCTATGGATTGAAACGAGCTCCTAGAGCTTGGAATTACAGGTTGGTTACATACCTTCAAGATCAAGGGCTCAAACCTAGCAACTCAGATTCTTCTCTATTCATCAAAAGTGAAGACATGAAAGAATATCAAAACTTGGTAGTTAGCTTGATATATGCTACTCATACAAGGGTAGAAATCGTATATAGTGTCGGAGTGCTTAGTCAGTTCATGCACTTAAAGACCACACATGGATGCAGCTAAGAGAGTGCTTAAGTATCTCAAAGGTACAACCAATGAAGGTATATTCTATCGTTACTCGTCAGATTTGGATATCAAAATCTATTCAGATGTAGATTGGGTAGGAGCTAAGGATGATAGAAGAAGTACTTCTGGTTATTTAGAATTTGTAGATTTAAAGATAGTGTCATTAGTTCAAAGAAGCAACCTACAGTTGCTTTATCCTCAACTGAAGCAGAGTACACAGGTTTGACCATAGCAACTCAAGAGGCAATATGGTTAAAAACATTGTATATAGATTTGGGACTTGTGAGTTCCAAACCTCACATATTTCGAGATAATGTAAGTTCCATGCATCTAGCGGCAAACCCTTTTTTCCATGCAAGGACCAAAACATAGAGGTTCATTACCACTTCATTAGGGATAAGATCATGGAAAAGGAGATTGAAATTTCTTTTACTCCTACTGAAAAGCAAGTAGTAGATATGATGACGAATGCACTTGATGGAATAAAGCTTTGTAGATTCAAAGTTATGGCAGGTATTCAACCTATCAAAGAATGAAGACTCAAGCATACTTTAGTTTAAGAGGGAGATGTTGGAATTTCAAGCTTACACTATGCTTGAGGTGGATTTGATCTACATCAAAAAGCTATCGCTTGGATTAGGTCGAAAAATTATCCGTTGGAGAGCACTTTACCTTTGCTCATTTATTGTATTTTTTCTAGAGATTTTTGATGGTTCATTTACCGTCGTAAAATCCTAGAGCTTTACACATGTACAGGGATAAGAAGAGAGCCCAAATGCCACGAATTTGTGATGTTTGAGTTGCATTCAATCAATCACCTGAAAGTAGATCAAACTAGATCTTCACTTTTCCTAAATTGTAGGAAAGTGAATTGATTCCCTCCAACAACCATTCCCACCTTCATTTGAATTCAAACTCCACTTATAGAAGTTGTGGATCACTTCTAGAGTCTATATAAAGACTTCAAATCACTTGTACAATACATGGAAGCAATATACATACACATGACCATCATTGTCTTGCTCCTGCATTTCTCGACATCATCTTCTTCACCAATTGTAACCTTGCAGAGATTGTTGCTCTCCCTATAGAGCTCCAAATTGGATGAGAGATGGCTCATTCCAATTTTTTATTAAAGTCTCATTTATGCCTTTAAATTTGCATCGCATTTGGTTTCGTAGATTGGGAGAAATCTGAGTTTTTCTGTATCGGGGTCAATCTCTACGTATTCCTGAAAAATAGGAAGTACCACTGTTGAGTGTCTGGTTCATTCCAATAGCATATTTTTCTTATTCCTTACACTCTTGTGCTTGATATACACACAACCCTATGTGTATCACTCCCATAAAAGGATAACTTCTAATTTTAATCACCTTGGTCGCTATGAGCATTTGAAGTTCATTGTATCTTCCAAAGATAGTTTTTTTTGAGCTAGTCGATGCACAAACTTATCTGTTTTGTATCGACTCTTTCTCCTTGATGCTCCAAAGTACATAGTGCATTTTATTGCACTTATTGCATGCCATTAAGGTTTATTTGAGTTTCCATAAGCTCAAGGGCTGGTCTTGTGCCGGTTTGCTAGACCTAAACTTCGTCACTTCGCAACTCATTTTTCTACCTCCTACAAGCTTCTCCAAGTTCTTTCCATGATCATGTGGATCAGAAATCCTTGTACACAGATCTAATTCAATAGTAAGTCAAGCTATGGTTAGATTTTCATGTCCTAATTCTCTTCACAGTGTGTGTATGGTTCATACGAACATTCATATGTCAACTCTTTGGAGTGCAAACTAAAAAATGGTGCATCTTGTTGATTATTATTTTGCTCAGATCTCAGTGATGCATATAAAATTTTCTATGTTTAAGCACTACAAATATAAGTTGAGAGATTAGGAAGATATGTCCAAAAGATTTTGAAAAATGGGTTTTAATATGAGATAAATCAGAGGGTGAAGTCACCTATGTCGAAGTCACCATTTCTGAACATTAGTTTTAGACATACTTTCGATCTTAGTGATTGATCAAAGTTTTAATCAGCCTTAGAAAAGGTTTATTATACCTCAAGGTTGACCAAGGATCATATAAAGATTCTTATGTAATTTGGAGCATTAAAATCCATGACATTTGTAGGTGATGAAGTTGAATCTTGAGGTAGACTAATCAAGAAGAAAAGAAGTTTAAAGAAGGAAATATACTTCAATGTTGAACTTGGAAATATTTGAAGTAATTGATGTAAAGTCTTATCTATAGTTGACATAAAGGTGTTGTTAAGTCAAGGTAGATTTGACATTGGGGATTTCAAGGTCTCCATCAGAGCCAAATACTTTCATATGTGATAAGTTAGGCTTTTTACTTGTAAACTTCTCTTCAGGTGTAATATGATGTGGTACAATAAACGGAGTTCTATTCATGATGTATACAACAATGTGCACAAGTTCTACCCAATAATAATGAGGCAGTTATTTTTGTCAGCTATCACTACTCTTCCTTTTTTTGTGATATGTCTATTTTTGCGGTTCAACTGTGCCATTCTATTGTGGTGTGTACCTCCATGAAAAATTTCATAGAATTCCATGACTTTTTAGAAAGATATTGAACTCATTTGACATGTATTTACCTCCTCCATCAAATCTTAATGTTTGAATATACTTCCTTATTTTGGCTCTATTGCATATGTACATGTTCCAGATGAGTTGAGGATGAAGCTTGATCTGAAAGCAAAAAAAAATTGTCTTCATTGGATACTCCCTTGAGCAAAAGGGATATAAATGTTATAACCCACTCACACAATAAGTGAAGGCGAGTAGAAATGTCATATTTGATGGAATGTCAAGCTTCTATGCAGATGCCAAAGATGAACTTAATCTTGAATCAAATGACAAAGAAAATGCTAAAAAATCAAGTGTAGAATCTCAAGTTTTGAGTGGAGCAGATGAATCGCCGAGGAATAGTTTCAACTCAAATCCATGGAGTGGAAGATTGTGCGGAAATTTCAGTCCAGCAAATTCATCAAATACATCCAAGAAAGTTAAGAAAAGCTTTCTACTGGTAGTAAAACATGTGGAAGTTTTGAAGACATTGATGGAGATTCAAGCAGCTCAGAAAAAGTCTTGATGAGGAACTTGGATTGCCCTCTATGAAGACTCCAGGAGTAAGAAAGGCACATGCACATGATACAAGGAGAAGTGACCCAAGACCAAGAAGATCTAGGAGGATGTGGAATTCGGTGCAACAATTGGCATATGATGGTTATATGGCTTCTCATTGTGCCTACATGGCCAAGGTAATACAAGATGCTGATCCTTCTTGCTTTGAAGATGGAATTGGAAATGCATATTGGAAAAAATCTCTGGATGAGGATATGGTTGCACTTTATGGAAACGAAACATGGAAGTTGGTTCCATTGCCACAAGGAAAGAAACCCATAGGCTGCAAGTGGGTTTAGAAGGTAAAGCACAATGCTGCTGGTAGCATAAGTAGGTACAAAGCACGATTGGTAGCAAAAGGATATGCACAAACATATGGAATTGATTATGAGGAAACATTCAACCATGTAGCTAAAATGTCTATAGTCAGAACACTTGTTGCATTAGCTACAACAAAAGGATGGACTTTGCATCAGATGGATGTAAAGAATGCTTTCCTACATGGTGAGTTATAGGAAGAAGTATACATGGACCAACCACAAGGGTATGAAGATTCAAAGCATCGAGAATATGTTTGCAGGCTGCAAAAGGCTTTGTATGGGCTGAAGCAAGCTCCTTGTGCATGGCATGAAAGGATTGTTGATTACTTAACCACCATTGGGTTTTCTATGTGTGATGCAGATCATTCACTATATGCAAGGAAGGGTGATGATGGAATCACAATTGTGGCTATTTATGTTGATTACTTGATTGTAGCTAGTGATAATGAAGAAGGCATTAAAGAGGTAAAGCAACTTCTTATGCAGGAATTTGACATGAAAGATCTTGGTGTACTGTGCTATTTCTTGAGAATTGAGTTTATACATACAGAAATAGGTATATGGATGTCACAAAGGCAATATGCCTTGAATATGCTGCAAAAGTATGGTATGGCTGATGCAAGCCAATTTCTATGCCATTAGATCAGAACTTGAAGTTGGATACTACATCATGTGAAACATTGGTAAATGCTACTATGTACAAGAAAATTGTGGGAAGCTTGATATATATCACAATTACAATGCCTGATCTAAGCTACACTATTGGACTTGAAAGTCAATTTATGCAGGTTCTTAGGAAGCCACATTTGGATGCTTTGAGGTGCACTCTACGTTATGTGAGTGCTACTTTGGATTATGAATTTTTTTATGAAGCTGGTGTAGATTTGCAGGTTCACAGATACACCAATGCAAATTAGGCTGGTGGCATTCTAGATAGAAGATCTACTATTGGTTTTCTATTCTCACTTGGGAGTGCAACTATTACATGGAGTAGAAAGAAGCAACCTCTTGTTGGTTTGTCGAGTACAAAGGCTCAGTATAGAGGTGTTGCAATGGCAGCATGTGAGGCATCATGGATGGAGAAGCTACTTGTAGATTTAGGTGTGGAAGTGCAAAATCCTATCACCATCTATTGTGATAATCTTAGCAACATATAGTTATCATAGAACCTTATTTTTCATTCTAGAACAAAGCATATTGAGGTACATTATCATTTCCTCAGAGAGAAGGTATTAGCAGGTGATATTGATCATGTTTATGTGAGAACAGATGAATAGGTTGCTGATATTTTCATTAAAGCACTTGGAGCAAAGAAGCTAAAGAAGTTTCGGAAGATGCTTAGATTAGTGGACATGGCATTGCGCTTGAGGGGGAGTGTTGAGATATTAAACTTAACATGTGATGATCCACGATGACACGTATCATTTTTTCATTTCTCTTATATGTATACTAATCATGCCGATATATATAAAGGATACTTCATTGAGCTATACTAGATTTAGCTACCAAGAGTGATTTCACATTTTTTTCTTGTCAGCTCACTCATGCACGGACATTAGGTTTTTCCTTATGTACTATTCTTTATATATTGCACTTGTTGTATTCTTGTTTTTAGGTCATTCTTGTACATTCCTTTTATGTAATAGAAGAATAAGAAGATCATTCTTCCTTGCATCAATCTGTGTGTGTGCTTCTCTTTGATTGTGAGACTGTGTGTGAGCTCTCTTCCTTATCTCCTTCCTTGTGACATTGGAGGATCCAAGGAATAGACATGAAGTCCAAATAGGAGATGACACAAAGCATCTAGTTGAGAAGATAGGCAATGTGAAGACTTTTGATGGTAATATGAACCTATTGAGCAAGGTATTGTATGTGCCAACTATCACCAAAAATCTCATAACTGTAGGCCAGATTATGGAGAAAGGATTGTAGATTAGATTCACAAAGAATGGAGCATTTGTAGAGGATCCACATCAAGGATTCAAGAGGATAGCAAGAGGAGAAAATTCAGGTAGACATTTTACATTTCAACTCCAAGTTCTTAAGAACATTGCATTATTCAATTATGGTAGTCAAACCCTAAGAGTTGGAAATTTGGCACAAAAGGTTAGATCATATAGGTGAAAGGGATCTGAAGCAAATCATGAGGGATCAGAGTGTGCTTGGTCTACCAAATATCTCCAAACAACACATTATTTAAAAATGTTGTGGCTGTCAATTTGGCAAGTCTCACACACAACCATTCACAAAGGTACATTCATGGAGACCTATTGGAGCTAGTCCATACTAATGTATGGGGAACAAGCAAGGAGGATTCAATCTTTGGATCCAAGTATTAGGTGTCATTCATTGATGATTATAGGAGATGGACAATACTATATTTTATGAAGCATAAAGATGAAGTGTTCTCTTGTTTCAAGAAATACTTAGCACTTGTAGAAAATCAAACAAGTAAAAATTTAAAGAGGCTAAGGTCAGATGAAGGGGGAGAATATTTCTCCCATGAATTTGATTCTTATCTCCAAGAGAGAGGAATCAAAAGAGAGATTACAACTAGGTATACCCCAGAGCAAAATCGAGTGGCAGAGAGAAGAAATAGAACCATAGGCGAGGCTACAAGGTCAATGCTAAATGAGAAGAAGTTTCCCAACTACTTATGGGCAGAGGCTATATCCACAGCCACCTATCTAATCAATAGACTCCCATCAAAAACACTGGATGGGATGACACCTTATGAAGTATGGACGGGAAGAAGACGTAGCCTTGATCATTGCAAGATGTTTGGATGCATAGCATATGCACACATACCTTCACAAATCAGAGGCAAATTAGAATCAAAGGCAGAAAAATGCATTTTTATTCCCTATGATCTCAATAAAAAAGGTTATAGGATATATAATCCATGCAATAAAGGTTTCATTCTAAGTAGAGATGTTGTTTTTTATCAAAACAAATCTTGGTTTGAGGATGATTGCACGAAAATCAAACTTCCCTATGACTTAGAGGAAGACTTTCTATTGGAGTTCGAGGTCTATAGAAGCACATGGACAACACAAGGAAGAAGAAGAAACTTGGAGCACAACACACAATATTGAATGTATTACCACTAGAATGTACAAAGGTAAGGGACCCATTACGGTATAGACATATATACAAGCCGAGGAAAAAAACCTTCTAAAGAGGGAAAAATGTGCCCCGGTGGTCCTAGTGTGTTCACGCACATCACTACCTAAATATATCAACAAATCCCCCCTAGGAGTGATGTTGTGAACAAGGAGTTGGCACTCATGTATAAGGAAGTGCCCAGCTCTGTGGAATCAATCCACAAAAGGAAGTGAGCCCAAAGTTTTGCAGAAAGCTTCAAAATTCTCCCTAGGTAGAATCTTTATGAAAAGGTCTACAATGTTCTCCTCTATGGGCACATATGCCAAACTCATCTCTCCAATAGAGAACGTCTCCCTGACATAATGATAATGCACCTCAATGTGCTTAGTGCGAACATGGAACAAAGGTTTCCTTGCAATTGCCAATGTGCTCTGACTATCACTGAAGATGGTGGTGACAGAAGATTGACCAACACCCAAATTAGCCATAAGGCATCTGAGCCACACACACTCAACAATTGCTTTGAAAGATGCCATATACTCAGCCTCACAACTAGAAGTAGCCATAGTAGGCTGCTTCTTGATCAACCAAGATATGCATGAGCTACCAAGCATGAAGCAAAAACCACTGGTGGACACATGTGTGTCATAACAACCAGCCTAGTCAGAGTCAAAAAAAGCATGTAAATCTGGCAGTCGTGATCCCCCCTTGGGATAAAACAATCCAAGTAGATGGGTACCACTCAAGTAGTGAAAGATGCACTTAAGAGCCCTCCAACGCTTGACACATGGGCAATGCATAAACCTGCTCATCTATGAGATAGCAAACTGAATATCTAGCCGAGTAATGCATAAGTAAATCAAGTATCCAACAACCTACTGATAGAGAGCAACATCAAATGCATCTCTAACATCATGAAGACTCAACTGTAAATCTATCTCCATAGGAGTGGCAATAGGTTTGTAGTCTTCAAGGCCAAAATTGTTGCAATAATGTGTCCATATATTTAGTCTCACACAAAGCTATTCTGCCATCAACTTGCATAATTTGAATGCCCAAATAATGGTGGAAATGCCCCAAATCTGACATCTCAAATGAGGCATGCAAATCAATCTTAAAATCAGCAATATGCTTCTCATAAGGACCAGTGAGCAGCATGTTAACAAAATAGATAAAAATAATCAAAAGCGCATGAGTTGCATGCTAAATCCTATTCTCAAAACCATGTCCAATCAGATAGGCATGTATCTTTTCATACCAAGCACGTGGTGCTTGTTTAAAACCATATAATGCCTTTTTCAACCTACAAACTTTGTTTTCATACCCTTTTTGCACAAATCCATGGGGCTAAAAGAACATACAAGTCCAACTAATGTACATTCCAACTAATGTACATTCCAACCATGATGAGCTACAAGTGAATAGATGCTATGAACAGTAGTCATTTGGCAAGTAGGAACAAAGATTTCATCAAAACCAATGCCTCTTTCTTGAGCATAACCCTTGTGACAAGCCTAGCCTTATACCTATCAATTGTTCCATCAGGCTTATGCTTCATCTTGTATACCCACTTAGTGCCAATGGCCTTCTTGCTAGGAAGAAAGTCACATAAAGACTAGGTACCATTTTTCATAATAGCATCATATTCTGATTGCATAGCAGCCATCTAATTTTTTGAATTTTGTGCTTCATCAAATGAAACAACCTCATTCTCATCACAGAGACTAGAAGCAGCCATAGCATAGCAATCTGATGCAAAAGAATCACTATGAGATCCTAAACAAGTACAATATGATAGAGGTGCATCTAATTTGTTGTCATGCAAAGTCTTCATCAACCATTTTGGAGTTTTTTCCTCCTCAATATGAACTCTCTCATCAACAAGTGCATCATGTAAATGTACATAAAAAATGGAATGATCTACATCATCAAATGAAACCCGTAAAGGTTGAGAAGTTGCCTCATTAGGACCATCACTAGAGTGTCCACTTGTAAAAAGAGGCTGCAAAGTATCATACATGTCTTTTGAGCTATTTGATGTCTCCTTAATACATGAACGTAATGGCTGAATAGCATCTTCCACAAAAACAACTTCACAGCTAACCAAAATGCATTTAGTATGTGGATGATATAGATGGTAGCCTTTGCTTTCAAAACTATACCCAACAAAAATACATTTCACTAATTTATCATCCATTTTCATGCATTGTTGTTTAGGCACTAATGCATGTTCCAGACAACCAAAAACATGCAGGTGAGCAACAGATGGCTTGCGACCATGCCAAGTCTCATATGGAGTGATAGATTGCAATGCTTTAGTGGGACACTTGTTAAGTACATATGTTGCACACATAATAGCCTCAAGCGAGAAATTATGTGGTAAAGCCTGACTCTTGACCATACATTTGACCATCTCCATGAGTGACATATTCTTGCATTCAACACCTCCATTCTGTTGAGGTGTATATGGCACTGTACATTGATGTTTTATCCCACGTTCAGCCAGAAATGCATTAAAATTAGAAGACATATATTTCCCCTCTCGATAAAAATGGAAGGTGCCCATTTTCATGTTTATAGATTTTCAACCAAAACCAAAATGTGTTTGAAGCACATAAATACTTCCGACTTTGCTTTCGATGGATATACCCATGCATGCCTGGAAAAATCATCAATGAAACTCACAAAGTAAAGATAGTTTCCAAAAGAGGGTGTCTACATAGGACCAGAGACATCACTGTGAAGAAGCTGCAATTTTTTATCAGCTCAAAATGAACCATCTTTTGGGAATGAGGAATGCTCCATTTTGCCCAAAATACAGCCTTCACAAACATGTTTACCAGGTGCCTCAAGTTTGGGTAGAGAGGACACCATTTCAAATTTCTACATGTGTAGCAAACTAGCAAAATTCAGATGACTGAAGCGTGCATGCCAAAGCTTTGCATCTGGGAAAGCTTGAGAATCATGTACTGCACATGTTGAATCATTCATAGATTTTTCATAGTATATGAGCTTATATAGCCCATGACATAAAATGCCAAGATCAATAATGGCATCACCATTTGACAGATCATGAACTATACATTTATCATCAATAAATTTCACAACTAAGCCAATCTTGGCTAAAGCTAAAACTGATTACAGATTCTTCTTGACCCTTGGCACAAATAAAGCATCCGACAATGTAAAACAACTACCATCAATAGTAGTCATAATGATCTTACCAACTCGCATGAAAGGATAAGAGGAGTTGTTGGCACATGTTGTTGTATTCCCTATAGGGGCAGGCTCAAGTGAAGTGAAGAACCTACGCAACGAGGTAATATGTTTTGTTTCCCCATTGTCAAAGTACCAAACATCCGAGTCTACTACAGATATACATTGTTCATGAGAAGATAGGTCATAACTGCAAACAATGGTAAATGCCCATTCTTGATTCTGCACAAGATTAGCAGACTCTGTTTTGGGTGTAGAGGCCTCTACAACAATTCCAGCCTCTTTCTTCCTTGCCTCTTTAGCAGCCAGTTTTGGACAACTCTTTATGACATGATCATTTCCTTTACAATATTTGCAAAACAATTTCTGCTTTTCTATTTTCTTCTTGTCTCTATCATCCTTCTTTGATTGTGTAGAATTAGTAGATTTCTACTTACTAGTAAAAGAGCTCCATTTACCTTTGCCCTTGTGGCTAGCCAAGAAAGCTTGATCTGCAACACACATAATGGACCTGTTCTGCCTAGATTGATCTTTGTGCAATAGAAGAGAGACTAACTCCTCAAATGTTAAGGCATTTGGATTTCCTTTCATCATCAAATGAAGAGTAGAAGGAAAAATTTGATATGAATCAGGAAGACCATTGAGAACAGTCTGCACAAGTGAACTGTCTAGCAAGAGTTCATCAACAAAAAATCAATTGTTCCTTGAAATCTTTGATCTTTGTCCAAAAACTATCCATGGAATCTCCTTCATTCATGTGCTTGCTCTCCAACTGTTTTTGGAGGCAAGCAACATGAGCCCCATTCCCTGCCTGGTATAAAGTGGTAAGTGTATCCAAAGCATCCTTAGATGTTCTACAAGAGGGAATGTGAGGAATAATGGCACATTTGACAAAAAAGGCTATCAATGCATGTGCATTAGCATCTCTACCATCCCAACAAATTTGCTCTATAGTAGGTGTAGCAAGAACCGCAACACAAATAGGAACATGAAGAATATCTCCATCTTCAACAACATCTGCATCACCTTCAACAATTGTGTTTGCAAGTGTAATAGGATGTTTTTCAGCACCTTGCACAATATTCCATACTCCTTTTACAACCAATACATGATGCATCATATAAGACCATAATGGATAATTGGTAGCATCCAACTTATCCTCAACAGCCAACATATGGAATACATCATTGCTTTTAGCCATGGCCACTGACTAAAATACCCTAATGTAAAAAAATGATTGAATCTCAAAAAGTTGAACATAACTACCCCGTTGAGTTCTTTTAAACCTATAGGAGACTTTGAGATGCTTGTATTGGAGAACCAAAACATGTATATATCTTTGGTGCAAAAAGATGAAATTACCTCCACAAGCACTCCTAGAGCTTAGAACCATAGACTTGTCACTTACTTGCACGATAAAGGTTTTATGGTAAGCAAGGCTGATCCTTCCCTCGTCATTAAGAGGAAACACTCAAAGGTCATACACCTTTGTGTATATGTGGATGACATAACCATTACAGGTAATAATGCAGACGGAATCAAGAGGATCAAAGCTCAGATGAAAGAAGAGTTCAAGATTAGTGATCTTGGAATCCTCACATACTTCCTAGGTTTGAAAGTAGTATATACAGAGAAAGGTATGTTCCTCACTTAGTGAAATTACATTAGAGATATACTTACCAAATTCAAGATGGAATATAAAAAGGTTGTAGGTACACCCATTGAAGTAAATCTGAAGCTAAGTAATCATGAAGGTGAGTTGATTGAAGATGTTACTAGTTATCAAAGCTTAGTTGGAAGCTTGAATTATGTTACTCTAACTAGAGTATAAATTTTCTATGGAGTTAGTGCGTTAAGTCAATTCATGCAACTCCAAGGAATCCTCACATGGAAACATCCAAGAGAATATTGAAGTATTTTAAGGGTACAATCAATGAAGGATTGTAGTATCCATATATATCTCATATAGATGTCAAACTTTTTCTCTTATGCAGATTGGGCAGGCTCTAAAGATGATAGGAGAAGCACATCAGACTACCTTACTTTTGTAGGTACCAAATTGATCTCATGGTCTTCCAACAAGCAACCTACAATTTCTCTCTCATCAACAGAAGCTAAATACAAAGGACTTGCAAACACCACTCAAGAAGCTATGTGGATTAGGACCTTATAATCAGATTTAGGATTGAATACTTCTACTCCACATATGTTTGGGGACAACATTAGTTCATTACATCTTTCTGCTAACCCTACCTACCATGCGAGGAATAAACATATAGAGGTTCACTACCATTATGTCAGAGAAAAGATCATGAGAAGGAGATACAACTTTCATATGTATCTACACATCAACAATGTGCAAATATGATGACAAGAGCATTGGATGGAAGCAAATTGAATAGGTTGAAATCCATGATTGGACTATAGGAAATCATAAAGGATTGAAGACTCATGAATCTTAGGTTTGAGCGAGTTTTTGGTGCAATTAGCAAGAAAAAGTGCTTTGCTAATTGTTCACGACTACACATATGTTCATGCACCTCACATGAAGGACCACATATGAACACCTTCCTGTCAATTTAGTTGTATTCACTTTGGATAAATGTAAAATCAAGGAGAATAAGGAATCTCATGAAATTAGGAATTTAAACCCACAACTCATGTGGTAGGAAGAATGAATTCCAATCATCCCTAAAGTGTAGGAACACTTTTAGGTGAGAGAAAATTCAAAATCAAACTCTTCACATGTAATAAATACACACACTTTTAGTTGTGCAATACGAGAGCCATTCTGAGAGGCATTGAGCTACTTCAGGGAGCATACATTGAGCTCACACTACTTATGTGTAGTCCACTACACTTCCCTTGTACCATATGTTCATTAGCATATAGATTGTGCTATATTACTTCAAGTTCATCTGTGTCTCTTGTTCTCTGCAACATCTTCATCATTTCAACTTTGTGGAATCAATTTCCCTATGTCTACTCCATCAATTTTTGTAACTTAACTTGGGTTAGCATAAATTTTCTACTACTTGTATATCAATTTTCATCACATTTGTTCATAGGAACTCAAGATATGAATCATAGAAGGTGAATGTGTTTGCACACCTTCTAGATCTTGAAATGTCGAGATGACCCCCTTGACTTGTCAAACTCTTTTCTCAATGTATGGTGTGGCTAAATTGACGAAATAAATTTCTTTAGATTGCTATATACTCTAGTTAGATGTGTACAAAAGATCTCTGGTCAATTCATACCCATTTGTGAGATTTGAGCAAATTATTGAGCACTTCTATTCCCAAAATAGAAGATTTCTTCACATTTCTAGTACATGCAAGCTATTTGTTTTGATGCAAACTTTTGGGAATGATGCTCCAAGACACTTCATGGTTCCAAATGCATTATTGGGAAGGTAAAGGAGTATATAAAGCATCTTGGGAGTCAACTTGGAAGGTGTAGAGCAAGTTTTTTGCACCACCTACTCATCTCTGGATCATACCCATCCATCTTCTCACAACCTGCACCCAACTCTCTATTAGACACAACATTGACACTCCCCATTCTCCACTCCCTGCTTCAAGAAGTAGATATAGAAGCTATGCAAGTTGTTGAAGAGCATCTACAAACTCAAATAGAATGCGACTCAAAACTTCAGCATAATATGGCACTACTACCATCTTGCAGCTGCCCAAGAGGAGACTAGATCATTGCAGTTACATAATCAAGAAAATTTAGTGGTTGCCATCAAGAACACATCGGGGACACCAATCAGGCCATCAAAGTCTCAAGCTCTTCCCCTTGAGAACATCAGGATTATCATTGAAGATTATGCCAATTTGTTAGAAGCAAATGATAAACTGTTTGAAGAGCTACATCAACTCCAACAATAAAGAGAGTCAAGACCTATAGTTGTGCTGAGAGTTGTAATATCATCCTCTCCACCATCACCACTAGAGGCACGAGTAGATGATGAAACTATTTCCATTCCCGTGGAACAACATTTTGAAGATGACTATGAACCTCAACTTGTTCCTGGGGGAAGGATCACCGAGGAAGGATAGGATACTTTTGAAGCCCCATGTCCCCCTTAGCTGAAGCAAGTGGAAGATATTGACCGCATGCATAATGATCGCATCATTGATCAGATGCTCGCCATGAAAAATATCGAAGAAAAATCCCTACAGTCCTCCTATTTCCAAAAAATCACCCATCAATGCCTCATCACAACATCAAAACTTCAATACAAGCCATACTTTTTAATCCTTTCTCATTACAATGTAGAAATCTAAAGAGTCATGCAAAAAACCCCCACATTTGTGAAACAATGTCAGCTAAAGGACTTACCACTAACAAGAAGGAAAGGCACTATCTTCCAACCAACCAAACAAACTTTCAAAGATATGTTCTCTATAGGTTTCTGGGAGTATCACTCTAAGGTATTCAAGCCTAAACCAACCCACCTCCTTTAATTATTTGCATGCAAGTAGGCAATGTATTCTGAATATTACATGACTCCACACCTAGAGATCCCCAGTGCCATGAACTAGGATGCATTGCAATTTGATCTGGCAAAGGGATTATGACTCTGTGAACATGAATTGGCCACTGATGTCATCCAATATTACATTGGCCATCCTATAGAACAAAGGTCTATCAAGGGTGCCAGATGCTATAGAGGGGGGAATGTTAGAAGCTACAACACACAAGAAGACTAGAGAAAAGGGTTAGAAGGAACCATCATGCAGATCTAGCAAAGAATAGGTCTAATCAAGTTTTCATAAATTATTTTCAACCAAGAGTGATTTTCATCACTACACCAACATTATAAATATTGTTTTTGATAACTTTAGCTCCACTTTGTTCAATTCGAGGATTCCTAGAGCTTGAGGAGTATGAGAAGTAGCCACATATCATTTTTCATAATTTTTAGACTCTGTTTGAGCCCTCAAATAAGCCCTAGAACCTAATTTTTAACTAGGTTAGCCAATAGGTTTCGATAGGCCCAAAGCTAGTGAACAACTATAAAAAGAGCCAAAGAGCTCATTTTTGAGGTTGGATTGGTAGAGATTGAAGATTTTGGAATAGATATATTTTGTAATTGAAAGCACTCCATTGTTCCTCTCTTTGTTCTTGCCTTGCATGCACATGTGTGTTTATGTTTGTGCATGCTTGTGTGCTTCTCACTCACTCACTTGTGCACTTCACTTGCTCATCGTCATCATACCAGTTCTCAAGTCTCCATGGATTGACATTTATGAGGTGGATTTCCTCATGTTGGTACTCAACATTGAGCTAGAGTTACAGGCTTGAATGCTTGTAGGAGAAGAGTAGAGAAGAAGGAGGAAGACTTTTTTCATCAAAAGTCTATGAGTTTTGATTAAAGTAGAAGATTATAATAGCTTTCATTTGTAAAAATATGACAAATTAATCAGTGTGTCTAACCTTTTAGTACAACGAATCACTCAAAGTACTTGAGTAGTTAGCCTCTACACCACTTCTTCACCTTAGTCTAGTGGCTTTCTCTGTGCACCCTTCCAATCAAGCCTCCAATAAGGTTGAAGTCTTAATAACTTCTACTATGGACCTACAACACCTCCTTTATAGCACTATGGTCACACTCTGGTTGCCTTCTACCTTAAATGACTTTGATCTAGATGCACAAGAGAGCATATAATACTCTTTATACTAATCCATGGCTCTCAAGTTCTATACAAGCTCTGCACACTTTGCACTCTCTACACAATCTGCACACTTTGCAATCTCTACGCTCTATGTGTGTGTGTGTGTCTTAGTGTATGTATGTATATGTGTCGAGACCTCCATTTTTTCCTATTGTTCGCTTTTCATATACTCCTTTTACTTGTCAAATCATTTGTATATTCAACTTCAGGTGGCTTGGTCGAGTGGGTCAAATCGCCAATGTTGTCTTGGGCCTCCTTAATCCGCTAGCTGATGCTGATGGCTTTATTGAAGTTAGAAGAAGAAGGAAAAGAAGCCCTAGGGCCAACGGTGAGAGAAACAACATGCCGCTCACCCCCTACAGCAATTTGTATTGCAATCTAGAAAAGGAGATTAATGAGCTTGACTACCCAGGTGGGAAGCTACCTGAGATAGGCACCTACTACAAAGCCCTAGAGATCCCTGACAATAAAGAAACCCCCCAGGAGGGTTACACCACAAGCAAAGAAGATGGTTTCACCACTAGTAACGAAGACAACATGGATAGTGAAAGTTCCATCATTGGATCGACGATCCCGGAAACAGTGCCGAGCATGGGGCCCAAGTCTCCCCAGCAAGGGGCATCCTGCAAAGGAAAACAGCCTATGGAGTTACCCTGGAAAAGCCCCCACAAGAACCGACTTCTAAGTCGGGATCAGATCCCAGCGAAAAAGAAAGACGAAGTCAAGAGAAGAAAGGACAAAGCTCCCTCCCGCAAAGAGGGATCAATGCAAAAATGATTGTCATCTCGCTGAATGCTCGAGGGCTAACCGACCCCTCAAGAGCGACCATCATCGGTCAATGGCTTCGCGACATTAGCTTAAACCCAGACTTTATATGTATTCAAGAGATTAAAATTGACGGAGAAGACCTCCAGAAGCGGCTCAGACAGATCTCCTCGGCCCATGTGTGGATCCCAACGAAGCACCAGCGGGGGTCTGGAGGAACGGTTATCGGTGTTAAACAACTCTGGTTTGAAAAGCTTGAGAACTCCATTGAAGATGTAAGTCACCGTTGGATTGCTGTCTCTTTTGGTGCTCCTCTCTGTGTTACTTTGGTTTCTTTGTACGCCCCTAACGGGGATGTGGAGAGACTGAACACTTGGGCTTCCTTAGACTCGCTTCCCCACAACGTGCTTATTTGTGGAGACTTCAACATGGTGGAAGACCCTATGGACAGATGGATGGGCAAGGGCAGGGTCATCGACAGTCGGGAGAAAGACACGTGGGACATGACCAAACTCCACTTGGATTTGATTGAGTTCAAAGACTCGAGTGGCTTTTCTTGGTCGAATCTCCAAGCGGGCGAGGACTTGAGGAAAGCTAGACTCGATAGATGCTACATCTCTCAGAGTTTTACTCAACAGTGGGGCCACCCCACCATCACGCAACGCACTGACCTCACTATATCTGATCACTACCCGATCGTTATCACTTTTCAACCTTCCATCAAAACCCGCAAGGCTCCGTGGTTCCATGCCAACGCTTCCACCTTCTCTCTCCCTTCTGTCCACCAAGAAATTGCCGATGTGTGGAAAGCGGCGTTCGCCTCTGGCTTGGCCCCTGCCAAGTGCTGGAGAAGTGCGGTCGACAAGTCTCGTAAGATCATGATCAGAACTAAGAAGATGCTCGAGACTGTGCGGCGGGCTCGTAGGGAAGCCCTTTACCACAGACTCTGGCGGCTCGAGGAGGAAGTGAACAAAGGAAAACAACAAGCCCAGAAAGGCCTCAGAAAAATCAGAGCAGTGTTGAGATACGAGGAAGAAATACAAAGGAAAAACTTGCAGATCTTCTTCAAGGAGTGGTGGGCCGGCAAAGCCGACAAACCCACCAAAGAGATGTGTCGTATCCTTAAAAGAAAACACAACAGAGAGTCGATCCCCCTACTGCTAGACCCACATGGCAATGTATGCACTTCGGAAGAAGATAATTTTGGCATCATCGAGGGACACTTCACGAGACTCTTGGGAACCTCGAACCCCCTTTCCCACCATAGAAGGGATTGTATGGCTGCCATTTCTAGGGTTTCCCCCCGGAGGATACCACCCAACCTCCACTCCCTGCTTCATGCCCCTATCTCGGAATCAGAAATCATTGAGGTCATTGATGCCCTCCCTCTCGGTAAAAGCCCGGGACCCGACGGACTCACTAACGAGTTCTTTAAATCCTTCAAGCTGGTGGTTGCCACCCCTCTTCGGATGGTTTGGCAAGAAGCGCTAAAGTTTGGTTCTCTTCCTTCTTGTCTAAATAATGGAATTATCAAGTTGATTTACAAGAAGGGGGAAAAGAATAGAATCGAGAATTGGCGGCCTATTACGATGCTCCAAACAGGATACAAGATCATCGCCAAAGTCATTGCCAACAGACTCTCGTGCCACCTGAGATCTTGGCTTAGTGAGGATCAAAAAGGTTTCATCAAAGGCAGGTCTATCCTGGAAACCATTATGGATATTTGGGAAGGTATTCAATTTGCAAATGAGTCTAATCAAGATGTGGTTTTCCTCAAGATCGACTTTGACAAAGCCTACGACAGGCTAGAATGGGACTATATTCTGCAGTCGCTCAAAGATCTCGGACTTAGTCAGAAATTCACCAAGATGGTCGCGACCCTTCTCGGAAACGCAACGACCCAAATTAACGTTAACGGCAAACTTTCGAAGGCGATCCATCTTAGAAGATCGATTAGACAAGGGTGCCCTCTGGCCCCCCTTCTTTTTGCCATCGCCACTGAGGGGCTGAGCAGGCTTGTGGCTCATCATGTGGAGGCTGGCAATATCAAAGGCCTCCGGCTGCCTCACGACCACAGTCAAATCATCATGAGACTTTTTGCTGATGATATGAACGCGTTCGTCCACAATGATAATACCAGCCTGGAGACCTTCTGGAGGTGTCTCGCTATCTTTTGTGATGCCTCTGGATCCAAAATCAACCACTCCAAGACCGCCTTTAGGGCTATCGTGGGACAGCATCCTGACCTTCTCACTGATCATGGCTGTCAAATCATTCCGCAGGGCCAAATCCTTCGACTTCTTGGAATCCCCTTGGGGTTTGGCGTCTCTATGGAGCAGCGATGGAACTGGGTGCTGGCTAAACTCGAAAACAAACTTAACTATTGGAGAGGTATGCAAATCAATCTCGCTGGGCGTGCGATGGTTATCAACACGTTCCTCCTCTCTTCTACCATCTATTTCCTTTCTTGTTGGAGACCGAGTGAGCAAGGCTTGTCCAAACTGAATAGTATTTGTAGAAACTTTCTTTGGACGGGTGATCATAACAGAAGGGGGGTGCCTAAAATCAAATGGGCCATCTGCACTAGCCCTAGGGATAGCGGGGGCCTTGGTATCCTGGACATTGGGTGTATGGCTAA
Source organism: Ceratopteris richardii (assembly GCA_020310875.1). Classification (NCBI taxonomy): domain Eukaryota; kingdom Viridiplantae; phylum Streptophyta; class Polypodiopsida; order Polypodiales; family Pteridaceae; genus Ceratopteris; species Ceratopteris richardii. Next base: position 93,465,660 of record CM035427.1, on the reverse strand, counting down.
CAAACTGGAAGCTAAATGGATGATTAAGGCTTGGTGCAATAGGGAGGCCTCGTGGGCCAAGCTGATCTTCAGAAACAAGAATGAGTTGGCCCTCACGGGGTTCCCGAACTGGAAGAATCTTGACATCATGACCCTGCTTTTCTCCCCGATCCCCGTCTTCCCGAAAGGCTCCAATCTCGTGTGCTCCCTTTGGAAGGGCTGGAATAAAGTCAAAAGCTTCACAAGAATTAGTGAGGACTGGAAGTGGGCGGCCGGAATCAGACAAAACGACTCTATCTGGTTTCCGATACATGGCATTCGGAGTGTGGAGTCGTGGAACATCCAAAATGCCAAGAGGCTATGGAACAAAGGATTCAAAAAATGGAAACATCTCTGGAAACATGACACCAACAACTGGATCAGCTTTGAGGACATTGACCCTCGCATAAACATCTCCTACGAAGAATGGAACACCTTGCAAAGCAGATGCCTCGCTTGGGATCGTCACAAGACTCGCCTTCTCATGGGACACGACACTCCGAACTCGCTTGGTCTCAAATGGCACAATGGAAATAGCCTACCCAAAATCCCGAACACCAAAGAAACGGCTGACCTCCAGGTCAGCCTCAACAAGAAGTGGTGCCTGTCTTGGACGCGACTTCGGTGGGACATGAAATTCATGGGTATCTGGCACCCCCTTATTGAGATTAAGAAGTCTGTCCTCTTATGGCAAATTCTTCATCGAGGAATTTGGACCAACCATAAGGCTAGCAAACTTTGTGGGATCCCTCCTTGGTGCAAACGCTGCCACCGCGCTATCGAAGATGTCCCACACATCTTCCTTACTTGCCCCAACTCCTACAGAATCTGGCAGACGGTTGGAATGAAAATCAGACTTCAAAAACAGCTTAGTTGGAAACAAGTCCTTTTGGGAGAAGCGATCGGCTGCTCTGCGACACTCTGGAACGCCATCCGAGGGGAAGTCCTGTGGAAAATTTGGCGGGAGAGGTGTGCTCTCAACTTCGGCGATCCCCCCAGGGAGTGGTCGATTGAGAAATCACTTTTCCTCCTGGGCAAAAGGATCGTTAACAGTAAGAAGTACCCCCCCTTCAGGCACCATCAAGTCCTCCTTTTGATCAACAACAAGCTCAAACCCAAGTGGGCCCCGCATGAGGGCGATGAGAGGGTGATTAACCTTCTCTGTAATGCAACCTAGGATTCATCCAAGCTTCCCCTGCTTTGTGGGATTTGGGGGGTCCCGTGGGCACTAGTCCCCTTCTATTGTACCTTTGTTTCTTAATTTAATTCAAGTCCGGGAGAGTAGGCTATTGCCGAACTTCCTTTATATTAAAAAAAAAAAACTTCAGGTGGCTTGACTTGCATTCACATGTGTATCTTAGTGGATCTTAGTGCATATGAGCCTTGGTTGTGCAACCCATCTTCCCACTTCTTGGCGCATGCATTTCCCCAAGCTTTGTACTTCGTATGATGTGTTTCTCCTCCTTTGCTCTAAAATAACTTTACAGAAAAAAAATAAGGGCCCACAAAAAGGCTTTTCCACTTATGTAACTTCTATATTATCGACCTCGAATCCTCCAAAATGTATACATAAGAGAGGGTTAAGTTGAACCTTCCAAACACTTCAACAAAACATTTTTTACGAATGATTCTAAAGAGTTAAACGGGAAGTATTAGTTAAAATTCTCTTAAGTGCTATGTCATTCGGTGTTGGTGTGGGTTAACATCGGATTCAACGTGATTCATGAAATGAAAACGAATATTGGTTGATCTTAATGTCTTGGGCTATTGATGCTTTATGAACCATGATTATGTATTGGCTAAGGGCTTGAATGAGATTCATTTACTCTATAACAAGGACCTTTCTTGAGAATCACAAGTTTTCTAGTCCCCAAGTAGAATCTATATACGTATGATTGTTTTTTATTTTTTTTCAATTCGCCTCTAAAATTTATAGTATCTATGAGTCATGAAACATGCTTGCTACGGTGAGAACATAGATAAAATGTCGCACGTTTGAGAGTTCTCACTCAAATATTTATACTCCAATAGAAATTGGCCTTATTTTCTATTCTTTTTCACGTGTTTTAGGGATTTTGAAAAGAAAACATGAAATGTCTATTGATTTTTATCTTTCGGTGCTATTTGTGTCTAACTACTATTTTATATTTTATATTTTGATTTTTTTGGAAATATTTTGTATTTATATTCTATATGATCTTCTCACACATATATATGTGATATCTTACGTTTTATGAAATAGAAACACAGTTTTTTTTTTATTCATGCTTATGGGTATGGTGTATATTGTTATTCTTACGGTACTGTAGAGTGTATGGTAGATGTATGACTATCGCAAGTATATGATAGGAGTATGGTTGATTATGTTTATCATCATGGAAAGTTCTAGACATGTTTATGGTTCTAGTTATGGTTGTAGAAAGTTTAATTTGTATGGTTACGGTCATGGTTGTGGTAGTATGGTCATAGTTGTGGTTATGGTTGTTGAATGTGTATGGTTATGGTTATAGATATAGAAAACATAATGTGTATGCTTATGGTAGGCATATGTTTATGGTTGTACTTATGGTTATAGTTTTAGTTATGGTTATGGTTATGGTTATGGCTATGGTTATGGTTATGGTTATGGTTGTGGTTATGGTTATGGTTATGGTTGTAGTTATTGTTATGGTTGTAGTTATGGTTATAGTTATGGTTGCTGAGTTATGGTTATGGTTATAGATATGGTTATAGTTATGGTTATGGTTATGGTTATGGTTATGGTTATGGTTATGGTTATGGTTATAGATATGGTTATGGTTATAATTATCGTTATGGTTATGTTCATGATGATGGATATGTTTATAATTATAGCTATACTTATGGCTAATGTTGTGGTTATGGTTATTGAATGTGTACAATTATGGCTATAGATATACATATGGTTATAGATATGTTTATGGTTATGGTTATTGAATGTGTATGTTTATGGTTATTGTAGGTGTATGTTTATGGTATCATTATACATATGCCTATGAAAAACGTTTATTTCGTGGTGTATATGCCTATGAAAAACTATTCTTTCATGGTGTATAATTTTTGTGTATCAATAGTACATAGGATCGCTTGAAATTTTAGATCTCAAATATTTGAGTGTTGCCTGATAGGATGCAATTACATTTCTGCAAAATGATTTGGTCTTTTTGTGGGCCCTAGCTTGAGGGCTTGAAACAAAGGTCAAGATGGATAGAACTCTAAACAAAACAAGTGAGTCTAAAGGGATAAACATCAAAAATATTTTGACACCTTCTAGCTTCACATGAAATTCCTTAGCAATCTAAGGTTGTGTGTGAATCGCACTTTCTCCACACCTTCTCATGTACTCTTCACTTCCCGACTTCTCCATAGGCTCTCTATAGCCACACTGGCTTTGATACCATGTCAAGAGAAAGGAGACAAAGGAAAGAGCTCACTCGCACACTCTCACGCTCAAGAGGATCACACAAAATTGAGGCAAGGAAGAATGATCTTTCCCTTCTTCTTCTTCTATTACATAAAAGAAATATACAAGAATTACGTGAAACAACAACGCAACTAGTGCAATATATAAAGAACAGTACATAAGGAAACTCTTAATGTCTACAAATGAGTGAGTTGGCAAGAAATAAATGTTTCATCACTCTGGGTAGATAAATCTATTAAAGCTCACTAAAGTATTCGTAACATATACCGACGTGACCACTATACATGTCATATAAATAAAAAAGTGATACATGCCATCCTCGATCATCACATGTTAAGCTTAATATCTCAACAGAATGTATGAGTATGGCAAATATATGATAGGAGGATGGTTATCGAAGGTGTATGAAACATGTGTGGTTATGATTATGGTTATCGTCATTGAAAGTGTTAGACATGTTTATGGTTATAGTTATGGTTATAGAAAGCTTAATTTGTATGGTTACGGTTATGGTTGTGGTTATGGTTATAGTTGTGGTTATGATTATGGTTATGGTTATGGTTATGGTTATGGTTGTAGCTATGGCTATATTTATGGTTGAAGTTATGATTATAGTTATAGATATGGTTATAGTTATGGTTACGGTTATAGTTATGGTTATGGCTATGGTCATGGTTAGGGTTATGGATATAATAATATTTATAGTTCAGTTATGGTTATAGTTACAATTACGGTTATTGAGTGTATATGATTATGGTTATAGATATACATATGGTTATAGATATGTGTATGGTTATGGTTATAGAATATTTAATTTTATGGTTATTGTAGGTGTGTGTTTATGGTATCATTATACATATGCCTATGAAAAAATATTTTTTCGTGGTGTATATGGCTACCTTTTATACTTTGAGTTATGGTTATGGTTATGAAAAGTGTATGATTGTGGACATGACATGTGTTTTTCATGGATATAGGGATTGCTTATACAAGGTGTATTGTTATGCTATGGTTATCTTTGCATCTACAACAAGTATATTCTTCTTTGTGGCTATGCTTGCTATCTCTATTGTAGGTTATAATTTCTTTTTATAGCGATATTTGGTTATGGCTACTTTTTATAATGATATGATGGACAATATCATAGTGTTCTATGACCAGTTCTCGACAAAAGTATAAGAAAGAAAAACAGCAATACTTTTTTCGCTTTCTTTTTCCCATTTGCAATGAAAATACTACGACTACTAAGAGCCATTGCCGCATCTATATTGATGATAATATGAGTATAACATTTTCATTTTATATGGGTAAATTATAGAGAAGCATAGCAACTTATGCGTGTACTCTCATACAAACAAAATGGGTATGAAACCTACATAGATTACTATATTGATGGATTTTGTGTCAAAATATGTAACCTTTCCTTTATTACAGTCATTTAACGACATACCTGTTATGCATCGTAGTGATTGAACATGTTCTTCAAGGCTCACTCTCATCGCCCCATGTCATAATAAAAACGAGACAAGTTAAGAAGTGACAATTAAGAAGTGAAGTGATTACATGTTTGTGATGGATGTAATGCAAGTGAGACATTTGATAATCAAACGTGAGTGATCGATGTATGACTCCTCATTCCACGACTCATTGGGTCTGCATGCCACATGATTAGAGCGTACGACTCCCTTTCAAACGCAAACACGGAGCTTCCACACTTCTAAAACGCTTAAGAATTTTGTGGGTTCATTCGTTTTATAAAGAAGTTAGGTGTCAGTCCTAATCTCTCGAAATATTCTTCAAATTAATTGAAAGCTAGAGATGAATATCCACAAGGAAGGGATTACAATGGTAGGCATAACTCAACTATAGAGACCAAAGGATCGCTAGGATAGAGTTGTGGAAGGGATGGCCATAAATGCAAATGAGAGAGGCCAAAATCATCAAGAGAAGTTACCCAAAGACCAAACATGAGAGACTACCCGAAGGAATTCATCCCAACAAATATGTGTTAGGGAGCGTCCGACATTGAACGATCAACCACCAAAATTATGTGCATGGAGTCTCGATTCATTTTTGACAAAAAGATATTTTTCCCACCGAACTTCATTTTTGTATGTACTCGTATATGTATGTGTATGGATGCAAGTAGGTACGTTTTAGTGGACCTCTTGGGGTGTGTTCAAATATGGTGGTAGATGTTTCTTGATTTAATTGGAGTTCCACATATTAGAGAATTCCTCTCCTATACACATCAAAAAGTGTAGAAGACCTTCTTAGGATCAAGACTTTCACCTATTGTTGAATCTTAAACTGCAAACTAGTACAATTGAAAAAGATAATGAACTTGAGACTTTTTTCACTCCAACTAGACACCAATATCTTTCAAATGAGCTATCAAACACTCAATTTGGAGTAGTTTTAGTTTGGCAACTCTTTGCCTTAAAACAAGCTGCTTGTCCACTCAATTAGGCTGAAAACTAGACTCCATTAAAAACTTAATAACTCATAGAGCATGGTGAATTCGACAAAACTATTTTAGATAGAGGAAGTACACAAGTTAATCTTTCTAATACATATTTCAACTCTGAAAATAGATGCATACATTGAGAGATATGACACTTGCAATCAGGCTACCCAGAAAATGATATGCGGCTGAACATAGTCTATGAGACTGAAGAAAACGAAATGACTCAAAACCAAATGAACTACCTACAAGGGGACATGAATGCCTTCTTCCTTTGTTCTTGAGTGCCCTCCATTGCCTCCTTTATAGCCAATTGACCATGAGCTCTCATGATGAGTTTGAGAGCTCTTCTCCATAACTCCTCCACTACTTTGAGCAACCACTCTTCTCTTCTGGTTAAATTTTTGGATTTGATTATCTTTTGATTGATTCTCTTTTAGCTCCACTACTTGCTAAAGTAAATGCTTCCATTTTTCATTTTTGTATTTTCCTTCTATTGTCCTTGCTGAAGTAAATGCTTCCATTTTTCATTTTGATATTTTCCTTGCTTTTTTATTTTTTAACACTAACCCTCAAGCTTACATGTGAGCTTGCACCTTCAGCCATATCCTACAAATTGATTTCATCCTTGAACCTCTTTAGTTTGGAAGTATCTAAGGACTTTGTAAACATGTCTCCAACCTAGTAATTAGTTCTAATGAACTTTATATCCACATGCTTGCTCAAAACGTTTTCTCCAACATAATGATAATGCACTTCTATGTGCTTACTTCATGCATGAAACATTGGATTGTTTGTCGAGTAAATGCTTGACATGTTGTCACCATTCATTGGAATGGTCTCTACTTGCACATCAAGATCAACCAAGAGCTTCTTAATCCACATAACTTCACAAGTTGCAAAGGCTAATCTTCTATATTTAGCTTCTGTAGACGATAGTGCAAAAGTAGGTTGCTTCTTCGAGCTCCATGTGATAGATTTGCTGCCTATCATGAATACATAACCTGAAGTGGATCTTTTGTCTTCCTTCAAACCAGCCCAATCAGCATCACTAAAGCCCTTCACCTAAAATTCTTCATCATATCTATAAAACAATGCATGATTGACTATGTGCTTCACATATCTTAGCACTCGTTTGGCTGAATTTAAATGTTCACTTGTTGGATTTTGCATAAATTAAGAGAGAACTCCAATGATAGAGTCTAGCATCATTGAATCTTGGAAGAACTCTTACCACTTCATGGTTGCCCATGTCCTTGAGCTTGGGAATGTTGATATGCCCAAACCTTTTGTGCCACAAATGGATTTCAGCAATCCTTTTGTTTCCAAACTGAATATACATCACCTTTCCATGTGGTTGTTGAATGTGGAAAGTGAACATCCTACCTTCTTTCCTTCCTTGAGCAACGACCTTGAATCCTTCTTTTGGATTCTTTATAAAGCAGCCTTTTTCATTGAAGATACGTGATATCCTTTCTCTACCATTTGTCCTACAAAAATAAATTCTGCAATAGTAGGAACATGAAGAACATCAGGTAACACCTTCTTGTCTCCAAGCTTGATTTCTCCAACATGCTCAACTGTGTGTTGAGTTTCATCACCGGTCTCCACACATCCTTTTTCACTTGGAAACTCATGCTTAATGGCAAGCATGGTTTGCTTGTCTCCTTCACTTGATGTACTCGCATAGTTATTTTGGCTCCGTTGGTTGCCTCCATTCAGCCTTCCATTCTTTTGCCAATAATCATTTGCATAATTTCCTACTTTACCACAATGATAACATGTTGTACCTTTATGAAGACTAGATGAACCTCGACCTCTTCCTCTATTTCTTTCGACCTCTTCCATGTGTGTTGTCATTTGACTTATCCTTGTTGTCCTCCGAGTTGTGTTGGCTGGAATTTGTGTTGTTGTAGCTTCTACCTCTTCCTTGTGAGCCTCCTCTTGAGTTCCATCCTCTACCTCGACCTACATATACCTTACCTTTGTTGCCTTCTCCTTGCTGAGCAGCCTCTTAAGCAACAAGATTTGGTATAATCTCCTCGAACGTTGCTAGATGATCTCTATAAAGAATGTTTGTGATGAGGGGCTTCCACTCTCCTTCACTCCTCAAGTCATTAAGGATTGTTATGAAGATGTCTTCCTCTTCTATCTTGCATCCAACTGATGCTAGCTGATCTCCAAGCTCCTTGATCTTCAATGTATACTCACTAATGCTTTGGTTTGAGCTTTTCTTCATGTTGTTGAGCTTGTTGTTGAGTTGGATCTTTCGAGACCTTGTTCAGGTAGCATACACCTTCTCCAATGTTTCCCAAACTTCCTTGGATGTCTCTAAGCTTTGCACATGACCAATCATAGTGTTAGGAATAACTTCTGTAAATGAGGAACATCACCCTTCGATTCCTCTCTTCCCAATCATCAAATTTTCTCCTTTGTGCTGGAGTAATGTTGGGATCTTGAAGGTCCACTAGTTGTGGATCATCTCCAGTAACTAGACTCCATAAACCTTTACCTTTAAGGTAATTTGTCATTCTATACCTACAAGATTGAAAATTATCTTTATCTAGCTTCTCGGCTTGTTGTCATAAATCAACCATTGAAGACTTCCAAGTTTGAAGTTTACCTCAGTTATATTTTGGCACTTTATCTTGACTTTACAAAGCTCCCCCTTGATTTGTAGCTTCTCCTTTGCATTAATTCAGTTCCAATGCTTTGCCTCTTCAACTTCCAATGCTCTATGTTGAGCTTTGATACCAATTGTTGGAGAATTTCCTCTCCTATACGCAGTGGAAAGTGTAGAAGACCTTCTCAGGATCAAGACCTTCACCTATAGCTAAACTTTAAAATGAAAACTGGTGTCAATTGAAAATGACAATGAACTTGCAACTTTGATCACTCAAACAAGACACTAATAGCTTTCAAATGGGCTATCAAACACACAGTTTCAATTAGTTTTGGTTTGGCAACTCTTTGCCTCAAAATAGGCTGCTTGTCCACTCAGTTAGGCTGAAAACTAGACTTCCGTGAAACTTGAATAACTCACAAAGGATGATGAATTTGGCAAAACTATTTTAGATACAGGGAGTACACAAGATAATCCTTCTGATTCATATTTAAACTCTAATAATGGGTACATACGTTGAGAGATATGACTCTCGCAATGAGGCTACCCAGAAAATGGTATGCCACTGGACATAGTCTATGAGACTAAAGAAAACAAAATGACTGAAACCAAATAAGCTACCTAAAAGGGGACATCAACAACTTCTTCCTCTATTCTTGAGTGTCCTCCTTTGCCTCTTTTATAGCCAATTGACCACAAGCTCTCATGATGAGTTTGAGAGCTCTTCTCCATAACTCCTCCATTACTTTGAGCAGCCACTCTTCTCTTCCGGTTCACTTTTTGGATTTGATTCTCCTGTGACTCATTCTCTTTTAGCCTACACTACTTGCTGAAGTAAATTCTTCCATTTTTCATTTTTGTATTTTCTTTCTATTTGAAGAAGAATCCTTTTTGGGAAATATATACGATCTTGCATTTTTTTTTAACACCATAGTGTTTCATGCATACAAAGCGGTGGTAATATTCAAAAGCAAACTTTAGCTCTGATATTATTCGTTGAATGACATGAATAACCAATCAAAATGGCAGAGCCACACATAGTTGATCTGAGGGGGGAAGCCTGTCTCAATGAATGGTAGACCTAGAACACATTCCTTCTTTTTTCATCAAATAAACTGCTAACATTTGTGCAACGCAGTTGTGTTGTCGCGCTGTGTGAACCCAACCTTAGTTCTTACAATGACCTTGGTTGATACTTAACACATGGACATTGTTGCCTACATAAGCTATTTGCATATGCATGTATTTATTTCCATGTATGTATGCAAGTGGATATTTATGCACTCATAAATGTTTATGATATATATATATATATATATATATATATATATATATATATATATATATATATATATATATATATATATATTCTAACCATACATGTAAATGTGTGCGTGTACCTGTCTATCTATACATGTAGGCCATTGAATGCACCCATGCATACATGTCTGTATGTGTGAATCGATGTATCTATGCATCATTTGTGTCCGTATCTATACATGTAGGCCATTGAATGCACCCATGCATACATGTCTGTATGTGTGAATCGATGTATCTATGCATCATTTGTGTCCGTATCTGTATATATATATATATATATATATAGAGAGAGAGAGAGAGAGAGAGATAGAGATGCATAGACATATACACATGGATAGATGGAAAGTTAGGCATACATTTAATTGCGTTTAGTTATCGGCATTTATCACTCCCAAGCTCTCGCTGTCTTTCATCATTATTCAAAGACTATTTACTCTTCTCTCTCAGCCCATTTAGAATATGAGAATAATATTCTTTCTTTTTAGAGAAAGAAGCAAAAGTAAAATTAATGAAGGAATAATACTGATTATGTAAGGGCATGCGCCCCCACATCACGTGAGAGAGCTTAAAATAAATATACATCTCTCCACAACAAGAGACAGAAGAAGGGAGCACATTCAACCCATTGGGGAATAAGGCAATTTACAAGGGGGGATAGTTTAAACAGTAGATAAGTACATAAGGAATCTATCTAGAGAATAAAGAGACGAGAATACATTTCTCCACTTAGCACGTGGATGTTGATACAGAATGGAGCTGAAACTCTGAGAATTGTCCAAGACTTCCTGCATTGAACTCAAGCTCTTCCATCCTGATTTGGACAAGCTTTTCATCAAAGCATACATATAATTTTTTCTACCATTTTGGAACGATTACTAGTTCTTGCTCAACCAAATATACTATAATGTGTGACTCCTCCATATCTGCCAAAGAGCTGGACCCATATGATTGGGAGAACCTAAGAATATTTCTTGATGACTAAGATCTTTGATCTACTTCAGGTTCATGTAAGGAGTCAAGTAGAGCCAAAATTTCTTGGCATGCACACAATCAATAAATATTTGATGTAGATCTTCTGTCTTGTCACAAAAAGGACATAGAACTCCATTAATTTTACTTCTTTTTTGGTATGGCTCCTGTCCATAGTCCATTATGTATGATTATCCACAAAAAGTAGAACTGTTTAATAGAGGAATGAAACGACAAAAATATATCAAAACCTATAGTTTCACTGAGCAATGGACCTCTAAATGTTCCATGTCTTGTTGAGTTTATGTATTATATAAAAAATAGAGCCTTTTCAATTTTTGAAATTCTTGAACATGCCTTTTGCAACATCTTGTATCTTGAGGTTACTGTTCCAGCTACAAGCAGCTCCACTTTTCTTCCAGAAACGTTGTGCATTTGATGAGGACATGTAGGCAAGAGTTAAACAAATCAGGTAGAGACAATATATAGTCTTCACTTACCATATCACCATCCTAAACAAAGGAGTTCCAAGATCTGAATCCTTGCTTGTAGCACTTATGCTCTCTTATAGAAGGCTGACAATCACTCCAATGTGAAATCCAACCATTCAATGAAGATTCGTGTAATAGAAAGTTAATGTTGCATATAAAATTAGGGTTAGCTTTGTACTTGTACTTAACCCTCATCCAAGGTTTCCATAATCTGGTAGATAATGAACTACCAATAAAATAGTAATGTTGGGGGTAGACAATAATGTCCCAAATATGATTGTTGTTCAGTGCTTTGTAATTCTTGATGGCAAACATATGAATTTCCCTTCTAATAAGAACATACCATATATCGTCAGAAGAAAGACTTTGCAATATCCACTTAGTAGCTTAATGTTTTAACATCTTGATAGGATACAGTATCCCAATGCCACCTTCTTTTTTAGGTAAACACCAGGCAGACCAAGAGACCTTAGGGATTTTATTGTTTTGTTCATTACCTGCCATTAGAAACCTTCTGGAAAAAGCAATCACTTGAGAAATTCGCTTTTTGGAGGGTAGCCAATAGGACTGAAAATAGATGATATAATGAAACACATATTGATTAAAGATGAATGCTCTATGAGCAAGAGAGGAGTTACTATTACACGACCTGAATAATGTTGACTTGAATTTATGAATGATCTAACCCATCTTTGTTGAAAAGTTATGTTGAAGCCCGTTGGGATTCCAAGTAAGCTAAAAATAACACCATCTCTTAGAATATCACAACTAATGTTAGTAATGTGGAGAATGAGTTCTCTTATGCGCAACGGAAATGTGTAGTGAAACCTTGTATGTCCAGCACTTGGACAAATAGGTGCACCTTAGATAGCTTGCTGCTCTCAATACAAAACTCAAATGGACTTGAGCCTTTAGTCAATCAAAATAGACAAAGAGAGATTTCTAACAAGCTATAAACAACTTAATTTGGACAAGTTTTGATTAGGAAACACAACTGACAAATATGAACTACCTGTCCACACAGGTATGCTGAAGAACTGAGCTTCACTCTCGGACGACTAACTCTCTAAATATATATCTTTTGAGAAAGATATTTGGTACAGAGAACGTAGACACAAATAGCTTTCCAAAAAGCTAAAAAACAAGTAATTTGGATGAGTTTTGGTCAGGGAACCCATCTGACCAAAATAGACCACCTGCACACATAAGTACACTATAAAACTCGACTTTACTCTCTGATAGATATCTCCCAGAATCTAAATGATCTCAATGTGATATCTGGAACAGTGAAAGTAGATGCCAAGAGCTTTCCAAGAAGACAAAAATCACACAATTTGGATATGTTTTGGTCAGGAAATGTAACCGACCAATATAGACTACCTATCTACACAGGTATACTAAGAAACTAGGCTTCACTCTTTCACTGATATCTCACAAAGTACATAAGCTTTCAGTGTGATATTTGATATGTAGAAAGTACACAAGATAAGCTTTCCAATGAATGCTTAAACGCAAGAAATGGTTACATATGCACTGAGATATGAGCTCTGCAACAGAGCTATGTTTAAGCTGACGTGCGACTGGAAGGAGTCTAAGGGAAGACAAAATGACAAAATGGCTAGATCCGACTACTGGGAGCTCTTGCCTCTTTCTCTCTTTGTTTTGAATGTGCTCCCACTTCACTTTTATAACCAATGGGCATGTGAAGAAGTTTGTGCCTTCTTCTTAACTCACCACTTTCTCCACTACATGCTACTAACTACAAGGCAAGATATTGTATCTCTTACTCATCATGAATTTTGACTAGACTTTTTCCTTTTTTTTCTCTACTTTTTCTTTATCTTTATATTTGGTAAATTTATCCAAGCATGGCTCATATGAAAATGAGCTTGTACATTTATCTTCAACAAGTAACACACACATGAATAGCATTATTAGATGACTTAATACCTTTTTTCTTTTGTTTAATCACATATACAATAGTTTGGAAAAAAGACTTTCAATCAATTCAAAAAAGTAATAGTAGAAAATGCATCAACATTAGTACACATATTTGTATCATCTGCAAACATTTGGGACCCAATTTTGGAGGAGGAATTAGGAATTCTAATGCCCTTAATATTCTCTTTATCCATGGCATCTTTCATCAACCATCTTAGGGCATCAATCGATATGGAAAACATAAGGGGGGCAAGACAACAACTTGTTTAATAGACCTACAAAGATGAAGGATTTAGATAGGACACCATTAATGGCCACTCTAGAATAGGCATTCCCAAACAAGGTGCTCACATATTTAATGAATTCTCTACCCAACCCTATGTCATACAAAAATTGCAAGATGAAATCACATTTAATTCTATCATAGGCTTTGTCAAAATCAACTTTGAACAAGAGAAAATCTTGTTTCATTCGATTCGCACACCCAAAACCTTCCCATAGAAAAATTATGGCATCAAAAATGAATTTACCTTTAATGAAGCCTTTCTACTCGAGAAAAACAACTTGATCCATAATGGGGCTCAATCTCATAGATAAGGTAGAAAAAAATTTGTAAATGGAAGTAATATAAGTGATAGGCCTTCATTTATTAAGCTATTCTTTGTTATCAGTTTTATGAATGAGTCTAATAACTCAAGTATCCATATGGGTAGGAAGATCACACTTTCGAGACACCTCTTCTAGATCAAGAGAATGTATGAGGCCAAGAAGTCTTTAAGAACAAAGAAAAATCATTAGGAATACCATCAATACCAAGGGAATTGTAGGGTTTTAATTTACCAATGGTTTCTTTGATTTCATCGATAGAAACGGACAAGTACACCAAGACAGAGGCTAGGCTAGCAAACATCATCTTTTTCTATTTAAAGAAATAGAAGCCATGGCTCTCTGGATACCCCCCCATCTGTCTTATTCAACAAGGGGATATAAACCCTATTTTTATTTTCTTTCATCAAGCAAAACATCCACGGTTTGAATCTCTACAACTTCTCATCCGAGAAGACTCTTGATGAGGTAAGAGAGTCTCTAGCAACCAAGTAGTGTTCATATCTAACCTCATATTGAAGTATTGTTCCTCATCGCAAGCTTCTATGAACTTGATTGGCTAAAGATTCGTGAATGATCCGCCTTAACTATCGAAATCATCTTCAGTAACATTCGAAAACAATTTTGTCATCTTATCAGTTTCTAAAATGCCGTCACTATACAATTATATATCCTTGTCATGCTTATCACTATAAGAGTCATTGTTACTTTGATAATTGAAGAATACATGGGAGCTTGCTAGAATATATATATATATATATATATATATATATATATATATATATATATATATATATATATATATATATATATATAGAGTGCGCGTACAATTTATTTAATAGACATTTATTTAATGGAGCTGTAGCTTTTTGGTTTGAGATAGGAAATTTGCGAGTCCCGACTCCCAACTTGTGTACAGCTCTTCTAATACAATTGTGTAATGGCGATCTTTTCACTTCTGTGTAACTGTGTTAATGGCCTTTTGAGGTGTTAAAGCACCATAAAACCTGCATTTGAGTAAGCGTCTGCATATACTGTCGGTGAGATGGCCTCCATGGAAACAACTTCTGTGCGCATTTTTATTTATTACTTCTCGTTGTTTTTTCCCCCTTAAACTCTCAACTTAATCTACTCTTGATTTCTTTTAATATACATTAAGTGTAGGGAGCAAGACCTCAATTTGTTTTTGGAATATACATCGTGCTGGGAGCAAGATCTTAGCAAGGGTGATTGTGAACCGTATTATCTGTTACCTTTGAGATTGGATCATTGGGGGATCAAGAAGAGTTCATTAAGAGGAGGTCCATCCTCGAGGCTATCATTAATGTTTGGGAATGCTTGGTTTTTGGTAAGGAATCTGTGCAAGATGTCCTCTTCCTTAAGATTGACTTCAACAACGCTTATGATAGACTCGAGTGGGACTTCATTCTCCAAATCGTTGAAAGGCATGGGCTATTAAGATGATCTCTACTCTACTAGGAAATACAACTGCTCAGATAAACATCAATGGTTAACTCTCTCAAGCAATTAGATTAAAACCTTCTATCAGACAAGGGTGCTCATTGGCCCCTCTTCTCTTTGCTATCACGGCCGATGGTCTCAGCTGCCTCGTTAACCATCAAGCTCACTTAGGTCATATTCAAGGCCTCAATCTACCCTTTAATCAAGATCAGATGATCATGAGGCTTTTTGTCGATGATACTAATGTCTTTGTGCATAATAACATGTTAAGCATTGAAACTTTTTGGATCTGTTTGAATACTTTTGTGAGGCATTAGAATCCAAAAGAATCATTAGAAAACTACTTTCAGGGTAGTTATTGGGCATCCCCCTCAATTGCTTATTGACCATGGTTATTAGTTGATCCCTAGTGGTCAAATCTTTTGCTTCTTGGTAAGGGTGTCAGCCTTCTCACCCTTTTGTTCTCCCCATTTACGATGACTCCCAAAGGCTCAAGCTTGGTTTGTTCTCTATGGAAGAGTTGGAACATGGTTAAAAAATTTACTAGAATCAATGAAGATTGGAAATGGGTGGCTCATATTAGATAGAATGATTTGATCTAGTTCCCTATCAAGAGCATCAGAAGTGTGGAGTCTTGGAACCTCCAAAAATCTAGGAAGCTTTGGAACAAAGGCTTCTGTTTGTGGAAACACCTTTGAAACCAAGAAACTTGTGACTCGATTAGATTTGAGGACATTGATCTGGGCAAAAGAGTGGACTATGAAGAATGGCATCTATTGCGAGTAGATTCAATGCTTGGGAATGCTCGAGGACTCACCTCCTCATAGGTCAAGACTCTTCTCACTCTAAGGGTCTCGGATGGCACAATGGCAATCGCCTTGAGAAAATTCTGAGATTAAAGAAGAATGCAGAATTTCATATCATGCTCAATAGGAAGTGGTGTCTAGATTGGTTAAGCTGGAGGGGGGCTTTAAGTTCCAATCCATCTGGCACCCCCTCATCGAGATAAAAAAGTATGTCCTTATGTAGCGAATCCTACATTGTGGAATCTCGAACAATGTAAAAGTTAACAAAATTTGTGGGGTCCCCCATGGTGCAAATGATGCCTTCGTGGCATGGAAGACACTTCTATTCATGCCCCAAATCAATATTGTTCTAACAAGCCCTTGAGAGAATCATGCTATTATAGGGACAAATCAGCTAGAAGCAAGCTTTGCTGGGTGAAGCAATCGATGTTCCTTGGCACTATGGAATGCTATGCGTGGGGAGACTCTATGGAAAATATGGAAAGAGAGGTGTGTAGCTAACTTTGGAAGCCCTCTTAAAGAATGGTCAATCAAAAAATCTCTTTTCCTTTTAGGCAAAAAAACTTCCAATCGTAAGAAGCCCTTGCCCTTTGGACATCATAGAGTGTTCTTTCTAGAGAGCAACAAGTGGGCCCCACATGAGAGAAAAAAGAGGGTTATTGATCTTCTTTGTAAAATTCTCTAGTGATCTATAAGTAGCCCCTTCTTCCTGGGATATGGGAGATGCCATGGCTGCAACAAGGCCCGTTCTGTAATTTCTATTAGTTAAAATTTGAAAGAGTATGCTCTACCAAAGTTTCTTTAAAAAAAAAGGGACCCCAAATACAACAAGGAGGAAGACCTCAACTGAGCATTAAAACCATCAAAAATCTTTCACTCGTATACAAAGATAAGAGGCAATATCTTCAGTTCTTAAAGAGTTTGTCGCTATTCCTCTACACCATGTCCTTTGAGACCTTCTTCTTCACTCTGTGCACTTAATTGTGTGGCCCCCACAGCGTAGGCAATAGGCCTTTCGAAATGTCGCTGCGCACATTCCAACTTCCTAGTACATTTTTGTACTCAATATTTTTCTACTCAATCATCAAACACAGGCTCTGCTTCTCCCATTGTTGGCCCACACGCACCATGGACTTTCCCCTCTGTCGACAAGCTCGATTCATACACACACATGCATAAATAAGTCAATTACTTTTTTAAGTGACTAAGCCCGACACTAAATCTTGTCTTTCTCCAATAGTAGGGACTAAAGTTCACTTTCGCTCTGATCAAAGAACATCGATTGCATCACTTGAGGTGTAGTTTGGGACAAAAATTGTGCATTGAAGATATTCTAACACTATATATCCATCCAAAACGATGAGGCACCAGTAAGCTTTCATCAGAGTGCAGGTGCATGGCCTTAATGAGTGCTCAAATAAAGATGAAAAACTAGGGAGAAAACATATCAATGAAACAAAGAGGCTCCAACCTACTTCAAGGAAACTGATGCCTCCACTTGCAGATGAACATAGAGCCATGGCTGAGATTGAGGAAGCTAGTGGGGAGGAGTAAGTGTTGAAGAAGGACGCAACCTAAAAAAGAGTATAACATGGATGTTGAAGAGCTAAATTGTGGTAAAGCACTTCTCTGAATTATTGTTTTAAAGAAGGCTCAATCATATATGATCTTCAATTTGTACAATTTTTATGATAATGAGAATATGTTGTCCTATTTTGGTTGTCCTTGCCTTAATTTTTAAGTATAAATTGTTGTGGTTTTTTTCTGTAATGTGAACGACACATTTTTATTACTTGAGTATGACTCCAAGATATTACATTTCATTCTGGATACTAAGCTTTGATTTAGGGCTTAAAAATACATCTTTTACGAGTTGCCATTGTGAAATATGTATTCCCATATTGAAATTAGGGTTGTTTTTGTAAGAATGATTATGGAAGTTAAAAGGGAGGACTTAGTTGAATTTCTCTTAAGTGCTAAGTCATTCGTTCTTGTGAGGCATGAGATCAAAATGAATATTGGTTGATCTTAATGTTTCTGGCTTTTAATGCTTTATGATAGAGTATTGGATAAGGGCTTAAATGAGACTCGTTTACTCTTTGACAAAGACCTTTCTTGAATATCACAGGTTTTCTAGTCCCCATGTGAAATCTATAAAATTTATTGGTATCATCGTTTTTTAAGTTGTGCCTTGTTGCTTCTAAAACGGTATAGTGTCTATGAGTCATGATACATGCTTGCTATGGAGAAAACATAGATAAAATGCCGCAGATTTAAGAAATTTCGCTTAAGTTAATAGAAAATGGGCCTATTTTCTATTCTTTTTCACATGTTTTAGGGAATATGAAAAGCGAACATGAAATGTCTCTTGATTTTTATTTTGCAATGCTATTTGTGTGTAAATTATATTTTATATTTCATGTTTTGAGTTTATTATTTTGGAAATATTTTGTATTTATCTTATGCATGATCTTCTTACACACATATATGTTATATCTTAAGTTTTATGAAATAGAAACACAATTGTTTTTTATTCGTGCTTATGGCTATGGTGGATATTTATGACGATGGTGTATGGTTATCACAGATGCATGGAAAGTGTATGATTATCATATTTTGATGGAGAGTATGTAGTTATGGTGATGGTTATTTCACGTGTATGCAATGTGTATGGTGAGAAAAAGTGTATGACACATGTATGGCTATGTTCATTATTATTCTTATGGTAATGCAAAGTGTATGGTCGATGTATGAGTACGGTAAGTATATGATAGGAATAATGTTATCGAAGGTGTAAGGCATATGTGTGGTTATGTTAGACGTGTTTATAGTTATATGTGTGGTTATGTTAGACGTGTAAGGCATATCGAAGGTGTAAGGCATATGTGTGGTTATAGTTAGACGTGTTTATGGTTATAGAAAGCTTTATTTGTATGTTTACGGTTATGGTTGTGGTAGGTGTATGATTATAGTTATGGTTATGGTTATTGAATGTGTATGGTTATGGTTATAGATATAGAAAAACCATGGTTATTGAATGTGTATGGTTATGGCTATAGATATAGAAAACTTAATGTGTATGGTTATGCTAGGTGTATGTTTATGGTATCATTATACATATGCCTATGAAAAATTATTTTGTATGGTGTGTATGCCTACTTTTTATACTTTGAGGTCTGGTTATGCTTATGAAAAGTGTATGGTTATGGATATGACATGTGTATTTTTCGTGGTTATGAGGATTTTCTAAATTCTAGATTATTGTTATGGTTATACAAGTTGTATTCTTATGCTATAATTAGCGTTGCATCTACAATAAGTGTATTCTTCTTTATGGATATGTTTACTATCTATTTTGTAGGTCATAGCTACTATTTTTAGTGATGCATGGTTATGGCTACATTCTATTCTTCTTTGTAGGCTATGCTAATGATATACTGAAGAATATGATAGTGTCCTAAAAACAGTCCTCTACCAAAGGCAGTTTTCCCACATAACTTCATTTTTGTACGTACTTGTATATGCATATGTATGGACGCAAGTAGGTACGCTTAACCGCTTAGTTCTTAGAACTACCTTGCTTGATACTCAACAAACGGACATTGCTGCCTAGTTAAGCGATTTTGCATATGCATGTATTTATTTTTATGTGCGGATATTTATGCACTGATGCATGTTTATGAATATATGTGTGTAAACATACATGTAAATGTGTGCGTGTATTTGTCTATCTATACATGTACGCCATTGAATGCACCCATGCATACATGTCTTCTGTGTGAATCCATGTGTCTATGCGTCTGTTTGTGTGTGTATCTGCATATATATATATATATATATATATATTTATTTATTTATTTATTTCTATATTTCTGTATATATATATTCATCATTATCGAGAGACTATTTCCTCTTCTTCTCAGCCCATTCATAATCTGAGAATAGTATTCCTCCTCATCGCAAGCTTCTATGAACTTGCTTGGCCAAAGATTCGTGAATGATTCGCCTTGACCATGGAAATCATCTTTGGTAATATTTTGAAATACTTTTGGCATCTTATCAGTTTATTAAACGCCGCCACTATACAGTTACATATCCTTGTTATGCTGCTTATCACTATTCATCTTGATATAAGAGTCATTGTTAATTTGATGATTGAAGAATTCATGGGGGCTTGCTAGAATAGATCGACTGCTACAGTGGAACTCGTATCAATGGTAGATACGGTACAATGGTTCCGTACCACGCACGTAGGTTATAGTGCAGGTACAATTTATTTATTACACATTTGTTAGTGGAGTTGTAGCTTTTTGGTTTGAGATAGGAAATTCGCCAGTCCCGACTCCCCAGTTCTGAAGAGCTCTTCTAATGCAATTGTGTAATGGCGATCTTTTCACCTCTGAGTAACTGTGTTAATGGAGTGGTGTTAAAGCACCATAAAACCTGCATTTGAGTAAGTGTTTTCTAATGCAATTGTGTAATAGCGATTTTTTCACTTCTGTGTGACTGTGTTAATGGAGTTTTGAGGTGTTAAAGCACCATTAAACCTGCATTTGAGTAAGTGTTTTCTAATGCAATTGTGTGATTGCGATTTTTTCCCTTCTGTATAACTGTGTTAATGGAGTTTTGAGGTGTTAAAGCACCATAAAACCTGCATTTGAGTAAGTGTTTGCATTTACTGTCGGTGAGATTGCCTCCCCGGAAACAGCCATGGAAACAAGTTCTGTGCGCATTTTGTATTTATCACTTCTCTTTGTATTTTTTTTTCCTTAAACTCAGCTTGATCTATTCTTTCAAATTTTCTCTACGCCATGCCCTTTGAGACCTTCTTCTCCACGCTTTGCACTTAATTGCGTGGGCCACTTCAGCCGCGGCCCCCACAACGCAGGCAGTAGGCCTTTTGAAATGTCTCTGCGCACATTCCAATTTCCTAGTACATTTTTGTACTCAATCATCAAACACAGGCTCTCCTTTTCCAACTGTTGGCCCACACGCACCATGGACTTTCCTCTCTGTCGACGACAAGCTCGATTCATACAGACATATGCATGATTTGAGAGCCCGAATGTGACAGTGTAGAGGGCCATGCTCTCCTGACCTTTCCTGAAACAATGTCAGGTTAGAGCTTGCCAATAATTAGAGATTTAACCTGCAACTTTTCTATACGCTTCTTCGTCCGCACACTGCACTGAAGAAGTTGCTAGCCTTTCTAGCCTTCTTCTGAATTCTTTGGCGCCTGCATCGACATTTGCTTTGCCTGCTTTTCTTTCCTAAGAATCTCATAATTTGTAGCCTTCCTTCTGCTCGCATTCCTTGCTCGCCATATTCATCTACTATTAGCGCGTTCTTTCTGCGTCTCTATTCGCATCACATAAAAGCTGATTTATCTGTTGTTCGGTCGCAAGGATTTGCTGTTGCTGCTGTTTTATTTTAGGACGCCTTACTCTCTCTATTTGCAGGTTGAGCATAATCTTTTGCAGGTTACGAGAGTTTATTTGGGATGAATGCAGGGGCGGCAGAAAGAACTATGGTTGGTGCCATCCGCATTCTGGTTATCTTTCTGGTGCTTTATGTAAATCAATGCCTTTCATCATCCACATATATTGCCGCCTTGAATGCATCCTACTCACCCAGCAAAACTAGGGAGGTGTCGCCTACTATTCCCTTGCGCCCAAGACGAATGTTGGGTCCACGCAGAAGCAGTGGACATGGAAGCGAAAGCAAGCTCCAGGTTGTGTGTAATGGAAATGCTGCTACCAAAGGAGCAATAAATGCAAACACTACTCGTTCTTTACATACATGGGGATCTAGAAACCTTCCCCAAGACAGGCCAAGTCACAGACGGCATGCCCGTCAGTGCCGCTCGTGCTCTCGCCTTCATCCGGATCAAAATAGCACTATTCTCGGCACAAGCTATGGAGCTGAGAAGCGGACGGTGCCCACCGGCTCTAACCCACTGCATAACTGACAAACTCAGTTGATGCGCATAACATTTGATTACATTGAAGGCCTTCTTAGACCTTTGCTGTGACCGAGGTAATGTATGGAATGTCTCTCAGAACACATTGCTCGTAGCAAGACGACCTCAACTGGCAGCAGCAAGGGTATTTGCTGTGCGGACATGAATGTAATATAGTAATGCTCCTTCTCTGCGTTCGCAGAAGGAAAAAGGTTCTGATTCTAAGCAATAAGCAGATTGGATGTTTCTCGGTGGCTCCATATGATGAGCGGATAAGAATGTGTCCGCAATCTTTGTTCATATTTATCACTTGAGCACAACAATTCTGATTATGGATAGAATAGAGAGGTATATGACATCCTTAACTTTGGTCTTATCAAATTATATGAAGCTGATCAAATTTCAAGTTCATAGCCATTACTGCTCAGACAGGACTGTGCAGATCAGATAATAGCGAAAGCTTTCTTACTGCCTAGGTGTCAATTAGTGGTGTAAAAGATGGTTGCAGTGTTTTTACTGTATGATCTGCAAATTGAAGGATTTGTAAATACTTTCTTCATCGTGCTCATGTGTGTCGTAATTTTACAAGGAGATTGCCGATTGCATTCGCCAAAATATGAAGGTTATTCAATTAATCGGCTTGTTAGGATATAGCTGGCACAAATATGGAAAATCATTTTAGGACTGCGTAATTTCAACAGCATCTCTGCCGGCTTGTCAGCCATAGCTGGCACTAGTATGGAAAATCATTTTAAGACTGCATAACGTCAACAGCATCTCTGCCAGATTCTTGTGATTGCTCATCTTATGTCCGTGGACAACATTGAGATAAGGGTTTTTACCACTGCGTGGACTAAGCTAGGCAAACTTCGAGGAGCTCAAACTATTGGTGTAGGCTGTGTGAGTGTCAGCTCGCGCACGGGTATGTGTGTGTGTGTTTATGAGAGAGAGAGAGAGAGAGAGAGAGAGAGAGAGAGAGGAATCTGTCACGGATCTCGAAAAGACATGATCTGGATAAATCTGATATCTTATTGAGAGTTCTAAACATAAGCTAGTCTTTCTGCAGATACTAGTAATTCCATCGCTAATAGAGCTACAATGAGTAATACTATAGTCTGTAGCCCGTCAAGGTAGTTCTGTTGCTCATAAAGCTCCCGTTATTCGATCCCTTTGAACCTTTCTATTCTTCTGTATAAAACTCAAGTGACGAGACGTCTAGCAGAGGCTGTGAGAGAGAGAGAGCCTCAGAGAGGCTGTGAGAGAGAGAGAGCCTCAGAGAGGTACAGTACTACAGAATCATGTCTTAAGAGTGTTTAATCGCTCATGGCTTCATTACTGTGAAGTCCAGGAACAGCGGAGATGCGGACTCCCTGGACTCGTAAGTTGTACCGCACTCGCATCAATGAACTATTACAGCTTGCAAGACTGCCGAGGATTGATTCCCCGCATAAGGAATACCTCAATGTCAGCAGCGTACTGTAGTACGTGGAGCGTCCCAAGCTCCAGCCTCGAGGTAGAAGAGAACAATTTGACATCAAATACCCATTCGGTAGTGCAATGTGCATAACCTACAGAATGGTATCGGGCAATGTACAGGTTTTTACTATGTGTATGCGTTGCATGTATCTGTATGTGTATGCCTCGTGTTCATCTGTATGTCTTACCTCTTTATGTCAATACTTTCAAACAGAAGAACATTGTTCTACTCGTCCATTGCATTGGTATTGAATGTCTAATCAGTAATAAGTGCTATTTCTTGCAAAACATAGTTAGACGATACAGTATAAACGTTGCCTCTGGATTTTGTGTGTTATGCGTTGTGTATGTCTGTATGTGTGATGAAGAGGAGTACAGAATCCAGATAGAGATCGGGCCCGTCCAAGGCATCCATTTCTGATGATGGGTTCCGACAGCCCGCCGCAGGAGATATGAAAATTCTTGATTCTGCGCTCTCATCGTTTATGCATTCGTCCATCGCAGCGGCAACTAACTTGAATTTCAATACTCGATGAATTTGAGATGGTGACGGCCATTGACGTAGAAATTTCCCTCCTCCCTGAATTTTCTTAGAGAATCAGCTAGTCCAACGGTGGATTTGGAAGACGATCCAGCGAGAATGACTGACCTATCTAAGGCTATCTTTACGCTTCATCTTCAGCTGCAGAGGAAATGGTATGAATGGTACCGTTCCTCCGTCTGCACGCACCGGCATAGAAGTTGATCCATCCTTCAGCCCGTTCGATTTCCGTCGAACTTTCTATATCTGTCAAAGTAAACCACCTCGTTTTAGGAGTAGGAATGCAGATGACTGGGGATTTGGATAGTAAAAGGCAGTGGACCGTATGAAAATTTCCATGCAGTTGTCTCAACAACGAAATCGATAAGGGCTAGTTTAAGAAAACCTTATTACATTAGTATGACATCGGGATTCGGGACTCGGGAGTCGGGAGAGGGGCTACCTTGTCGAAAAAGAAAACAAGACATGGTTTTTTGCTACCACGTGAACTTTTCGTAAACGACGAGAACTTTACAACACTTTAATGTGGTTGGAAGCCGTTGAATTTTTTTTTTTTAAGAGTACAATGAATTGGAAATACACACTCACACACCCAACCTCTTAAGGTAGAGGCACCCATCATGAGAATCTCATGGACATGTTCAGCCAGGACTTGAACTCAGGACATCTTCCTACAGCTTCAAGACGTCAACCACTAGGCTACGCGGCTCGGACAGAAAGCCGTTGAATTTTGATTAATGCTATTCATACAAAGCATCTGAGAACATGCTAGGTTGTCTCTTGGGTGGTGTTTGTCTCCTCTCCCCCCATAGGCGGGATTGCATGGCCACCGTCTCTCGGACTTCCTTGCATAGAATCCCATGCAACTTGAGCGCTTTGCTTGATGCCACTATTTTCGAACAAGAGATCCTTGAAGTTATTGATTCGCTTCCGAACGACAAGAGCCCGGGGCCTGATGGGCTCACTAATGAGTTCTTTAAATCATTCAAATATGTGGTGGCCACCCCCTTGCATCTTGTTTGGCTTGAGCCACTCGATTTTGGTGCCCTTCCCGCTTGTCTCACCAACGGCATCATCAAACTTATTCATAAAAAAGGGGAGAGGAACAAAAATGAGAACTAGAGACCTATCACAATGCTTCAAACTGGATATAAGATTCTTGCTAAAGTCATTGCTAACAGGATATCCTGTCATTTAGACCAGTGGATTAGCAAAGACAAAAAAGGCTTCATTAAGGGAAGGTCAATATTGGAAGCCATCATTGATATGTGGGAAGGTCTGGACTTCGTTGATGAATCTAATCAAGACATTGTCTTCCTCAAGATTGACTTTGACAAAGCCTACAACAGATTAGAATGGGACTATATTTTACAATCGCTGAAAGACCTCGGGTGTAGTCAGAGATTCCTCAAGATAATCTCTCCTTGGTAATGCTTCGACCAAAACCAATGTCAACGGGCAACTTTCAAAGGCAATCAAACTGAAATGATCCATCAAGCAAGGTTGCGCACTGGCCTCGCTGCTCTACGCCATTGCCACAGAAGGACTTAGCTGACTTGTAGAGCGATAAATGGAGCTTGGTCGCATAAGTGGCATCACTTTGCCACATAACTCTAGGCAAATGACCATGAGGCTATTGGCGGATGACACAAATGCCTTTGTTCACAATGACGATACCAGCCTAGAAACCTTTTGGTGGTGCCTTGACACTTTTTGTGAGGCCTCTAGGTCAAGAATTATCCATTCCAAGACTGTGTTCAGGGCTATCAAAGGGAATCAGCCCAATCTCCTCACTGTGCAAGGATGCCAAAGCATTCAATCGGGTCAGGTCGACTGTCGTTCACATTCTTGGTATCCCCATGGGATTCAGTGTTACTCTAGAACAAAGGTGGGCTTGGGTTCTCACTTGAATTAATAATAAACTTAACTATTGGAGGGGTTTGCAAATTAATCTTGCTTGTCGGGCCATGGTGATCAACACGTTCCTCATATCCTCAATCATATACTTTCTCTCTTGTTGGAGACGTAAGGATCAAGAATTAGCCAAATTGGAATGTACTTGTAGGAACTTTCTCTGGACTGGGGACCATAACAAGAGGAGAGTGCCTAAAATCAAGTGGTCCATATGCACTAGATGAAAGGAGAGTGGAGGTCTGGGTATTATGGACATTGGCAGCATGGCCAATAAACTCACGGCAAAGTGGATGATTAAGGCCTGATGCAACAGAGATTCCTCTTGGGCCACATTAATTTTCAAAAACACGAACACGATTTCTCTGGTGGGCTACCCTGGATGGAAAAACCTCGACATCCTCACCCTCTTATTCTCTCAGATTCCGGTCTCACCCAAAGGATCGATCCTGGTAAGATCCTTGTGGTTCTGAGTTGGAATAGATTTAAACCTCATATCAGAATCAATGAAGATAAGAAGTGGGCTACAAGTATAAGACAAAATGACTCTATTTGGTTCCCGATCCAAAGCATGAGAAACGTGGAGCCTTGGAATGTCTTAAGTGCCAAGAGACTCTGGAATAAGGGATTCAAACAATGGAAGCACCTCTAGTGACAAGACACAAACAGATGGGTGGGCTTTAAGGAACTTGACCCTAGTGCTACGGTCAAGTACGAGGAATGGAATGTTTTATTGAGTAGACGTGATGCTTGGGACCGCTCTAAAGACGTCCAACTACTTATGGGACAGGATGCTCCGGACCTAATGGGCCTTAAATGGTATAATGGTAATCGCCTCTCCAAGCTTCCATATGTCGAAGCTCGCAATAACATCCATATCAGTCTCAACAAGAAATGGTGTCTCAACTGGACACGACTTCACTCGGATATGAAATTTATGTCTATCTAGCACCCTCTCATTGAAAACAAAAAGTCGGTCCTCCTATGGAAAATTTTACACCGTGGAATATGGAACAATGCAAAAGCTAACAAGATCTGTGGTGTTCCGCCGTAGCAAAGAGGATATTGGACACATGTTCTTTGCTTGCCCTAAATCCCTTCGGTTATGGAGGGTCCTTGGTCGGCCTTTGGGACTCCAAGAACAAATCAATTGGAAGCAAGCCCTTATTGGTGAAGCGATCATTTGCTCTACAACGTTGTGGAATGTGATCAAGGGAGAGATCCCTTGGAAGGTTTGGCCAAAAAGATGCACTCACAACTTTGGCAATACCCCCAAGGAGTGGTCACTCAAGAAGTCCTTATTCCTTCTCGGCAGAAGAATTGTTAATTGTAAGACCCCCCCCCCCCCCCCTTTCAATATCACAAAGAGGTACAGTATGTCAACAATAAGCTTAAAACCAAGTTGGCTCCGCACAATGGGGATGCGAGGTTTATCAACCTCCTCTATAACTTCATGTAAGCTTTGCAAGATCTTCCATGAAGGTGCGAAAGAAAATTAGACTTCAGAAACATATCAGTTGGAAGCAAGCTCTACTGGGAGAAGCGATCAGTTGCTTCGCGGCTCTCTAGAACGCCATCAGAGGGAAGGTCCTATGGAAGATCAGATGGGAAAGATGTGCTCATAACGTTGGTGATGTAATAAAGTAAGTTTATGATCTAGGGGTCTGGCCGGTTGAGACAAATCTAAAATCGGACACCGTTTGGTCATCCGTATATGACCAAAGATCTCAAGTTACTAGGAGGTCTTGTGCTCTTGTGAACAAGTGATCCACTTAGCTTAGTGGTTCAGTCTCAAGGATGTGAAGGAGGAGGTCTTGGGTTCAATCCCAATGGGGGACATGGGGAGAGTATTTTGCCCAAAGAGATCTAGAGCCTTCTTGAAGCATCCACTTGAGTTAACTCGAGTTCACTGTGGCACTTGGCGCACATGCAATTACATTGCTGACACTTGGATGGTTAGTATCCACCTGCCCAAGAAGGCAGTCCCCTGGAGAGAGCTATATATAGAGGCATTTGGTTGGGAGGAGAGTCATCTCTCTAGCACGTGGTGGTCGCAATTCCTAGTTTGTTGCATTGGTATCAGAGCTCAAGGTTGAGCTTTCATGGAGACCTTGAAGGGTTTCATCATCTTCATGCTCTCTACATGTAGAGCTTCATTTCTTCAACTCTCCAATCTCATCAGTTGCGTCGTTAAAAAACTTGTAGGCATTCGCCTTTCTTGCTCGCAGGTGTGCTGCAGAATCATCCCGGATTCATTTATGTGCACATACTTTAGAGGTTGCAAAAGATTACTTCTCTACCGTGATCGAGGACAGGGTTGGAACCCATGTCCTGAGTCAAGAGAAGGTGCTATCATATCCAAGAAGATAAGCCGCTTGCATGCTATGTGTTACTGCAAACATCCTCTCAATCTAACTTCTGCACTCTAGAAGTCCTTTACAATAGAGCAAAAGAGAGATTCTCAGGCGCACAGGATTCGATCCTATAACCTCTTCCTAGAGAAGACATTCGCTTATCCACATAACCAAGGCACTATCGTGCTTCTTTGTTCTGGAGATCTAATCAATATGGCGTACTCGTGGCTGAAAGCTTGATTAGCACAAGCAAAAGAGGGAAAGTAGTCACAGCAGGGCTTTGAACCCATGACATCGTCATAAGTAGATCACTGTCTTACCCAAGACAGCAATTACGTCGGATGAATGGAATATTTTGGCGTTCTGCTATAGAACTCCATAGCTATAGAGCAAAAGGAAAGACTCTCATCAAGCGGTAGTTTGAAATCGATCTCCTGACCTGAGCAGAAAGATGATTGTCTCTTACCCGAGAAGTCTATCCCGTCGCGTGACCTCTGATGGTTTTGAACAATTACTCAGGGCAACAATAATTGACCGCAACCCAACAGTAGGGCTTTGTTCTACCCGTGAGTGGAGAACGTTTTTGGTGTTGACATACCAAAATGATGGTCTTTGGGATCGAACTCTAACCCTTCGGGTTCAATTTCACACGCCATACCACTACATCAAAGTGCCTAGCTTGCTATCATCCCCACCCAACTGCATGTCCGTGTGGTTAAAGTCAAGGATAGCTAAAGTTTTTGGCAAGGATCAAAGGATGGACGAAGGTATGATCAAAGCTAAGTATTTTCCAGTTTCTACTTAGCATTAATGCTTGATTAATCTTGTTTTCATTAGTCTACACTTAATCCTAGATGCACATTGAAATAGCCAAGATTTCAATCAATTAAGTCTAGATTAGGATAATGAAACAATCCACTTCTCATTCCAAGCATTAGTTTGCATTAAGGAAAGACTTGATTTAAAAAAGGATCCTTGTGCATCAAAGAATGTATTTTGGTAGTCTAATTCCGGATTTTCTTTCCATTGAGTAAGCTTTTTATTGCACCACAAGGATATGTTTTTATATCATAGTGCATTAGGAAAAAGGAAAGGATATACATGCATCAAGATTGCATGATATACATTCTTAGTACAAGGAAAAGTCATGCATCAAGCTCATGCATGACTGTTGCATTATTTTTGGGCATGCAAAGAACATGCATACATACGCATGTGAGCATATGCATTTGCATGTAGGCCCATGCATTTGCATGATAGAACGGGATGTTGTTTGCAAGTAGATATGAAAATGTAATCTCTTAGTATTTAGCTTACTTTTTAAAGCTCATGGCTTGACATTAGGGAAGACAGAGGACTAGTTAGTTGCAAAGACATGCTAATTCTAGTTTGCAGCCCAAGTTGATACTCTGTTATCAAAAATAAACACTTAATGACAATTAAGTATGTTTGATGTCTTACTAGGTATAAGTAGGCACTAGGAGAAAGTTAAGTATTAAATTTCCTTGATGACCAAGAAAATTTAATTACTTGCAAACGTTTTATGATGTATGATGTCTCTAAGTCCCGGATCTACTTAGGAAGTCATGAAGATAAGCTTATAATGATTACTCTAAGTATAGGTGATATTTAGAAAGTCATGCGGATAAGATTTAGTTGATTAGTTATGTAATTTGTGTAACTTCTCAAGCAACAACCAAATCGATGAACTTAAATACAAATTGATTTTTGAAGTTCAATAGATTTGTGTTTCATTCATGTTTTGCATCTCTGGTAATGAGGCATAGGGCCATGAAAGCCTAGAAACTTTGGAAGCACTCTTCTATTTAGAAGATTTTGAAAGTTCTAAGAAGTTTCTTTGTGGTTTCAAGATTCGTATCTCATGATGAAACCTCGATAAGTGACTTTTTGGAATTGAGATATTTCCCAAAAGAGAAACACTAAAATGAAATAGTCAAGCCTTCTATTCCACATGTGAGATCATTCTCCTACCATGTTCGAGATGAATTTATGTTTGGGAAGGCAGACTTTCCAAGTAGAGGATCTTAGTTGATTCATGAACTCTTCCCAAAATACACATAAATTTAGAATATATGATAGGACCAAGGAATGATGATGTTCTAATAAAAGGTGTATAAAGAGATAAGCCATTGGAAAAAATGATAGCTTAGACCTCTTGTTACACACATCTTTCCAAAAACGAAATACCCATCAATCGGGATAAAAATTGATGGATTGGATAGATAAGAGCAAAACATCTACTAGTAATGGATGTTTTGCCAAAAGATGAAGAAGGCAAAACCTCTTTAGGATATAGATGTTTAGCCAAGATATAAAGTATGCTTGGTTTTGTTTAAGCTGATTCGATCTTAAAGAAGAAACCCAAGTCAAATTAATCTTTGGGAACCAAGATATTTTCCTAAAAGATACGTCAAAGTAATCTTTGGGAATTAAGCTATTTCGTAAAGATAAGCCAATAAAATGAAATAGTCTAGTTAACTATTTCATTGGTTAAAAAGGAAATATCTTTTGGACAAGCAAAAAAGCTTTAAGTCTTGGTCTTGTCCAAAAGTCAATAATTTCTTTTCAAGATCATTCTAGTAAAGAAAACGATTCCTAGATGAATAATTGCCTTAGTATTACTTGATTCCTTGGCAAGAATCTAAAGTTCTTGAAAGAAAAATCTCCCTAGATGTGAGATGAAAATCTTTCAAGTAAGTTGATGGTAAGTAGTTCCTAGTAATTCCCAAAACTTTGGTACGGGTACTTACGTCCAAATAGTGATATAACCTAAAGGTATATCAAAGATTCTTAGCTTTGGAATCTAAGAGACATCAATATATGCTTGCACTTAAGTTGAGGGAAAGATCTCTAAAATCCTGCGGGTAAGCAAAGAAGCTTTTGATAGTTTAGAGATCTTAATAATAAAGACTAAGTTTTTTTTTTTGTCGCAAGATCAACTAGATTTGATCAAGCTTTGCCATGATTGTCCAAGAACGTGCGATTGGAATTGCTCTATAGATTGCCCAAGTATTGGCAATAAAATTTCCTTTTGGGAATTATTTACTCAAGATCCATTTATCCAATGGAAAATTGTGAAAAGAGTAATCTCTTCCAAGTCTGAATAGAGTAAAGAAATTCCAAAGAATGTAGTCTGCAACCGTGAAAAATGGTACCTAAGTCTTGTTGGAATTTGGGGCCCCAGGATCGTTCCAATACTAAAACCTCTTGAGCGTACACAACTTAATTGACAAGATGATAAGTGAGATAGAGAAAGAAAGAGATCTTGAGACAAGGATAGGGAACGTAAGCTGGATGCTTACTTCACTAAAAATAATAGATGCCCAAATTACAACATTGGAGTACTACTCGACCATATAAAGTGGTGCACTCACTAATGGAAGAATAAGAAGATGATGATACAAAATTTAGATTATGTCGAAATAATCTAAGTGTGTGTGAAGAGAATGAAGCAACGAAGCTAACAAAATAGTGTAATGAAATTGTAAATCAACCACAAGGTTAACTCACAAAAGATAGTTACAACCACCTCGTAGAAGACTTCCTGCTGCAATGAGAGTAGCCTCTCCTTCACCACAACTTCACCTCCTTCAAGAGTGTGAGAACACTCTGTCTTCAAGAAGATCTCCAAGCTCTAGATCTTTGAGTGAGTGATTATACAAGGAGCCAAGGGCTTTATTATATAGTATTTGAGTATCCATGAAAAGCTAAAATAAAGCTTAAAGCTACGGAAAAATTATGCGATCACTAATTGGAAAAGCTTATCGAATATAACGCTGCCGTCCGTGTGTGTTTTTTTTAATAAAGCACACAATAAAACAAAAGTCAGCCGCTGTCGCGTATGGGATTTGAACTCGGGTAGATCGGAGAATGCTTTTCGAAACATTGAGCTAGACCAAGTCTGCCCACGTCGACTTATTGAAAGACTACAGAATAAAATATTTTATCTGTCAGCTGCGCCCGCTTGGAAGAATATAGAGAACTACTTGTTGAAGTTATTTGTTAAGCCAATGAGGACATTGACTTCCAACAATCCCTCCTTCAATGTCATATTGGTACAAGATTCAGTAACCTGCAAATCTTCTCATGACTATCTCTAGTCAATGCTTTGGTAAATATATCTGCAACATTCTCACTAGAAGGAACATAAACGAGCTCAATGTGCTTCTTAGCTATCTACTCTTGAATATAGTGGTAGTGTACCTCTATATGCTTTGTCCTTCCATGATGCACTGGATTTTTAGCTATAGCTATAGCACTTTGGCTATCTGAAAATATCTGAATGGGTTGATGTACTCTTACATCAAGATAACTGAAAATCTTCTACAACCATACTGACTCTAGAGTAGCTGTAAATGCTGCACGATATTCAGCTTCACACGATGAAGTGGCAATAAAAAGAACAATCTAAAAGCTACGATCGTAGAACGATAACAAAAAAACACCTCTATTGCGAACGGCTTTTTCCGTGAAGACTTTTTCGGATTTCTAAAATCCACTAGTACTTCTTCTTGTGTCTATATCACCTGCCCAATCAGAATCTGAAAATCCTTTTAGTAACAAATGTGTAGATTTCGAAAATACCATAGCATAATTTGAAGTTCCCTTCAAATAACGAAAGATCCGCTTTACTGCTTTCCAATGTAACACTGTCGGATTCTTCATGAACCTTGATACTTGAGAAATTGCAAACTGTATATCAGGACGTGTATTACAAAGATAAATCAAGCAACCAACTGCTTGACTATATAGAGTAGCATCAAATGGCTCTGCATTTGCTACCATTTGTAAAGATATGTTCTGATCCATAGGTGTTTGCATAGGTTTAGAATTACCCATCTGAAACCTTTCCAAAAGTTTCTCAATGTACTTCTGCCGTGTCATGTAGATACACTCATCTCGAAACAGAAACTGAATCCCAAGATAATAATGTAGAATGCCTAAATCATTCACATCAAATGTTTGCTTCAATTCTTCTTTGAATATCTGCAAATCTTCATTTCTGGGACCTGTGACTATAATATCATCCACATAAATGATTGCTATAATCATCATACCTGTTTCAGCTTTGACATAAAGAGTTGGAGCTGCAACTGAGTTATGGAAACCAATGGATAAAAGATATGTATGTATCTTTTCATACCATGCTCTAGGTGCCTGTTTTAAACCATACAAAGCTTTTATAAGCTTACACACTAAGTGTTCTTTACCTGTCTCTTCAAAACCTTCTGGCTGCTGAATATACACATCCTCGTGTAAATCACCATTTAGAAAAGCAGTCTTAATGTCAAGTTGATATATATGCCAACCAAAATGTGCTGCTATAGCAAGTACTGACCTAATAATAGTCATCCTAGACGTAGGAGCAAATGTCTCATCATAATCAATACCTTTTTGTTGTGCATATCCTTTGACAACCAACCTGGCCTTGTATCTATTAATAGTACCATCTGCTTTCCTTTTGATTTTAAAGATCCATTTTACACCTATAGCCTTCTTTCCTTCTGGTAACTCACATAGCTGCCAAGTTTGATTCTTATGAATAGAATCAATCTCTTCTTGCATAGCTTTTCTCCAAATAGGAATTTTAAGTGCATCTTTAACACACGCAGGTTCATCTTCAACAGTCGTAAGTGCCAAAATATCATGAATCTCGAAGTCTTCAGCAAAACTTACATGATCTTTTTGCTGTCTAGTTTGACTTCTTGTTCTTACATGATCTTGTTGTTGTTGTCTAGTCTGACTCCTTGTTCTTCCAGTAAAAGTCTTTATACCACTATCTTTCCAAGTCTGATATAACCACGTAGGTGTATCCTTGAATAGTGGTGAAACTCTTTCTGAACTTTCAGCTTCCACAGGTTCTGGAACTTGTCCTGTCGACGTACTAGGACTTTTTGGAATTTTAACTTCTTCCATTACTGGAATCAAAGTCTCTTGTGGAACTGACTCTGTAGAAGGTTGTGAAATTCCTCTTTCTTCAATTTTTTCTTGAATACTAGGAATTTGAGGTTTAACTCCCTCCTGATATGGCTGAACATGTATATCCAGAATCTTTCTAAAAATTCCATAGTCATTTTCACTAATGAACTCCGGAATTTCTGCTTCTTTATCATAAACCTTATCTTCAGCAATATAAGCATTACGTGAAAGAATAACTTCACCTGTTTCTGGAACATAAAACCTGTATCCTTTGCTTTGAACAGGATATCCAATAAAAACAGCTTTCTTTGCCTTTACATCTAGTTTGCCTCGGTCCTTTTTCTCAACATGTACATAAGAAAGTGATCCAACACTTTGAAGTAACTCACATTAGGTTTTCTACCATAATAAGCTTCATACGGTGTGATTACCTTTAAAGCTTTTGTAGATGACCTGTTTAAAATGTGATTAGCTGTATATACTGCATCAAACCAGAATTTCGGTGAAAGCTTCTTGGACGCCATCATGCTCCGCATCATTTCAACAAGTACTCTATTCTTTCTTTCTGCAACACCATTTTGCTGAGGAGTATAAGCAATAGTAAGATGTCAAGTAATACCTTTCTCATCGAGAAATGTCTGGAACTCATTTGACAAGTATTCTCCACCTCTATCACTTCTTAGAATCTGGACAGTTTCTTGACTTTCATTTTCAACCATAGCTACAAACTTCTTGAACATAGGAAAGACTTCTGACTTCGACTTAAGACCATAGATCCATGAGTATCTTGTAAAATCATCCACAAATAGGACAAAATACCTGAAACCCTAAATAGAGTCTGCTCTCATAGGTCCATTCACATCTGAATGAATAATCTGCAATTTCCTGGTAGCTGTAATATGACCATGTTTCTTGAAAGGTAGTTTATGCATCTTACCTTCAAGACAACCTTCACATATATCTGAATCATCAGGTAGCTTGAATGAGGGTAAACTCTCAACCATACCTCTATCTTTGATATTCTTGAGAGCTCCAAAACTGATATGTCGAAATCTTTCATGCCATAGCTTCATATCTTCCACCGGTGATGAAGATTTGACTGCATATGCTTGACTAATTTTTGACAAAACAAAGATCCCTCCTTTATGCTTACCTTGTAAAAGACACTTGTCTTCTTTATGTGATAAGATCTTACAAAGATCTTTCTCAAATACAACTTTAAAACCATCACTTAAAAATGCAGATATAGATAGAAGATTTATCTTCATTTCAGGTACATAAAGGACATCTGAAATTTGAAAAACACCACCTTCTCTTGACTTTAGGGTTACTGTACCTATTCCCACAACATCCAAATCATTGCCATCTGCAATAGTAACTCTTCTACCTGAAGAATAGGAGAGAGAAGAAAATACATCTCTACAACCTGTCATATGCTTTGTAGCACCTGAGTCGAATATCCAAGGACTTGCTGAAAGAACTTGTAAAGCTGCTTGATCAAAAGCTACTTCCTCAATAGTGATACAAGCATAAGAATCACCTTGAGATTTCCCTTTTTTATCATCTTCTGCAACATTACCTGATGCCTTTTTCTTTTCTGTTGCAATCCTTTTATAACATTCTGACTGAATATGTCCACGTTTCTTGCAAAAAGAACATATTTTTACCTTCTTCTTAGAAGAATTCTCTTTAGATGTCGTAGATACAGAATCTGAAGTAGAAGGTGAAAGGAACCTACTTTCCTTCTTGGATTGTTTTTCCTTCTTCTTATCCTTCTTCTTCTTACCCTTTGATGAAGATGAAAGTGCTTCTTCATTCTCTTCCATTCCCTTCAACTGATCTTCATCTTGAATCAGTAAGAACTCTAATTCTTCAAATGTAACCTCTCTATCTCTTGTGGTAAGGGTAAGAGTGGTTATGAAAGATCGATATGAAATAGGAAGTGAATTAATCAGCGTATTTACCATTTCTTCATCTGATATCTCAACTCCTACATTTAGAAGTTGATCTCTCAAGTCAACGAGTCTTGTAATGTGGGTTTGAATTGACTCACCAGCTTTCATCCTTGTATTTGCTAGTTGTCTCCTTAAGTGAGCTTTTCTAGCAGGATTTCTGCTCTGAAAAAAGATTCTCGAGCTTTAACCAAGCTTGACTAGAACTTCTACAAGATCTGATCTGTGGTAGAATATGCTTTTTGACGCTCATTGCTATGAATGAAAGTGCTAAAGCATCTCTAGCATCCCATCTTGCCTGATCTTCAGTAGGAGGAACTCTAGGTAAAGACCTAGCAGTGACTCTGGATGTCGAAGTGGTTACCTCTTCTTCTGTTGGTTCTGTAATAGCAATTCCAGTACCTGTTGAAGCTGCTGTAGACCCTTCTTCGCCTTCTCGTCTTGGTCTTGTTAAGGATCCATTGACGATACTCCACAAATCCTTTGTCACTAACAAGTTCATCATCATGAAACTCCACATGGGATAATTAGAAGATCCATCCAACTTGTCTTCAATCTCAATTCTAATCTCACTCATCTTATCTTAAGTGTGTATGTCAATTATGTAGCTCTGATACCAAGTGTTGGAATTTGGGGCCCCAGGATCGTTCCAATACTAAAACCTCTTGAGCGTACACAACTTAATTGACAAGATGATAAGTGATATAGAGAAAGAAAGAGATCTTGAGACAAGGATAGGGAACGTAAGCTGGATGCTTACTTCACTAAAAATAATAGATGCCCAAATTACAACATTGGAGTACTACTCAACCATATAAAGTGGTGCACTCACTAATGGAAGAATAAGAAGATGATGATACAAAATTTAGATTATGTCGAAATAATCTAAGTGTGTGTGAAGAGAATGAAGCAACGAAGCTAACAAAATAGTGTAATGAAATTGTAAATCAACCACAAGGTTAACTCACAAAAGATAGTTACAACCACCTCGTAGAAGACTTCCTGCTGCAATGAGAGTAGCCTCTCCTTCACCACAACTTCACCTCCTTCAAGAGTGTGAGAACACTCTGTCTTCAAGAAGATCTCCAAGCTCTAGATCTTTGAGTGAGTGATTATACAAGGAGCCAAGGGCTTTATTATATAGTATTTGAGTATCCATGAAAAGCTAAAATAAAGCTTAAAGCTACGGAAAAATTATGCGATCACTAATTGGAAAAGCTTATCGAATATAACGCTGCCGTCCGTGTGTGTTTTTTTTTAATAAAGCACACAATAAAACAAAAGTCAGCCGCTGTCGCGTATGGGATTTGAACTCGGGCAGATCGGAGAATGCTCTTCGAAACATTGAGCTAGACCAAGTCTGCCCACGTCGACTTATTGAAAGACTACAGAATAAAATATTTTATCTGTCGGCTGCGCCCGCTTGGAAGAATATAGAGAACTACTTGTTGAAGTTATTTGTTAAGCCAATGAGGACATTGACTTCCAACAAGTCTGTGGAAGGCAAAATATAAATTTTACCTATCCTTAAAGGGATTTTGGTACAAATCTAGAGCAGATGCTTAGACTTAAGTAGTAGAGAGATTCCTATAAAAGTCTCGGCCGAGATAGGTACCTAAAGCATCAGTAAGAAAGGAATCTTAAGACAAGAAGTCAAAAGCTCTTGTCACTACAAATTGGTCAAGAATAAACCAATTGAACTTGAATCTATGAAAATTCAAGTACTTGGAATTCTAACTGGTTTTCATTTTGAAAACCCTAGCAAAGAGGAATAGATATTCAAGTTTCCAAGGCAAAGCATGTGATTGTAAGACAATCATGTGAAGGAATGAAAACCTAGAAAAACTAGTTAGGGGTAATACATGAAATTTCAAAGCTTTTGTAAATAATTGAAGTAAGAAGGTACTCTATCAAGAGATGTTTAGACTTTAGGATAAAATTTACTCACACGTCAATGTGAGTATAAAAGAGGGTGGTATGGGACACCAGATTTTATACTCAGATTGATGTAGGAAAGATGCTATGGGACATCGGACCGTGAGATGATGATTATCTTTTAGTCTTGAAAAAATCTTGAAGTTACATCTCATCTTCAAGGGAATTAAATACTTCAAAGGAGAAGTCTGAATTCAAGAAGGATGAAAATAGTATCTCAAGATACTTCAAGATAACTTCAAGATCAAGGAAACAGAAGATATGAAGTAAGTAACTTCCAAGATCTTCTTGAAACACTTCAAGATAAAGTGTTGTTAATTCGAAAATATTTCATATATTTTCAAAAAAAGTTGGACTTTGATTTTGAGTTGATCTTTTCAACCAAGGATTTGATTGACTAAGTCAAGCATCAAGTTCCTAGTGTAACTTGGTAAATTCACTCTTTTGACGCAAAGAAATGCACAAGAATTGCATTTCACTAAGGAGTCAGAAAGACTGAATGTGACAAGTGAAGCATTATTTGAATACAAAACGCATCAATAGAACCTTAGTTGGTCGACACATTGATGTTGGTTACCACACTAGTACTTTGTGGTTGGATGATGTTTTTGATTTGCTTTGAATCTTTTTGAGAATCCAAATTATTTCTCTTAAAGATAGAAAAACAACTCTTCGATATCGTATTGAAATAAATCTTTGAGAAGTTAAAGTCCTAAGTCATCTAGACTTTGACTCATAGCAAGTTTACGTATCTTCAAAGTTTGAATTGGTTGAACAAAGTTTTAGTTCTTTCTTTCTGCTTTCCGAATCTTTTGGATTTGACTCAGATATGGTATTTGATTCTTTTCATAAAAGTTAAGGGTTAGCCAGATAGAACCATGTAACTAAATTAAACATCCTAGATAGATGTTCTCTACAAGAATATTTTCAAATATCGAAAGATGATAAGTCTAAGTGAACTTATTTATTTGAGTTTGCTTCAAGTTATAGCATAAATGATTTTTTAGAGTCCAGTATACTCTAGAATAGAGAAGTTAGGAATTGCTGAACAAATTGACAATTCCCAAGAACTTTTAGCTCAACACTATGAGAAACGTATCCTAAGTTGGACAATTTTCATTTTTAATTTGAACTGGTCAAGTTATAGTATGGTTGACTCAAATAAAATGGTAAAATTTCTCCTACAATTTACATAGGATTTTTAAACTCATTAGGACAAAGTAGTCCTCTAGTCAGGTGAAAAATCAAGTAACTGTTGGATAAGAGTTAACCATTGTACAAACATCCAGGTTATATGTTTGGGACAACCAAACTTCAAGTTATCCCAAAAAAATGCCTAGATCGCACATTGAGAAACTATGAATTGGCTAGGGATGTTTTTAGATCCACCCTTATTATTCATTCACTACTTTGAACTTTGATTAGTTTATCAAAGTGCAAAGCGAGACAATGTTTTGAATCATTTGGGCAGGGATTCCACAGAGATGAGACATGTTCTTCGAGTTCTAGAACATGACCATGTTCTTCCAGTTTTAGAACATGAGGCTCGAGGGTTGCGTACAGTAGATATATAACTCTATTTTCGAGGATGAAAATATTTTCCAAGGGGGGAAGAATGTAATAAAGTAACTTTATGATCTAGGGGTCTCGCCGGTTCAGACAGATCTGAAATCGGACACCGTTTGGTCATCCGTGTCTATGACCAAAGATCTCAAGTTTAGACTTACTAGGAGGTCTTGTGATCTTGTGAACAAATGATCCACTTAGCTTAGTGGTTAAGTCTCAAGGATGTGAAGGAGGAGGTCTTGGGTTCAATCCCCATGGGGGACATGGGGAGAGTATTTTGCCCAAAGAGATCTAGAGCCTTCTAGAAGCATCCACTTGAGCTAACTCGAGTTAATTGGGAGACTTGGCGCACATGCAGTTACGTGGTTGACACTTGGATGGTAAGTATCCACCTGCCGAAGAAGGTAGTCCCCTGGAGAGAGCTATATATAGAGGCATTTGGTTGGGAGGAGAGTCATCTCTCTAGCACGTGGTGGTTGTAATTCCTAGTTTGTTGCAAGTGACTCCCCCAAGGAGTGGTCAATTGAGAAATCACTTTTCCTCCTTGACAAAAGGATTGCTAATTGTAAGAAACCCCCCTTAGGCATCATCAAGTGCTCCTTTTGATCAACAACAAGCTTAAACCCATGTGGGCCCTACATGCAGGTGATGCGAGAGTGATTTACCTTTGGTGTAATGCCATCTAAACATTGTAAAAGCTACCCCCCTGTTGGCAGCAGTCAAGGCACCGAAGGACTCACAAGACAAGGAAGCCAAAAAAAGGAGCCAGAGCGGAGAGAAGGCACAAGCAGACTAAGTAGTCAACGAAGATCTGGCAAGTAGGCCATTGAAATTTTTCCAAAACAACATCTTCATAATAGTGATTCTCATCACTACAAATCATTGTAAATACCATTTCACCTTTTTGTAACTCCATTTTGTGCAAGCCGAGGATTCCTCGAGCTTGAGGAGTATTAGAAGTATCATCGTACCAATTTTCATGATTTGTAGACTCGGTTTGAGCCTCCAAATAGGCCCTAGAACCTAATTTTTAACTAGGCCAAACACTAGGTCTGGACAGGGCCAAAAGCTAGTCAAAAACTATAAATAGAGCTAGAGAGCTCATATTTTAGGTTAGCTTGTAATAGAATTGAACTTGTATGAGCAATTTGGGAGTAATCTAAAAGAATTCCATTGTCTTTCTCTTTGTTCTTGCCATGTGTGCACGTGTGTGTATGTGTGTGCATGTTTGTGTGCTTCTCACTCACGCACTTGTGCCTTCACTTGCTCGAGGTCATCATACCATCCTCACGTCTTCCCGGATTGACATTAAAGGAGGTGCTACTCATCACTGAGCTACACCAAATTTTGGTGCCGTTGCCGGGGATCGAGCTTTGAGGATGAGCGTATGATGGTAAGACGTAGAGTTGAGGCGTTGGAGTCATAGGTATTTTATTCACTTTTATCTATTTTCTTTTGTTTTTCTCATCACCATCATCATAATCACCATCTCCCACCTCCATCTCCATCATCGTAGAAATTTCAGCTTTTGGTCATATCACCATACCCATGCCATTCCCCTCATTTCACTTGTGAGAGAGAGCGAGAGAGCATTTGTGTGCTTGTGCTTTTCTGTGTTTTTTGAGATTTTCTGTAGGAATCAGCATCCCCAGCAGCTGTACCAGCTTCAGTAGGTAAAAATTTGACTATGCAGGTCCCGAGGCGTTGACCTCTATCAATCGCGACTGATAGAAAAAGTGAACATTTTGCTAAACAAAGTGTATAATCATGATGTGCATGCCTAGAGCTTCCTAAATATGTGTTTAAAATTTTAAAACTCCTCTGATTTCTGTCAATTGCGATTGACCTGTCAATCGCGATCGAAAAACGACGACGGACACTTGCCGACGACTCTGTCAATCGTGACCGACACCTCGATCGCGACCGACTGAGTCAACGACCGACTGACCACGATCGACAGAATTTGCGCAGGCCACGTGTCAATCGCGATCGAGTCATCAATCGCGATCGACCCATCAATCGCGACTGACAGCCTCGATGGACCTGTCAACCCCGACTGACCCAGTCAACGACTGTTTGACCACGATCGATAGACCCCTCGCAACGGACCTGTCAATCACGATCGACCCATCAATCGCGACCGACAGAGTCAACGACCCTTTGACCACGATCGACTGAATTTCCAGGCCACATGTCAATCGCGATTGACTCATCAATTGCGACTGACAGCCACGACAGACCTGTCAATCCCGACCGACACGTCGATTGCAACTAGCATATCAATCGCGATTGGCAGAACACTTGATCGCGATTGACGGGCAAATTCGGCCATTCTTTAGGGGAAAGATAGTTGGTCTATTTTGTGGTATTATTTGGGAAACAATAGAAATTTGTTAGAGCATTGTGAGGCCGCTACACGAAGTATCTCGAGAAGTCCTGTTTGCCTGTTAGCCTATTGGAACCCTGTTTTAACCCTAGAACCCTGAATGGTCATAACTTTCTCATATGAAATCTATTTGCTGTGATTTTTGTTTTGTTGGAAAGCTCGTGGGGAGTACAACCAAAACATCCATTGGTTATGGTAAAATTAATATCAGGATTATTAGATATACTATTTTGAAGTGACCATACAGGAGGGGAAGAAAAACTAAGGGATCTTTAGGATTGTTTTCCATAAAGCCAGAGAATAATTTGATCTTTGAATTGCATGAATGAACAGGGTATGTTGTCTTAAGGGAGTTCAATTCTTGAACTAACTTGGGACTTTTACAAGTCCTAGGAGAGCATTGAAGGGCGTTCGAAGCAAGAGTAAGTGCAAGCTTGGGAACACGCTTCTTGGGCACACAAGGGCAACCGAGGAGAGAAACAAAGGTTGGAAATTCTCAACACCCTCTGTCAATCCCTAGCTTAGGCTAAGTACGGAAAGAGGTTTTGATCAATTAGGGATACGTTAAGCACGACCAAGTCCAAGAACTCTAACCACTCAAGTGCAAGTACCAGGAGATTACAATTGCGATACAACCTAAGGGAAAAGAATTTAAATTGAGTGACCACTCTCAAAGTACGATAAAACTTAAGTGTTCCTTGCGACGAAGATTGATTGGACAAGAAGTGACACCCTAAAGGAAATTAAAAAGAACAAGTGACTAATACAAAAGAACTCAGCAACGAAAATTGTATTTGGGAAAAATTTGGGATTATTCAATTGGGCTTATGAACCTTAGATCAGGACGACACCTAGGAAGAGATAGACAAAGTCTTAGGTCGTCAGAGGCTAGTGTCAATCATACTGCTAGGTCTTGGGCCCAGTAGTTGAGCCATTATTCACACTACCCTAGCTCTAAAACTAGTGAGTCTGAGATGTCTCACGGTATGGAGAGACCTACAAGAAGTTCAGGTGTGCCATATTTACATAGGGTAGAAGGCCCCTACAAGATGCAACTGGAATACCTTAGGACCAACCGATTAGGTGCTAGCATCTATGAGGATGGCCTAGGAAGATCTGTGGTCCATATTAAAAACCCTGACCAACCCATTGGAATTGAACATCCAGCCATCAAATTTGAAAATGGAGCATACTTGGACAAGGAAGGAACCATATACGTAGTCACCAGCCACCCAGATAGGACATATGAATTATGTAATGTGATCCAGAGACAGACATAGGTGACCTAGAGCAAGGAAACTTAGGTGGAGAGCCTAAAACCCTCCGAGGCAAATCTGTTCTTACTAGAATCCTCACACCAGAGTGGATTCCCCAGGACAACAAGAGCATAGATCTACTCTTGAACCGAGAAACTGACAAAGCCTTTTGGAGGTATAAGTCTGAACAACCTAATGAGATAGGAACGATCACTATTTATGAGTTCAAAGATCCGGATAGCCCAGGAAAAGTGACCTATCTAGACAGTACTTCAGAGAGGATCTTTGTGGTCACAGAACATGGTAGACATGCCTACACTTGGAAGGGGGAATTTATTTTTCCCCAACCAAGATCTAATGTCTCTTTTGGCCACCAAGGGGCTGGAACATCCCAAGCTCATGGTGCTCAAAGGGATAGAAGTAGAGATAGGCCAGAAGTGAGCTTTGCCAACCCAATAGGAAGAGAACGAATGCGAATAGAGACGAATAGAGACG
Source organism: Ceratopteris richardii (assembly GCA_020310875.1). Classification (NCBI taxonomy): domain Eukaryota; kingdom Viridiplantae; phylum Streptophyta; class Polypodiopsida; order Polypodiales; family Pteridaceae; genus Ceratopteris; species Ceratopteris richardii. Next base: position 93,421,748 of record CM035427.1, on the reverse strand, counting down.
AATAGAGAAGAAACAGAGAGAACTAGAGTTCCAAGGAACTTGAGAAATGCCGAGGATTTTCCCTTGCCGAGGCCTAGAGAGCACACGAGGACTTTGAGACCTACACAACTAGTTAAGTCCATGAAGAACTACTTCGATGGCACTCGAGACCCTTATGATCATGTGGCCGAATTTAGGCAAGTCTTGAGAGCTGAACAAGTGGAGGATCTATTCACGTAGTACAATGCCTTTGGTCTAACCCTTAGGAACACTGCTCTTACGTGGTGTCAACCACTAAATGAGAGGCACTTCAGAAACATAGACCAACTTCTAGAGGCTTTCATTATTGAATTCTCTAAGAGTGGCATAAGGCATAACACTTCCTCACTGATTCATAGCTTCAAGCAAACCCCTCAAGAGACGATAAGACTTGCAGGAAGAAGGTTTAGGCAATACCTAGAGAGATGTCCTGTTTCGGAGTTACCCACACCAGCCAAACAAGTGGCTTTATTCCTAGATGGACTGCTAAGTACAAAGTTGAGATCATATGTGTACCTGAAGGACCCTAGGACCATAGAAGAGTGTGTATGCATGTGCATTGACATCGAGGATAACCTGGGGGAGGAATTGGAACTTTCAAAAATCTACAAAGATTCAGATAGTTCTACTAGCATCTCTTCCACGCAATCCACATCAATTGAGGAACTCGCTGAGAAAGTAGCTCAAAAACTAGGTGTCTCTAGCAAAAAAATCCCAAGATTTGCCCCAGTTAAACGGTGTTATACTTGTGGAGAGGACCATATGGCGAATCTATGTCCCATCATGGCTCAACCCCAAGTGAGTCCCAGTAGCCAATACTGCACCATAGAACGGAGAAACACTAATCACACGGCACAAGATTGCCCATACAATAAGCAAGCGGTTAGGAAAACCTACCCTCAACCATATCCACAACAGGGCAGATACCAAAACCAGTACCCACCACAACAATATGCTAGGCCTCAACAAACCTACAAGCCACAATATCAAGCCCAGTAGAGACCTCAGCCAGTGCTAGCACAATAACCTCCTGCTCCAGCCAATGTGATCCCAGCAAAGTATGCAGCTACAGAAGAGAACCTGAACAGAGCCATAGTGCCAGTGACACCATTGCTTTCAGAAAGTGACCCGAGTGACCATAGTTTTGATTCTACACATATTGATAGCCCCCAGGCTTACTACATGTAGTCTCCTGAACATGGTGGATCCTACTATAGTGAAGAACCGAGTGAACCTAGTTGGGATCCAAAGTATGCAAACATCATGTACACAAATCCCAACACTAGACCTCAACCTAGGCAGGTAAGACCCCCATTCCCTAGAGGACCATGCTATAGATGTCAAGGAGATCACCTATTAAACGTAAAACAGTAACGCTGTGTTAGTGACTAGCCGAAATCGTTACCGAACAAATATTAAACGTAAAACAGTGATTTACCGTAAACTGTATTAAACTTTCAGTATCATTACCGAAAGGCGTTACCAGACTAACGTGGGTTCTTGGGAGTGGTAGGGGTCTGTTAGACAGAGGCCCTGTACTCTTTTCCCAATTCTTAGTCATACATCAAAACATGAATGCGTGTCTTAATTCAGTTACTGGCAGTAACTAGATAATATTTGGTTTCTATACTCCTGCGTACTGAACTTCTCCAGACTAACCTGCTATTGGAACAAAGCAGTAGTCCATTTTACAGATTCCCTAGTATGTAATAGATCAACCAGAGTGAATACGATAGCAGACAGATTCACTCGTCACAACACTTTCCAGTGGTCTCAACTAAAAGTTTACGTTTACCGAAAGCAATAGTTCGTCCTTATCACCGAATGCCATAAGTTCAGTAAAACAAACAGAACATACTCAACAGTGGGTCAAGTTGTCAAATCAACTCACGCAGTAATATAACTACTCAGACTAACTCAGGGTACTTTAACAACTGAAGAACACACGACAATACGATATGATAACAATACTCATACACATAATCCGTTATTCAACTACCCGTTACGGTGAAATTCAGTATAAACAGACAATGCAGAACTCAACACTAACAATACTCAGAACTTCACAATAGTGTAAACAATACTCTGACAAATCATTAGGCGAACAACCTGGCAATTCCAGAAAAAGACGTCTCTCTGACCATTCTCCTTACATTGCTTTATATAGATTTACAGGACGGGCATACCAACTTTTTGCGCGTAATTCAAGGAACTCTGTTACATCCGGCAGTCATTACATTTGTCCCACTCCGGCGGCCGACTAACACTCTGGCACGCACGGTGGACTCGAACCCGCAAGTTATTCTTGATTACAAAATCACTGTTCGTCTATGATTCCTTCTAAATACATATTCCTGGCTAGTCTAAATGTACATGCTATTTTTTTCTTAAGGGTTTCTAATAATTGTTTAAGGGTGTCGGGTTCTAAAACTTGCGCATCTACTCTAACGAAACTAAGGGCGATGGCTTCGGTGAGCAAAATTTTGGCCTGTGTTTGCAAAAAGGACTCCTATAAGTAGAAGTCATTGGATAGTGCCGCATCTCTGGCTGTCTTTATTTCACTTACTTGCTTCTGCATTTCACTAATTCGGTCTTTCTGGTTGCGTAATTGATTATCCATTCTTTCGAACTGTTGGTTCTGGAACTCTATGGTTTTGTAGTAAGCATCTCGTTCTCTGCGGGCATTTGCTAAGTCCTTCTGATATTTGGATTCTCTGAGTAATTGATGTTTAAGCATATTGTTGACTTCATCGAGGGATTCTTGTGTTCTCTGTAATTGTTCTTCTGCCTGCTTAGCTTTTGTCTGGTGCTCTTGGCTCTTTTGTATGGCTTCCCGCAACTGAACTCTTGTTTCTTCGAGTAGGTTTCTGAGCGCTATTCTTGTATCTTCTATATCTTTGAGTGTTTGATTTAACTTTATTATCTCTGTGTCGGCAGCTGTCAGTAATTCTTCTTTTTCAGCTAGTGCTTGGAGTGTAGCCTGTAGTTGGCTTGATCTGCTCATGGAGTGCATGGTTTTCCGCTCTTGCTGCTTGTAATTCTTCCTGGAGGGGGGTGATATCTGCCTCCATCACTTCCAATTTTCGTTGGAATTCCTCTCGTGCATTGTCTGTGGCTTGCTTCAATTGTTGCGGCAGTTGTTGGGATAGATTAATCAACATTCGACCCATAGACTCTAACTCAGAGAAAACTGGAATGGGATGGGTGGCAGAGGAGGGCGAGGTTGCGAAGAGGTGGCGGTGAGGAGTTGTTGGGAATTCAGTGGGGAATAATTGAGGGAGGATGAAGAGGTTTCAGTAGTGTCGGTGGGGTGACTGGGCTTGATGGGACTGCGGGGTGGTTCCGGTGGGGGAATGGGGTTGATGGGACTGCAGGGTGGTTCCGGTGGGGGAATGGGGTTGACTGGTGGTGGTTTGGGAAGAGCAGAGTCAGTGGTTGTTACCTTGTTTGTTTGTTCAGTTTCTGCATTGGTCGCTTCTGTTGATTCGATTGCCTTCAGTAGTTTATCTAGTGCATCTCGAGCAGATTGCTGCTCATCTACCTGTTGCTGTGATTCTTTTTCGATCGAAATTGTTTCTGTCTCTGCTTGATCTTGTTGTTCTTGTTGCTCAGTCGATGATTCATTGTGCATTGAAGTAGCTGTATCATGGAATGTCTCTTCTTCGTTCTTCTCTTCTTCTTTATTGTCATCTCTATCTTTTCCGGCGGAGCCTTGTGCTTCACTTTCGGAGGAGCTAATCCTGATGCGTTTCTGGCGGAACAATTGATTGAGCTCTTCTTCATCTTCTTCTTCCTCATCCTCTAGTAGCTGTACTGATTCTTCATGCCTTAGGATGGGTCCTCGTGGTGGTGGTTGAGCGGCGAGTATGGTTGGAAAGAGAAAGGAAAGAATGTGGGGACGTCTGGATCGAGGGGTGGTTCCTTTGTTGACTTGTTTCACTATGGCTACACACTCCTTATGGATATGATGAAAGAAAAAGGATGCGAAGTTGACGGGTTCATGTGCAGCAAGGTCGATGGCGGAATAGAACGGGCGCGATATACCGTAGGTGCGTTTCTGGAGGTTTAAGATGGCGACTAAGAACTGGAGTGCAGTTCTATCGGGTTCAGGGCGGCAGCGGATGGCATATTCGTTTGATGAATAGCGTGGAAAAAGTTCGATCATTCTGGCTACGGGGATGCTTGGACCATTCTCACGGCCTTGTGGGGTGAGGCGGAAGGCTTCGGCGAAGGCTTGGAAGGTTACTATGGTTCTAGATGGTAGGGAGGGGAAGAGCCATTGTCGTTCAGCGATGGGGGATTGGGCGATGGCAGGGATGATTTGCGCGAAGAAGGGATGGGCTTCCACTGAGTGCCGTGGCAGCTCAGCGAAGTTGGCCAACCCTCGGGTGCGCAGGTATTCTCCTACCTCGGTAGGGATACCATCACAGAAGGTTGCAAAATTTGCCAACGCTTCCATTGCGCACGCGAACACGAAGACACAGAATACAGAAAACACGGATACACAGAACACAGAAAACACAAGCACATTCACAAGAACACAATAGTGTTTTTTTGGCACAACCGAAGAGATTAAGTAAAGACATTACGGTGGGGGGGGTAGGAAGTGATGGTTATCATTGTGCGGTGCTGGAATGATACTGCTTTCAATTTGGCATGCATGCTCTAGTGATTAATAAGGAGGGCGGCTTATGACAAAACGCGGCTATTAAAAAAGAAAAGAAAGAACAGAAGGAAAAGTAAAGAACAAAACTAAAAATGTGGTCCACCACCAAATGATTTAATGCGGACTAGTAGCGCGTTGATACGGCCGCAGCTTCGAGCCGTTGATTGCTTTTGGAAGTGGATTTCCGGTCAACGTACTCAACCAAAAAGTTGCTGGACTGATTTGCTCTCCGATCTTGTAAGGACCGAACCACCGTAATTTGAATTTGCCTGCAGACCTATTTGACTTTGCCTTATAGAAAAGTACAAGCTGTCCTACCGAAAACACTGGAGTCTTCAGGTTTCGATCGTGCGTCCTTGCTTGTCTTAGTTGGACTTCGTGCATAGTTAAGAAACTGAGCCATCGGTGCTCGTCTAACTCTCTGAGTGTGTTCAACTGAAATAAAAGTGAGTCTTCCAGTAGCAGTTTCTGGGTAATGGCTACTCGTAAACTTGGTATAACTATCTCCATTGGTGCTATTGCTTCTAACCCATAAGATAGTTTGAAAGGTGTCAATCCTGTTGTTACCTTGTAGGTAGTCCGGTATGCCCATAGTACTGCAGGTAACATTTTATCCCATCTTTCCGGTGCTTCCATGATCAATTTTTGAAGGATATTCAGCAGAGATTTATTTGTACTTTCGGCCAAACCATTAGCACGAGGATAGTAAGGAGAACTAAATTTATGTGTGACCTGGAACGACTGTGTAAGTGCCTTCATTAAATTGTTTACAAAATGAGTGCCTTGATCTGAGACAATTTCCAATGGTAAGCCAAAACATGGAAAGACATCGGTTAGTAGACACTTTGCTACCATAACTGCTGTAGCAGACCGTAAAGCCCAGGCTTCTGCCCATCTGGTTGCATAGTCTATACAGGTCAGTATGTAACGGTTGTTACTAAAGACTGTTGGAGGTGTAATCGGACCGATAAAATCTAGACCCCACTTTTGGAAAGGTTCCAATGGTAAGATGGGTTGCAGAGGAAAGAGATGTCGTTGCAAAGGCTGGCCAGATCTTTGGCAAGTATCACATTGTTTGACAAACTGTGAGATATCTCTGTACATCATTGGCCACCAGAGACCATTCTGTAGAATTTTCCGGTGAGTTAAATCTACAGCAAAATGGCCACAGGAAGGAATCAAGTGAGCCAAAGTAATAACTGAATTAACTTCATGCGGTGGAATACAGCGAAGTAGGATTCCGGTGTGATCTACATAATATAATTCTCCAACAATTAACCGAAATCGGTGGCTAAAGACTGTAATTTTCCTGCGTACTGCTCTAGAAGTCTGAGATGGAAGGCAACCATCAGTGAGAAAGGTCAAGATCTGATCATAATATGAAAATGGGATAGGTGGGTCTGCAGAATCTTCATTAATTGGTTTTGACACATAAATCGTGGGTGTCGTGTCATCTATGCCCACCGGAGCTTCACCGGAATCTAAGCGGGATAAGAAATCTGCTAAGGCATGTGAACTGCCTGGTCGGTGAATGACTTCGTAGTCAAATTCCTGTAACAGTAAGACCCATCGCGCTAATCGACCACCTAGATGTTGTTGCCGAACTAGATAGACAAGTGCAGCATGATCTACATGAAATGTGAATTTACGGCCTAGCAAGTAATGTCTGAATTTCTTGACCGAATATACTAGCCCTAGACATTCTCTTTCTATTACAGAGTAATTCTTCTCAGTAGGAGCTAATCTTCGACTTGCATAATACACTAGTCTGAACCATTTATCAATTTGTTGCATCAGCACACTTCCTATTGCTATATCTGAAGCATCAACAAATACATGAAATGGGTGATCCCAGTCCGGCAGTTGTAAGATAGGAACTTGTGTTAATAAATGCTTTAACCAATCAAATGCTATCTGGCATTCCTGGGTCCATTCAAATTGTCGAGGAGTCTTGGAGATTAGCTTGTTTAGTGGTATAGCCAGATGAGCAAGCCACCGTAAGTGTCTTCCATGCCACCGTACTTGACCCATGAAACGCATAACTTCCTTTGGTGTAGTGGGCACCGGAGCTTCTAGTACTACCGAAATTTTATCTGGATCCACCTGTATACCTTGTGCAGATACAATGTGGCCAAGTAACTTGGCACATGACACCGCAAACACAGATTCTTTTGGGTTCAAGCAGAGTCTATATTCTTTGCATTTCTGAAAACAGCACCGTGAATGGAACAGGTGTGCTAGTATCTTACCGAAAATTGAAAAATCGTCAAGATATACTTGCATAAAGGAAGTGAGATAAGGAGAAAATATCTCTTGCATACATCTTTGAAATGTGCTTGGTGCGTTTCTTAATCCAAACCACATTACCGTACAAGCAAAGACCCCCCAGTTGGTAATAAATGCAGTTTTTGGTATATCTTCTTCGGCCATTCTAACTTGGTTGTAGCCACTGTATCCATCTAGGAATGAATACATCTCGTGTCCTGCTTGATCCTCATGGATGCATGAAGACACCCATTTATGGATGTGTAAAGTAGCAGTAGAAGAAGAGAAGAGAGAAAAAGCCAGAGAGGTAGGTGCGAAAGAAACCCATAGATCAATTGAAGACCCAGCCTATGCACCTATAGTATTTCCTGATGAAGAATTTGAGCCTCATGGTTGGGCTGAAATTTTAGCAACAATGGATGTAGCCATCAATGAAGAACAATGGACACCCCACTGTGATGAGGATGGCTATGATATTCCAGTTTTCTCCATAGAGACAATCATAGGAGATTCGGTTCTGGAAGAATGTGAACCTAACCCTGATGCATTTGAGGATGCAAGTGACTCCGATCTAGAGTCACGTTGCAGAATTCCTCTCCTAATCGCAGCGGAAAGTGTAGAAGACCTTCTCAGGATGAAGACTCTTGCCAACAGCAGAACCTTCAAATGAAAACTGGTACCAAGTGAAATATCCAATGAACTTGAAACTTTGGTCACTCAAACTAGACACCTAGAGCTTTCAAATGAGATATCAAACACTCAATTTGGAGTAGATTTGAGTTGTCAACTATTTGATTCAAAACAGACTACCTGTCCACTCAGTTAGGCTGAAAACTGGACTTCACTAAAACCTGAATAACTCACAGAGCATAAAGAATTTCATAAAACTGTTCTAGATAGAGGAAGTACTCAAGATAATCTTTCCAAAGAATGTTTAAACACTAAATTTGGATACATATGTTGAGAGATATGACTCTCACAAGTAGACTACCCAAAAATGGGTGTGCGGCTGGACACACTCTATAAGAGTGAACTGAATGAAATGACTCAAACCAAATGAAGTAGATACAAGGGGGCTTCCATGCCTTCTTCCTCTCTACTTGAGTGTCCTCCCTTGCTTCTTTTATAGCCAAGTGACCAAAAACTCTCATGATGAGTTTGAGAGCTCTTCTCCATCATTTCTCCACTACTTTGGACAGCCACTCCTCTTACAATTCAGATTTTGGATTTGATTCTCTTTTGAATGATTCTCTTTTGGCCTCCACTACTTGCTGAAGTAAATGCTTCTATTTTTCATTTTTGTATTTTCCTTCTACTTGAAGAAAATCCTTTTTGCAAAAATATATACGAGCTTACTTCTTTATTTTTAACACTCCCCCTCAAGCTCACATGTGAGCTTGCACCTTCAACCATATCTTGTAAGTTGATGTCGTCCTTGAACCTCTTGAGCTTAGAAGCATCGAGGGACTTTGTAAGCATGTTTGCAACCTGGTCATTAGTTCCAATGAACTTTATATCCACATCCTTGCTCAAAACTTTTTCTCGAACATAATGATAATGCACTTCTATGTGCTTGCTTCGTGCATGAAACATTGGATTGTTTGTCAAGTGAATGCTTGACATGTTGTCACTCCCACCTGCACATCAAGATCAGCCAAGAGCTTCTTAATCCACATAGCTTCACAAGTTGCAAAGGCTAAACCTCTATATTCAGCTTCTGTAGATGATAGTGCAACAGTAGGTTGCTTCTTTGAGCTCCATGTGATAGGTTTGCTACCTATCATGAACACATAACCTGAAGTGGATCTTCTATCCTCCTTGGAACCAGCCCAATCAGCATCACTGAAGCCCTTTACCTGCAATTCTTCATCATATCTATAAAACAATGCATGATTGACAGTGTGCTTCACATATCTTAGCACTCGTTTGGCTGAATTTAAATGTTCACTTGTTGGAGCTTGCATAAATTGAGAAAGAACTCCAACAATATAACACAAATCTAGTCTTGTGATCGTAGCATAGATCAATGAACCTATAATACTCCTGTATGTAGTTACATCATGTAACTTCTCTCCATCATTTGAGCATAGCTTCACATTTGTGTCCATAGGATGAGTGAGTGGTTTGCATTCACTCATTCCAAATCAAGATATGAAATTTTAAACTCCTTATCGAGTTTCCTTTTGATCTCTTGTATTCCTGTAACATTACTTCCTGTTATGATGAGATCATCAACGTATATGCAAATATATACCTGCTTGCCTTCTTCTTTCTTCATGTAGAGAGAGGGATCTGCATTAATTGGACTATACCCACACCTTGTGAGGTACTCGACCAATCTTTGATTCCAAGCACGTGGTGCTTGCTTCAGCCCATACAAAGCTTTCTTCAATCTACAAACAAAATTTGGATGCTTTTTGTCTTCAAATCCAATCGGTTGACTCATGTATACCTCTTCTTGAAGTTCACCATTGAGAAAAGCATTTTTTATGTCGAGTTGGTACAATGGCCATCTCCTTGCTGCACTCACTCCAATCAAGGTTCTAATTGTTCCCATCTTTGCAACCGGGCTAAAAGTCTCTTCATAATCGATGCCATGAGTTTGCTTGAATCCTTTTGCTACTAGTCTAGCTTTATGCCTTGCTAGAGAGCCGTCAGCATTTCTCTTTATTTTAAACACCCATTTATTTGGAACAATCTTCATACCTTCAGCCTTTGGAACTAGCTCCCATGTGTGATTGTCCTTGAGAGCTTTCATCTCTTCTTGCATAGCTTCTTGCCATTCTTTTTGTGTACATGCTTCTTCATATGCATCCGGTTCTTTATCTTTGACCACCTGTGTCATATATGCAAAATGTTTTGCAATAAAACTATCATAGCTCAGCCTTTCAATTGGATACCTTGCTCTTGAAGACCTCCTTTCATTTCCTTTTGAACATTGCTTCTTCAATCGGTTCAACTTTACCTTCGGTGTGATCACCTCTTCATACTCTTCTTCACTTGTATTTGAATCACTATTTTGGGCAGCACTTTCGGCTTTAGATCTTTCATAAGCTGATGTTGGTGATGAGGAATGACTCCTTAGCCTCCCTTCCATGTTGAGCTTTCTCCAAGTGATGTAGAAGCTTCTGGACCTAACATTTGAGTGCTTGTTTGCTGAAATTCTTCTTGGACAGCACCTTCATCATCTTCGCAATCTTCTTCAAGAGTCTTCTCTTTCCCTTTGTCTCCAAACCATGGTCTTAGCTCATCAAATACCACATCTCGTGAGACTCGTAGCTCCTTTGTCACCGGATTGTAGCACCTATATCCCTTTTGCTCTGATGAATATCCAATAAAAATACATTTTTCGGACTTTGCCTCCATCTTTGTCCTTAGTTCTTGAGGGATGTGAACATAACACACACATCCAAAAACTTTGAGATGTGTAAGGTCAGGCTTCTTACCGGAATAAACCTCCTCGGGAGTTAGATTATGCACTCCAGCCGTTGTGCACTTGTTCATCAAATAAACGTCCGTACTAGTTGCTTCAGCCCAATAGTTTAGTGGCATCTTCATCTCGTTGAGCATGCATCTTGCAACTTCTGTGATATGTCGATTTTTCCTTTCAGCTATTCCATTTTGTTGAGGTGTGTACCTACATGTAAATTGTCTCTTGATTCCATTTTCATAAAGAAAGTCTGAAAATTCTTTGGAGAAATATTCTCCTCCTCCATCGGGCCCCAAGGTCTTTATGTAGCGTCCTGTTTCCTTTTCTACCTGTGCTTTAAATCTCTTGAACATGGAGAACACATCTGATTTTTGTTTTATGCAAAACATCCATACTTTCCTTGAATGATCATCAATAAAAGTGACAAAATATCTATTACCAGCCACTGATGGTTGTTGTGATGGTCCCCATACATCCGTGTGTATCAAGTCGAGGACATTCCTTGCCACATAGTTGCTTTTCTTGAATGGTTGTCGAGTTTGCTTTCCTAGTTGGCATGCTTCACAAAACTCATGTAGTTCGGCATCATTGAATCTTGGAAGACCTCTTACCACTTCATGGTTGCTCATGTCCTTGAGCTTGGGAATATTGATATGTCCAAACCTTTTGTGCCACAAATCGATTTCAGCTATCCTCTTGTTTCCAAACTGAATATACATCACCTTTCCATGCGGTTGTTGAATGTCCAAAGTGAACATCCTTCCTTCTTTCCTTCCTTGAGCAATGACGTTGAATCCTTCTTTTGGATTCTTTATAAAGCAGCCTTTTTCATTGAAGATAACATGATATCCTTTCTCTACCATTTGTCCTACTGAAATCAAATTCTTTGCAATAGTAGGAACATGAAGAACATCAGCCAATACCTTCTTGTCTCCAAGCTTGATATCTCCAACATGCGGAACATCACCCTTCGATTCCTCTCTTCCCAATCAGCAAATTGTCTCCTTTGTGCCGGAGTAATGTTGGGATCTTCAAGGTCTACCGGTTGTGGATCATCTCCACTAACTAAACCCCATAAACCTTTACCTTTAAGGTAATTTATCATTCTATACCTCCAAGACTGAAAATTGTCTTTGTCTAACTTCTCAACTTGTTGTCCTAAATCAGCCATTGAAAACTTCCAAGATTGAAGTTTACCTCAAGTATGTTGTGGCGCTCTCTCTTGAATTCACGAAGCTCCCCCTTGATTTGTAGCTTTCCCTTTGCTTCAGTTCAGTTCCAATGCTTTGCATCTTCAAACTCCAAGGCTCTGATACCAAATGTTGGAGAATTCCTCTCCTAATCGCAGCGGAAAGTGTAGAAGACCTTCTCAGGATGAAGACTCTTGCCAACAGCAGAACCTTCAAATGAAAACTGGTACCAAGTGAAATATCCAATGAACTTGAAACTTTGGTCACTCAAACTAGACACCTAGAGCTTTCAAATGAGATATCAAACACTCAATTTGGAGTAGATTTGAATTGTCAACTATTTGATTCAAAACAGACTACTTGTCCACTCAGTTAGGCTGAAAATTGGACTTCACTAAAACCTGAATAACTCACAGAGCATAAAGAATTTCATAAAACTGTTCTAGACAGAGGAAGTACTCAAGATAAGCTTTCCAAAGAATGTTTAAACACTAAATTTGGATACATATGTTGAGAGATATGACTCTCAGAAGTAGACTACCCAAAAATGGGTGTGCGGCTGGACACACTCTATAAGAGTGAACTGAACGAAATGACTCAAACCAAATGAAGTAGATACAAGGGGGCTTCCACGCCTTCTTCCTCTCTACTTGAGTGTCCTCCCTTGCTTCTTTTATAGCCAAGTGACGAAAAACTCTCATGATCAGTTTGAGAGCTCTTCTCCATCATTTCTCCACTACTTTGGACAGCCACTCCTCTTACAATTCAGATTTTGGATTTGATTCTCTTTTGAATGATTCTCTTTTGGCCTCCACTACTTGCTGAAGTAAATGCTTCTATTTTTCATTTTTGTATTTTCCTTCTACTTGAAGAAAATCCTTTTTGCAAAAATATATACGAGCTTACTTCTTTATTTTTAACAAGTCAATCATTATGGACCCACCATTTGCATCAGATGAGGAATACTTCTATGAAGTTGAAGCTCACCCTCAGAGATATGGAGAGCTCACAAATGATGTAAGGTTAACCACACAAGTGACCACTAAGAGGGAAGTTAAGAAAAGGAAGAAGAGAGAAGTCCCACCAGAAGAAGAAGAATCTTTGTTTGAGGTCCCTGACAATTTTAAGAAGTATGAGATAGACGACAGAAGAGTCATGATAAGAATGCCTAAACGCAAGGCACAATCAAGGGAGGCCTATGATAACAAAGAAACCACCAAGAAAATAGTGGTAGCCATAGAAGAAGGAGAAGAGAGATGCACTTACATAGGGCATGACCTGATGGAAGAAGAAGAGCAAGAGTTGATATCTTTGCTAAGAGAGTATAGAGATGTATTCGCTTGGAGCTATAAGGATCTAAAAGGGGTAGACCCGGATATATGCTCACACACAATCCCCATGACCTCAGATGCCAAACCATCCAAGCAAAATCCATACACTTATAACGATAACTACGCTGCTAAGATCAAGGAGGAGATAGATAGACTGGTAGAGGCTGGATTCATCTATGAAATTGAGCACACTGAGTGGGTATCCCCTATTGTAGTAGTGCCCAAAAAGAATGGAAAGCTACGTGTGTGCATTAATTTGAAGAAGGTTAATGGAGCCACTATTCGAGATAATTATCCGCTTCCTATAACTGAGCATCTATTAGAGAGAGTAGCAGGCAAGGAAGTATACAGCTTCCTTGATGGATTTTCTGGCTACAATCAGGTAGCCATTGCTCTAGAGGACTAGCATAAGACAGCTTTTGCCATAGAATGGGGCATATTTGCCTTTAGGGTAATGCCATTTGGCCTTACCAATGCGCCTGCTACCTTTCAGAGATTGATGTGCCATGTGTTTAAGGAGTTCCTGAGGAAGAATTTAGAGGTCTACGTTGATGATCTTTGTGCTCATTCCAACATTAGACAAACACATATACCTGAACTCAGGCAAATCTTTGATAAGTGTAGAGAATATCAAGTCTGCCTGAACCCAGAAAAGTGTGTTTTCATGGTTAGGCAGGGCAAGATTCTAGGGCACATAGTGTCAAAGAATGGCATATCCACGGATGAGGAGAAAGTGAGACCCATCACAGAGCTAGATGTTCATGAAGATCTTTGAATTAATGCTGATCACATTCAGAACATTCAAAAACATCAAAGACCCCTATTTCTGAGGAGTTGGCTTCAGTACAGGCAACCTAGATTTGGTATATGATATGAGCACCACCCCCTCAATAAAAGCAATATATGCCTGGCACACAAGAATAAAATACCTCCTAGCTTGCTTCAAGCAGACCTTCGAGGAGATGTTCATCACGGGGTTCTGGGAATATCACTCAGAAATATTTGTACCCAAACCTGCACATCTCCTCCAACTATTCGCTGTGGAGAGGACCATCCACTCAGATCGATTGCTGGTGCCACATCCAGACGTTCCAGGTCCAGTGGATTGGGATGCATTGTTAACAGACCTAGCACAGGGGCTACGACTAGAAGAACACCACCTTGCTTCAGATGTGGTTCAATACTATGTCCAACGCTCAGCTCGACAAGGGTATGTCAGAGACGACAGACGCGAGAGAGGGGGGGTGTTGGAAAAAGTCAAGGCACCGAAGGACTCACAAGACAAGGAAGCCAAAAAAGGGAGCCAGAGCGGAGAGAAGGCACAAGCAGACTAAGTAGTCAACGAAGATCTGGCAAGTAAGCCATTCAAATTTTTCCAAAACAACATCTTCATAACAGTGATTCTCATCACTACAAATCATTGTAAATACCATTTCACATTTTTGTACCTCCATTTTCTACAAGCCAAGGAGTCCTTGAGCTTGAGGAGTATTAGAAGTATCATCGTACCAATTTTCATGATTTTTAGACTCCGTTTGAGCCTCCAAAAAGGCCTTAGAACCTAATTTTTAACTAGGCCGGACACTAGGTTTGGACAGGGCCAAAAGCTAGTCAAAAACTATAAATAGAGCTAGAGAGCTCATTTTTTAGATTAGCTTGTAATAGAATTGAACTTGTATGAGCAATTTGGGAGTAATCTAAAAGAATTCCATTGTCTATCTCTTTGTTCTTGCAGTGTGTGCACGTGTGTGTGTATGTGTGTGCATGTTTGTGTGCTTCTCACTCACGCACTTGTGCCTTCACTTGCTCGAGGTCATTATACCATCCTCACGTCTTCCCGGATTGACATTAAAGGAGGTGCTACTCATAACTGAGCTACACCCCCCTCTGTGGGATTTGGGGGATCCCGTGGGCACTAGTCCCCTTCTCTTGTACTTTTCTTTTAATTAATTCAAGTCCGGGAGAGTAGGCTAAGACTGAACTTCCTTTATTAAAAAAAAACATGCTAGGTTGTGTGGTCAAGGAGGAGGAGCCACATGCTGTCAAAGAAGAAAAGAAAGCTTCCACCCTATCAACAGATGAAGAAGTAATCCACTATGAACGTGACCCAAGAGCTAGCACTTCTATGGAAGAGAAGGAAGCATCATCCTCGGATGATGAGATTTTAAGTCACCAACTTGTAGTCACTCATGTGGAAAAGCCATTCCCAGAGTGTGTGAGGCAGCCCTATGATTTTCGAAATCCCATCCCACAATCAATTGAACAAATTGTGGATGGTCGGACGCAGTCAGAAAGAATAGAGGAATAAAGATGGGCACACGCTCATATTGTAAACTCAGCATTGATGGCTAAGATCATCAACATACAAGAAAAGGATCCAACAAGTGTGGAAGAAGCACTCCAAAATCTGGAGTGGAGAACTGCTATGCAAATAGAATACAACAATATCATGAAGAATGGAATGTGGGAGCTATTGGAGTGACCTCCAAAGTGGAAGGTCATTGGCACCAAGTGGATTTGGAAGCTAAAGTGCAAGGCTGATAGTACTTTGGAAAAGTACAAACCTAGAATTGTTTCACACGGCTATTCCCAAGTCAAAGGCATTGACTTCAATGAATGTTTTTCCCCGACAACAAGGGTGACTACTGTTTGGCTAGTACTAGCTATGGCTGCACATAAATGATGGGTAGTATACCACATGGATGCTAAATTAGTGTTCTTGAATGTGACTCGCTATGTCATAAAGCTTGTAAGCTTTCTTTTCTTCACTATACCCTAAGAAGATACATTCGGTGCTTTTTGGATGAAGCTTGTTTCTCTCTTTGTCTAGAATGTGTACATAACAGCCACTTCCAAACACTTTGAAATGGGAAACAGAAGGCCCTCTACTAGTGTAGGCTTCTTGTGGAGTCTTTCCATCAAGTGCGTTAGTGTAACAACTATTCAGGATGTAAACACTTGTGTTTACAACCTCTACCCAAAAATGATTAGGTAGTCCTTTTCCCTTCAACATGCACCTTGCCATTTCCATGATGGTTCGATTCTGGCATTCAGCAACATCGTTCTATTGAGGGCTATGCACCATTGTGAGTTCACACTTGATTCCTTTGCCCTTATAAAAATCATAAAACTCTATTGATGTGAACTCACTACCACCATACATCCTAAACCTCTTCATCTTTTTCCTTATTTCAGTTTCAACAAGTTGAAGCCATTCTTTAAACTTACCAAAATCTTGAGCCTTATCATGAAGAAAGTACACCCACATCTTCCTACTGTAGTCATTGACGAGTAACATGAAGTAGGAGGATCCTCCCAAGGCTTGTGTAGGCATTTTCTACACAAGTCAACATGCACCAACTCAAGAGGACTGCTTGCTCTATTCTTGCTTACTTGTGGAAATGCCTTTCTCTACTGCTTGCCCATCATACAAGCTTCACACGGTTCTTTCATATCTGCAATTGGAGGGAGTTGAGGAACCATACCTTTCTAGTGCATCTCTTTCACTACCAGGTACCCTATATGGCCAAGTCTCTATGAGAAGAGATGGTGAGTACTTCCAAAGAATGAGTCTGGTGTTGAAAAACAATAGCTCCACACCTACCAAAGTAACTTTAGAGATGCGAAGTAGATACCTTGATCTTTGTAATGATGCATTAATACCTCCTTAGTACTTTGGAAGATCAATCTCAAATTGATTCATCAAAACATATGACTTGATACAAAACAAATGATAAAAAACTTGCTATTTTGGGATGAAAGGCTCTCTAGAATTTTACTCAAAGCTTACAGCCTATTGAGAATTGTCCAGAGATTTATGATGTATGATGAATTTAAGGAAACAAATTTGGTGAATGCTAATAGATCATACTGAGAGAAATCAATTAGATATATGATGAATATAAGGAAAAGAAATTGGTGAATTTTAATAGACCATACTGAGAGAAATCAATTTAGGAACATTGGGGTGTCATCCCCACTTTTCAAGAATACTCTGCCTACATACATAGGTCTCTTCAAATAGATGTATCTCATAGAATAATGAACTAAATATGATGAAAATTGGGATCAAGCAGATTGACTTATCACTTTACCTATACCAGTTTAAATCTCATCAAAAGACTTAGTATCCATAGAGAAATCAATGTCCAAAGTTGACTAAAGATGAGATATGAACCTGAGATAATAGTTCAAGTGAACTCCAAAGATGATTTGAAAGATCAATTTTTATTGAGCATATAGTACATGAGATGAGTGAGCATGAAGCTTGAGGATAAGGGAAATTATGTGTGCTTCATTAATGATGCAAATTTCGACCAGAATCTCCTCTAAATGTAGCATAAACGTTTGCTCTAATCCACAACTCTCTTCATGTGTATGTATAGAGAAATTTGAATTTAAACTTTGGGGGATTCCACCTAAAAGCTCCTTTAACATAGGGGAATCTCATCTAATTGATTTATCCAACTTTAGATGTGTGATTTGCACCTAACAATGTCACGAGATTCTCATTGTCTTTTACTTTTGATGAATTTACCTTCCAAGTAATCAATTTTACAAGAGGTTACTCTTATGTCTTCTCTCATTGAGAGTATACATATTAAAGTGATAAATGATCAAGCACTAGGCTTGGATACAGTGCACCAAGATCTCCCCCTCAAGCCTAACATGCTTGAGTCTGCATTGTTCCTTGATTTCCATCAATCCAATCATGCCTTTGAACCTATTACCTTGATGCCATCCAATGGCTTAGTCAACATGTCTACACATTGAAGATGATTAGATACATAGGACAATTGAATATCCTTGCTCAACAATTTCTCTCTTATATAATGATAATGGACTTCAATATGCTTTGCTCTGGTTGAATAAATAGGATTAGCAGCTAAGTGAAGTGAGCTAGTGTTATCACCAAAAATGTGAGGAGTTGAGATGTGTAACACCAATTTTGATTATAAGCATTTCAACCTCATTGCTTCTTGTGTTGCATTGACCAATCCTCTGTATTCAGCCTCAATTCATGATAGAGCAACAATTAGTTGCTTACTTGAAGACCATGAGATTAGCTTTGATCCAAAAAAAGACAAATAGCCGGATGTACTCTTCCTCTCATCCTTTGATCTAGCCCAATTTGAATTTGAGTAGAGTTTGAGATAAATTTTTGATGTGAAGGGGTAGAAGAGTCCTTCATTGATGGTGCCCTTCAAGTATCTAGGTACTCCCTTGGCTGCTTCCATGTGTGACTTCCTTGGCTTGTGCATGAATTGACTTAGTATGCTAACACTATAGCATATGTCCAACCTTGTGAGAGTTGCATAGTTCAAGCTTCCTACCAAGCTTTGATAGCTTCTAATGTCTTCAATAAATTCTCCCTCATAAGCACTTAGCTTATGATTCATCTCCATGGGTGTGCCCGCACACTTAGTATTTTTCATTTTGAATTTAGAAAGCATGTCATGTACATACTTCCTTTGAGTGATATAGATACCGGAATTTGTATAAACAAGTTCAAGTCCAAGGAAATATGTGAGAGGTCCAAGATCACTGATCTTGAATGCATCCTTCATAACAACTTTTACTTGATTGATACCATTGATGTCATTTCCTATCATTATGATATCAGGAACATACACATAGAGATAAATAACTTTGGATCCATTCTTCTTGATGAATAAGGATGTATCTGCTTTGCTAGCCTTGAATCCTTAATCTTGCAAGTAGGTTACTAACCTTTTTTAATTTGCACACATAATTGGGATGATGTGCATCTTCATAACCAGATGGTTGGGCCATATAAAATTCTTTTGAAATCCATGCATTGAGAAATGCATTTTTTAAATCTAATTGACAGAGCTTCAAATTCCTAGATGTAGCCATGCTAACAAGTACTCTAATGGTAGGCATCTTACAGGTGAGAAGGCCTCTTCATAGTCTATTCTATGGGTTTGAGAAAACCCCTTGGCTACTAACCTTGCCTTATATCTATTGATACTACCATCTCAATTCTTTTTTACTTCATATATCCACCTTGATCCAATAACATTCATTAACGGTTTGCTAGGAACAAGTTCTCATGTGTCATTGTCCATGAGAGCTTCCATTTCTTCATTAATTACTTCTCTCCATTCCTTCTTGTTTTGAGCTTCTTCACAAGATGTCGCTTCTTTATGGTTGAGGCCCTTAGCTATATAGATTGAATGCTTTGTGACCAAGGATGTGTAAAATCCATATCTTTCTGGTTTCTTCTTTTCTCTCATTGAGCTTTTGATTGGTTGTAGAGAGCTCTCTGGTCCTTGAGCTAGGTCTTGAACCTTAGCTTTCCCTTTGGTCTTCCATAGCTTCAATTTCTCCAATTCTGGCATGTCATCTTCAGAATCACTATCTTCATGATGCTTTGGTTCCTTTTTTGGAGGAGATGGGAAGACTTCTTCCAAGTCATAGGGTAGCTTCACTTTCCTGTCATCATCAAGCCAAGATTTATTTTCATAAAATTCTACATCCCTAGTGACTAATAAGCCTTTGTTAGTGGGATTATACAATCTGCATCCTTTTTTATTTTGGTCACATCCAATAAAAACACACTTCGCTGCATTGGGATCCGATTTCCCTCTTACTTGAGAAGGAATATGAGCATAGGCTAAACATCCAAAGATTTTGCAATGCTCTAGGCTTGGTCTTCTTCCACTCCGCACTTCATATGGAGTCATACTATCTAAATATTTAGATGGAAGTGTGTTTACAAGGTATGTGGCTGCTGATATAGCCTTTGCCCAAAGATAATTAGGTAGATTCTTTTCATTTAGCATAGATGTAGCTGCTTCAACTATGGTCCTATTTGTCCTTTTAGCTACTGCATTGAGTTTAGGTGTGTACCTGGTTGTTACCTCTCTTTGATGCCTAAATTCATTTGAGAAGTATTCTCCACCACCATCTGATCTGAGTCTCTTGAGAATTTCACCTATTTTGTTCTCTACAAGTGCAAGATATCTTTTGAAACAATTGAAAACTTCACCTCTTTCATAAAGTATAGGACTGTCCACCTACTGCAATCATCAATAAAAGATACATAAAATTTTGAACCTAAAATGGAAGGTTCTTTGCTTAGTCCCCACACATCTGTGTACAAGATCCAATAGCTCTTGATGAATATAGCCTTTCCTATTGAAAGATTGTCTCTGTGCCTTGCCTAATTGACAAGCTCCACACTTATAGATCATATGTTGCTTTGTGATGTTTGGAAATCCAAGTACACTTTGATCCCTGCATATTTGTTTCGAAATTGTTTCACCAATATGAGCGAGCCTTTTATGTCATACCCCTAATCCAGAGAGTGTTTGAGATCCATAACTAAACAATGCTATGTTCTTGGTGTCTTCCACTTCAAAGGTGAAGAGTCTTCTTGTCTTATCTCCTTTATCTATCCTTCTTAATCATTGCTTGGGGTCTTCCACGTATGCTCCATGTCTTGTGAGTCTAACTGTGATCCTTTCTCCACAATTCATTCAACACTTATCAAATTCTTGGTTATTATAGGTACATACAATACGTATTTTCAAAGGTTCATATTGCCATCTGATGTCTTGACATTACCTATCTTTTCCATTGAGTGCCTTGTATCATCACGTATCTGCACGTCATGTTTGTTCTTGGGAACTTCTAAGTCAGAGAGCAATGCTACATTTTCTCAGACATGATTGGAGTATCCTGAGTTAATATAAAAGACATGATCATCATCCTTACCTTGCTTCAATGATAGGTTCATGAGGAGAAGTGAGTCTTCTTGACTTTGATCCTCAATGTAATTGTTGTGGTCCTTCCTTCCTCTATATCCACTTTGATAGTTGTTGTTGTATCCTCCATGGTATCTCCCTCTAATTGATCCATAGCTACCTCTATTGAATCCTCTTCCTTAGGAATTTCTTAGGTTCTTGTAACGTTCTTCAGTAGTGTGATTAGAATAGCCACATATGTTGTAAGCTTGAGGTGTTTGGGGTCTCCCCCTGCCTTGCTTTCCTCCTCTGCCTCTTCCTCTAGCTTTTCCTCTACCCGTGAAGTTGGCTTGGAAAGATCTACCTTCATCTTCATTCTTCTTGGACTTTGACTTATCCTTATCTTTGCTTCATGTGTGAAGAGTTGGCCCATCAGAGTATTGAGGTTAGGTACTTGCATGTCCACGTATAGGTCCATGGTAGTTGTGAAGTATTCCCACTTTTCATCAACTTTAATGCCATTGATGATTAGCCTTATGCTTTTCTCTTCTTCAATCACCTTTGTAATGCTTCGTAATTGATCAAAGATCTCCTTCATCTTGGTGACATAATGAGTCACACTTTGCATGGGGTTTTTCTTCATAGTAGTAAACTCCATCCATAGCTCATTCTTCCTTGCTCTAGTGTTTGAAGAGAAGAAGGCAGCAAGTGCATTCCACGCCTGCCTTGAGGTCTTACATCCTTTTACATGAGGTAAGAGAAAATCAGAGATTGAGTTTAGAATATAGGACCTGGCTAGTGCATCCTTTGAACACCAAGTTGTAATTCTCTCTTGCTCTTCATGTGATGGTTGCCCTTTGCTTCTCATTGTTGGCATGAGGCTGAATACACAGCCCAACAATCAGCCAATAACACCTACAAGTGTCTCTCAACTCTGATGTTTTAGGCTCATAAAAAACGTGCATAAATTTGCAGCAGCTGCTCCCACAAAAACAGAAACCTTTCAAGAAACGTGTAGTTTTACGAATGTGGCTGAAAACATAGCCCCAAAGGTTGATATTTATTGTTAGAGAAGTACAAAGAACACTCTTCTTGATGTTCTTGGACCTGTGTGAAGAGAACTATGCGCGGAAGTACTCCAAAATGGCTCCAAAAGACACCCAAAAATGCTTCAAAAATAGGTGTTGAAAGCAAAGAATGAATCTTTGAGGGACCAAAACATGTTCAAGGTAATGTCAACCTTAGTCTTTCCCCTTCTTCAGACACCACAAGAGTGTAGCTTAGTGGCAAGAGATTGCCACAGTTAAGCGAGATCTGGGGGGAACAGTACTAGGATGGGTGACCTCCCAAGAAGTACAAGGAACCTCTATCTTCCTTGATCGTTGAGATCCTCCTTTGCGTGCAGCCAATAGCACCAACAGTGACTTGGTCACCACCTTAGTCATAAGCCTTGGAGAAAGCCTTAGGAGGGGTGCTTGCTTCGCTTGCACAAAAGGTACAAAGCTTTTTATGTCGAATTGCTCTGATACCAGTGAAGGGTTTTGATGCCAATGCACCCTAGTGCACTCTTCTTCTCGAGAGCTCCACGATGATATGCTCGGAGTAGAAAACTGAGCTCTTGAGGATGCACACAGTACTCCGCTCGAGACGCTGCAGAATACACAGAAAACACTGTACACAGAGGAGCATGAAGGCTGACTTCTTAGGTCTCACAAAATGCGGTCGAACTCATAGTCTGTGACTAACCAGGCCACTATATATTTTATTAAAGAACATATACAAGGAAGTGTCTGGTGACCATTTGGCCTTTCACATGGACGCTAACGGTAACAGATGACCTTACACAAAAAGTGTGGTTCTATTTCATGAAAGAGAAGAGTGAGGTATTCACTCACTTTCAGAATTTTAAAGCTATGGTGGAAAAGCAGACATGGAAGTATATTTAGACATTAAGATCTGATGGAGGAGGTGAATACAT
Source organism: Ceratopteris richardii (assembly GCA_020310875.1). Classification (NCBI taxonomy): domain Eukaryota; kingdom Viridiplantae; phylum Streptophyta; class Polypodiopsida; order Polypodiales; family Pteridaceae; genus Ceratopteris; species Ceratopteris richardii. The sequence continues at coordinate 93,399,161 of CM035427.1, read as the reverse complement.
GTCAAATGAGTTCAACAATTTTCTAAAAATTCATGGAATTTGACATCAGTTTTCCTGTAGGTACACATAACAACAGAATGGTGTTGGTGAATGCAAAAATAGACATATTGCAGAAATAGCAAGAGCTTTGATGGCAGAGAAGAATATGCCTCGTTGTTATTGGGCAGAAGTTGTTCATACTGTTGTATACATCATAAATAGAACTCCGACTGCTGTTGTACATCAAGTTACACCTGAAGAGAAGTTTATAGGTAAAAAGCGAAACTTATCACATCTGAAAGTTTTTGGCTGTATTGAATATGTACATGTTCCAGATGAATTGAGGATGAAGCTTGATCCAAAAGTAGAAAAGTGTGTCTTCATTGGATACTCCCTTGAGAAAAAGGGATATAAATGTTATAACCCACTCACACGACCGGTGAAGGTGAGCAGAGATGTGGTATTTGATGAAATGTCAAGCTTCTATGCAGATGCCAAAGAAGGACTCAATCTTGAACCAAATGACAAAGAAAATGCTAAAAAATCAAGTGTAGAATCTCAAGTTTTGAGTGGCCAGATGCATCACCAAGCAATAGTTCCAACTCAAACCCATGGAGTGGAAGATTGCGTGGAAATTTCAGTCTAGCAAATTCATCAAATACATCCAAGAAAGGTAAAGAAAAGCTTTTTGCTAGTCATAAAACATGTGCATGTTTTGAAGACATTGATGGAGATTCAAGTGGTTCAGAAAAGAGGCTTGATGAGGAACTTGGATTGCCCTCTGTGAAGACTCTAGGAGTTAGAAAGGCACATGCAGATGATACAACGAGAAGTGACCCAGGACCAAGAAGATCTGGGAGGAATGCGGAATTCTGCACAACCATTAACATATGATAGTTACATGGCTTGTCATTGTGCCTACATGAAAAAGGTAATACAAGATGCTGAACCTTCTTGTTTTGAAGATGCAATTGGAAATGCAGATTGGGAAAAAGCTATGGATGAGGAGATGGCTGCACTTTATGGAAACAAAACATGGAAGCTGGTTCCATTAGCACAAGGAAAGAAACCCATAGGCTGCAAATGGGTTTACAAGGTAAAGCATAATGCTGATGGTAGCATAAGCTAGTATAAATCATGATTGGTAGCTAAAGGATATGCACAGACATATGGCATTGATTATGAGGAAACATCTAGCCTTGTCGCTAAAATGTCTACTGTCAAAGAACTTGTTGCATTAGCTACAACAAAAGGATGGACTTTGCATCAGATGGATGTGAAGACTGCTTTCCTACATGGTGAGTTACAAGAAGAAGTATATATGGACCAACCACAAGGATATGAAGATTCAAAACATCCAAAATATGTTTGAAGGTTGCAAAAGGCTTTGTATGGGTGGAAACAAGCTCCTCATGCATGGCATGCAAGGATTGCTTATTACTTAACCAACATTGGGTTTTCTATGTGTGATGCAGATCATTCACTATATGCAAGGAAGGTTGATGATGGCATTACGATTCTGGCTATTTATGTTGATGACCTGATTGTAGGTGGTGATAATGAAGAAAGCATTAAAGAGGTAAAGCAACTCCTTATGCACGAATTTGACATGAAAGATCTTGGTGTGCTGTGCTATTTCTTGGGCATTGAGCTTATTCATATAGAAACAGGTATATGGATGTCACAAAGGCAATATGCCTTGAATATGCTGCAAAAGTATGGTGTGGCTGATTGTAAGACAATTTCTATGCCATTAGATTAGAATTTGAAGTTAGATACTACATCAGGTGAAGCATTGGAAAATGCTACTATGTACAGGAAAATTGTGGGAAGCTTGATATATCTCACAATTATGAGGCCTGATCTTAGCTACAATGTTGGACTTGAAAGTCAGTTTATGCAGGTAGGATGCCACATTTGGATGCTCTGAGGCGCACTCTACATTATGTGAGTGCTACTTTGGATTATGCATTTTATGAAGCTGGTGTAGATTTGCAGCTTCATGTAGTAGTACTCCAGATAAGAGATCTACTAGTGGCTTTCTATTCTCACTTGGAGGTGCAACTATTACATGGTGCAGCAAGAAGCAACCCAACTATTGCTTTTTTGAGTACAGAGGCAGAGTATAGAGGTGCTGCAATGGTAGCATGTGAGGCATCATGGCTGGAGACGTTACTTGCAGATTTAGGTGTGGAAGTGCAAAAGCCTATCACTATCTATTGTGATAATCTTAGCAGCATACAGTTAGCACAAAACCCTCTTTTTCATCCCAGAACAAAGCATATCAAGGCACATTATCACTTCATCAGAGAGAAGGTATTAGCAGGTGATATTGATCTTGTTTATGTGAGAACAAATGAGCAGGTTGCTGATATTTTCACCAAAGCACTTGGAGCTGAAAAGTTGAAGAAGTTTTGAGAGATGCTTGGATTACAGGATATGACGTTGGGCTTGAGGGGGAGTGTTGAGATACCAAGCTCAACATGTGATGATCCAAGATGACGCGTATCACTTTTTCATTTCACTAACATGTATAGTGGTCACACCGATATATGTCTGGGACACTTCATTGAGGTTTATTAGATTTATCTACCGAGAGTGATGGCACATTTGTTTCTTGCCAGCTCACTCATTCGCGGACATTAAGTTTTTCCTTATGTAATGGTCTTTATATATTGCACTTGTTATATTCTTGTTTTAGGTCATTCTTGTACGTTCCTTTTTATGTAATAGAAGAAGAAGAAGAAGAAGATCAGTCTCTTCCTTGCCTCAATCTGAGTGTGTGCTTCTCTTTGATTGTGAGAGTGTGTGTGTGAGCTCTCTTCTTTATCTCCTTCCTCGTGATAGTATATGTATAAATAATAATAGATTACACACATTCAAATAAAATACTTTCATTCTATCTTTTATCTCATTGCCCTTTATGCTTCTTTTGTTCATACTCTATCTCTTTACATCTATGTCCATTTAATGTCTAGCATTTCTACACCTGCATGATTTGAACATTTCCATGTATATGAAATTCATCCACATACATGCTTTCATGTAGATAAATGCTCAAACCTGAGAATACACACACGTAATTGCCCCTATAAAGACTATGTTGTTCACAAGCTTTCATCAATGTAACCTTTTTGGACAGATTCCACATCTCATGAAAGCCATTTTAGCTTTAAAAAGAATTCCCTTATGTTATGCATAACTAAAAATTCTGATTGCTACCATGACATAAAAAACAATGGTTTGAATAGGGCACTTCATATGTCTTAATGAACATGAACATATACATAGTTGTCTCATGCAGCTCATGCTTAGTAAATAAATATCCCATCCCCCATATTCCATCTCCCATCATTTATTTCAACTAGTCTAAATAGAATTATTAAAAACCATATGAATAAACTATTGGAGACCTCTAAATCTCAAAAGGTTTGATCTATACTGATTTAAGATCTCCACTATATCAGTTATGGACCCAACTTTACACAAATGTTATCTTCATTTACCAAAACTTTCAACTATCACTTCTCTGAGTGAAAATCTTCATCCTTCAATAGTCTACTTCAAAAATTGACTTCATTACCTGCACATATCTTCATATTTCTTCAAACCAATGATACACATATCTTCACACTACCTTTGCGCAATCATATCAACCATTAGTTCTTCAAAAGAGTCATTAAAACTTTAATTTGATCCTTAAGATCAAAAGTATGTTAGAAACTGTCTTCCTGAACAAGCGACTTTGACATAGGTAACTTTTAAGGTTGATTTCTCACAGCATAGATCTCGTTTTGCTAAATTTACTTCTCACAGCACAGATCCCGTTTTAGCCATAGCTTCCTTACCTTCTAACTTAGATTTTTAATACTTAGTCATCAAAACCTTTACACTGCGCACTGAGATCTAAGCAAAACATTGACACGAAAAAGTGTGCAACTCTAAGAGGTCTACCTGCAGACTTTACATACACATGTTCCTATTGATCATACTCACAACATGAAAAGAAGTAGACCATGAAACTTTGAACATAGCGTCATTAGATTCTAGATTAGACGTATACAAAAGGATTTCTTATCCACATGATCGGACTGAGAGAAATCTATGAAATACTCATCGCTATTTTCTGAAGATGACTCTCTTCACATCTATCCTATGACATGTCTTCTAATGACTCTCTCATGTAGTTCTTTACATCATTGACTTAAATACACATGGTTCTAGACTTATCTTGTGTCTATTACATTACTCCTTATCATCCTAATGATTATCTATACTCAAATTACAAGAATTTTTTATTGTAATGTACTTATGTAATAAGCTTCACTTCTGAGATCTCTTCATTTTCTCAAATGACTTCTTTCACTTTAATATGATCATAGACTTGCTTCAAGCTCTTTGTAATCATCAATTTGTGATTGTTTTGTTCCAACAGCTCCCCCTCAATCACTAATTGCTTATTCCATTCTTCTTTACTCCAGCCATTTCTTTGTACATATGTAATAAGCTTCACTTCTGAGATCTCTTCATTTTCTCAAATGACTTCTTTCACTTTAATATGATCATAGACTTGCTTCAAGCTCTTTGTAATCATCAATTTGTGATTGTTTTGTTCTAACAGCTCCCCCTCAACCACTAATTGTGATTATTCCATTCTTCTTTACTCTAGCCATTTCTTTAAATCTCTGTAGCTTAGGTCCATCCAAGCTTTTTGTCAACATATCTACAACTTGTTCTTTTGTTGGAGTATACAACACTTCAATCTCTTTATCAAGTACCTTTTCCCTCAAGAAATGATACTAAATCTATATATGCTTAGTCCTAGCATGAAAAACAGGGTTAGCTGCCAAATACAATGAGCTCATATTGTCTCCAAAAATAGTTAGAGTACTCTGATCAATTCCAAAACTCTTCAACAAGGTCTTTAACCATATCACGTCTTATGCAGCCTCTACCATTCCTTTATATTAGCTTCTGTGGATGACAAAGCAACTATATGTTGCTTCTTTGAGCACGAAGAAACTAACTTATCTAAAATATAACAGAGATACCCATGAGTAGGCCTTCTATCATCTGAATCACCTGCCCAATCTGCATCACTTAACACTTTGATTCTTGTATCAGAAGTAAATCCATAATAAAAACCTTCACTTAGGGTTCCTTTGATATATCCGAGTACCCTTTGAGCTGCAATCCAATGAGTCTTCTTTGGACAATGCATAAATTGTGATAACACACCTACTTCATATGATAGATCTGGCCTTGTCAAGGTAGCATAGATTAAACTACCTACCAAACTTTGATATTTCTTCATGTCATTAAACTCTTCACCTCTGTACCTATTCAATTTATGATTTACCTCCAATGGTATGGTTGAAGACTTGCAATCCTCCATGTTGAACTTGATCAGAAGACTCTTCAAGTATCTCTCTTGTGTAACATATACTCCATGTTGAGTATACACAATCTGCATTCTTAAGAAATAAGATAAGTTTCCCAAATCACTTATCTTAAACTCCTTCTCTATTTGTTTCTTAAGATCATTGATTCCTTGAGCATTTGTACCTGTGACAATAATATCATCAACATAAATACACATGTATATGTATCCATTTTCACTTGCCTTCACTAGCAAGCTACTATCTGCCTTTGATGCTTGAAATCCACATTCATTCAAGAACTTAACAAGCTTGTAATTCCATGCTCTTGGAGTCTACTTCAACCCATACAAAGCTCTCTTGAGCTTACAAACATAATCTGATCTAATTGAATCCATGAAGCCTTCTGGTTGCTCCATGTACACTTCATCTGCGATGTATCCATTTAGGAATGCATTCTTCACATCTAATTGTGATAACTTCCATCCTTTACAAGCAGCAATAGCAATCAATGATCTAGTTGTAGACATCTTAGCAACATGACTAAAGGTTTCACCATAATCTACCCCATAAGTTTGGGCATAACCTTTGACCACAAGTCTAGCCTTGTATCTAGACACTTTACCATCTACAAACCTTTTTGTTTTATACACCCACTTACATCCAATGACCTTCTGCTTCTTTGGTCTTGGCACCAATTCCCATGTTTCATTTTCAAGTAGAGCATCATACTCTTCTTGCATTGCCTTCTCCCAATTTTGTTTACCTTTAGCTTCTTCATATGTGATTGGATCCTCTTCTGTCTTCACAATGTAAGCATAATCTTTTGTTGTTAGGAAAGATGTATCATAGCTATACCTGATAGGCTCTTTCCTTTCTCTCAAGGATCTTCTGACCTCTGCACTTCTTGAAGTCTCAGCCACATTTGATTCTAGATCAAATCTTGGCCCATCTTCAACATTATCCTGCAATTTACTTTTATAATGAACATCATCAATATCTTCTTCATACACACTTACTTTTGTCTTCCCTTTCCTTTGTATGTCTTTAACATCTGCATAATCATTTGTTGACCCTGTATACCATGTGCTTTGCTCATCAAATGTAACATCTTTGGTAACAAGAAATTGCTTTGTGGATGGACTCCACAATCTGTAACCCATCTTTCTATCATCATACCCAATAAACATATACTTCTCTGCTTTGGGTTCTAGCTTATGTCTCAATTGTGAAGAAACATAAGCATATGCTAAACATCCAAATACCTTACAATGATCAAGAGTAGGTCTCTTACCCCACCATGCTTCATAAGGTGTTCTTCCATTCAAAGCTTTACAAGATAACCTATTCACAAGGTATGTTGCAGTGTTGATAGCTTCTACCCATAGGTAGTTTGGACAATTCTTTTCCTTCATCATTGCTCTTGCAAACTCTACAAGAGTTCTATTTCTTCTTTCTGCAACTCCATTTTGTTATGAGAGTACCTGCAAGTTACTTCTCTTTTTATACCTGCATTCCACAAATAATCATCAAACTCTTTAGAGAAATACTCTCCCCCTCCATCTGATCTCAACTTCTTGAGCTTTTGTCCTGTAATCCTTTCTGCACAAGCATGATAATGCTTGAATGTCTTGAACACTTCTGATTTGTCCTTGATTACATATAAAGTAATCCATTTGGTTGCATCATCAACAAACAACACATAATATGTGGATCCATTTATGCTATAGTCCCTTGAAGGACCCCACACATCTGTATGAACTAACTAAAGCATGTTTGACCCCACACATCTGTATGAACTAACTCAAGCATGTTTGAATACTTGTACCTTGATTTATTGTATGAAATTTTGTGTGGTTTACCTAATTGACAAGCTTCACACTTGTACACCATGTGTTGACCTTCAACCTTTGGCATACCAAGCACCACATCATTCTTTGACATTTCCTTTATGGCTCTCTCATTAAAATGACCTAGCCTTTTATGCCATAGGTCTAATTCAGACATGTTTTGACTTCCATAAGTAAATAAAGCATGTCCCGCATTACCTTGAACTTTGAGAGTAAACAAACTTCCTTCCTTTTTACCTACAATAATATTTCTATATCCCTGATTTGGAACTTGCACATAAACACTATCATTTGTGAATCTGAATTCATATCCCTCCTCCACAATTTGTGTTGAAGATTCACTCACTAATTACGCATAATGACATGAAGATAAAGGAAAGCACAAACAAAGTGTTCAGAAAACCAAAGCCTTAGTGAAGGGACAAATTCGCGGCTGTAATATACAGTAGAAATTTCCAGAATTAAAGTCTGTTGAAACCGGATCAAAACGTATATAAGAGAGAGCATAGAACCAGAATGTAGAATGTGAAAAAGCAATAGAGAGAGTGCATATGAGATAGAGAATAGAAGTAAGAATAGGAGACGCCAGAGATCGCGTATGTAGAGATGAATGACTAAACCTGAACAGTCAGGTATTCATCAGAGAGAGATGGTAAGGAGAAACTACTCAATATAGGAGAGTTCTCATGACTATGAGCAAAGTGAGGCCGAGTCAATTTTTGTACACATCTTCTCTAATAGAAAATACATGTTCATGTGGAAGTTTGAGCGCATTCTTCATATGTGAAGAAATCTGAGAATTTTCATGTTACGGTGAAAAGTTAGTTAATAGTTAAAGTTTTTTCAGTAAGGTTTTTTTCCGGTACTTCTATGAGCTAGATCTCGAAGTACAATGTAAAGTTTTGTATGAGATATAGCTTATCTTGTACCTATAAGTCACTATAAACTGATCAAAGATTTCGGTGAAATGGATATGTACACACAGTACAAAGTCTGACTAGAAAGAGTCATCCAGAACTGGTAAAGTTTTTTCTTAAACTTTAGATAGAGTTCATTTAGTGAAGGAAGTTCAGATATCACTTCCTTACTTCATGTATATACATTTGAAGTAATTACAAACAAAGTTACAGTTGATTCTGGTAGGATTCCGGTATAATTACGGTAACATTCCAGTGATAGTTAGGTGAAGTTCCAATGGAATTTTGGTGAGTTCAAAACACAGTTTTGATAAAGTTAAATGACGCAAAGATGGTTTAACTACAAACAAACACAATAGTGTAAAGTTTGAAATAAATCAGTTCAAAATTAAAGCTTGAAGAAAACGAGAAGCTTTCTGTGAAGTGAATTTCGGTGTTCACTAAATACAGTTATAAAGTTTTCAGTTTCAAAAACGTTTGCTAAGCTACTGATGATTATAGAGGTGTTCTAACAACACTTTAGCTTAGTTTTTGTGGTGTAAGAGAATTCTGCAATAAGTGCTGCACCAACAGTGGTATCAGAGCAAAGGTTATCAATAGTATCAAAGCAAGCTAACCACAAGTGGTACCAGAATAGAAAAAGGTTCTGAAGAGCAAAAAAGGTTTCTCAGAAAAAGAAATGGAGAGAGAATTTGAAGAATTCTCATAAAGAAAGTTGAAAGCTGAGGTGATCAAGAGCAAACGATATCAAGAAACGTTCCGAAGTCATTCTCAAGGGTAAAGGTTTACAGAAGGTAAAATCTTTTTAACATTACACTCATCGGAAGTAACAGAAACAAGAAGATTATGCAGATCATATTTCTATTGACAAATTGGACAGAGATAATTATCCGGCATGGGTAATGTGCATGGAAGCTTTACTTATGAGTAAAGACTTAATGAAATATGTGACCGGAGAAGAAAAGAAGCCGACTTTCGAAGATGATAGTCAACCGAAGAAAGAAGAATTAGAAGCCTTGAACCTGTGGCAGAAGAAAGATGCAACGGCAAGAGCTTATATCTACAATACTGTTACAGATCATCTACTACCACATATTAGAGGTCTGGAGAAAGAAGAAGATATATGGAGAGCGTTGGAAGATCACTTTCAAAATACGACGAAAGCTAGAAGGCTAGCTTATGGTCGGAGTTCACAATGTTCAAGAAAAAGCAAAGTCCAAGCATTAGTGATTATGTCACTAAGATGAAGGACTTGGAAGACAGTCTTGGATCGATTGGTGAAGATATTGAAGAGCATAGGTTAATAGCGCAAGTGCTTACAGGTTTGAGAGGAGATGAAAGGTGGAAACCTTTCATACTCTCAACTGAACTGTCTTTAAATCATTTTGTACCAGATTTAAATCAGTTACTTGGACTAATGCTAACGTTTGAGCAAGATTTGAAGATAGATGGAGAAAAAGGACATAGTTTGGCTATGTACGCAAAGAATAAGAAGAAAGGTGATAAAGGTAAAGAAAAAGATGATGAAGAAGTGACTGCTCAAGCAAATTATGCAAGAGGACGAGGTAACGTCAGGAAAAGAGGTAAAGGAAGAGGTAATCAGACTAATAACAAGAAAGCTTGCTGGATCTGTGGATTAAGCAATCACTTTGCTCATGATTGCTGGCATAATTCACAAGGATCAAACCAGAATCAAAACAATAACAGTAGAGGCAGAAGTGGAAGATATCAAAGAGGAAGACAAAGCCAAAGAGGCGGATATGGTAGAGGTGGAGCAAGAAGTTGGGGACAGAATCAATCTCACAACACTACCTACTAAAACTATGCAAATGATACACAGAATGACGATCATACAACGTTGATGATGAACTCGATAAGTACATCAGAAAATGAAGATCTCAAGGTATTCTATATTGACTCTGGTTGTTCAAATCATTTGTCAAGAAATATAGAATTATTATCAGAACTTGAAGGAGGCATTTCAAATCATACAGTACAGACAGGTGATAACACAAAACATAATGTAAGGTCAATTGGAAAGGTAAAGTGTAAGAATGGAGCTGACCTACTAACAAATGTTTTGTATGTTCCAACAATCCCAAAGAATTTGATCAGTGTGGGTCAGATAGTAGAAAAAGGTTTTCAAGTCAGGTTTACAAATGAAGGAGTATTTGTCGAAGATCCAGAGAAAGGATACAAACAAATTGTTCATGGTAAAAAGGAAGGTAGACTTTTTACTCTGAAAGTACAAGGGAATGTTGGTCAAGCCTTGATCACACATGGTGATGAGGTATTTATAGAACTAGACCTCTGGCATAAGAGGCTAGGGCATTTTAATGAAAAGGGAATCAAAGCTATGGTAGACAAACAATCCGTGAGAGGATTACCAAATATGAAGAACCAACATATGATTCACAAGTGTGAAGCCTGTGAGATGGGAAAAGCCCACAGGTTACCCTTTCAGAAAAATAGTTACAAACATGATGGTGTACTAGAGCTCATACATACAAATGTATGGGGACCAACGAAAGAAGGATCTATCAGCGGATCGAGGTATTATGTTCTGTTTATTGATGATGCAACGAGATGGATAACTCTTTATGTTTTGAAAGAGAAATCAGAAGTGTTTGGAGCTTTCAGACATTTTCATGCATATGCTGAAAGACTTACAGGACAGAAACTCAAAAGACTAAGGTCTGATGGAGGAGGAGAATATTTTTCTCGAGAGTTCAATGATTATCAGTGGAATGCAGGAATCAAAAGAGAAATAACTTGCAGGTATACACCGCAACAAAATGGAGTAGCAGAAAGAAGAAACCAAACTCTAGTTGAGTTTGCACAAGCAATGCTAAAGGAGAAGAACTGTCCAAATTATATTTGGGCTGAGGCTGTAAATACAGCAACACACCTGGTAAACAGATTACCATGTACAACTTTAAATGGGATGACCCCTTATGAAGCCTGGTGGGGCAAGAAACCAACACTTGATCATTGTAAAGTGTTTGGATCAGTTGCTTATGCTTATGTACCATCACAGCTGAGACATAAGCTTGAACCAAAAGCTGAAAAATATGTGTTCATCGGATATGATGAAAAACAGATGGGTTACAGGTTATGGAGTCCTCTAACCAAACAGTTTACTGTTTCCAGAGATGTGACATTTGATGAAGGAAAGAGCTGGTACACAGATAAAGAGCATAGTGTTGAAACACTTGAAGAAGAGGTAAGAAGAATTGAAAAAGGTAAATCACATATGCAGGTGAATGGAGATGAAAATCATATGCAGGCAAGTACATCTAGGATCGGATCAGGCATGAGAAATGAAGATGATTCGAGATTTGATGAAGATGTGTATTCAGATACACAGGAAGAGTTTGAACCAAGAAGGTCAAACAGAGTAAGAAAACAACCAACAAGGTATTCCTATGACACTTCTTATTTGACTCAGAAAAACTATGCTTACTTAGTAAAGGGAGATGAAGAACCTCAGAGTTAGGGTGAAGCAAAAGGTAAGAAAAATTGGGAAGAAGCGATGAAAGAAGAGTTTAATGCTCTTGAAGAGAACAAGACTTGGGAACTTGTTCCAAAACCAAATGGTAAGAAAGTGATTGGAAACAAATGGGTTTACAAAGTCAAGAAGCTTGCAGATGGAAGGATAGCCAGATACAAAGCTAGACTAGTTGTCAAAGGCTATGCTCAGACATATGGCATAGATTATGATGAGACGTTTAGTCCGGTGGCAAAGATGTCAACCATAAGGACATTGATTGCTATAGCAACATCAAAAGGATGGAAGCTAAGTCAGCTAGATATAAAGAATGCATTTCTAAATGGATATATATCAGATGAGGTTTACATGGAACAACCTGAAGGGTTTGTAAGTTCCAGTTACCCAAATTATGTTTGCAGATTAAGAAGAGCTCTCTATGGACTAAAGCAAGCTCCAAGAGCCTGGAATTACAGACTTGTAAAGTATCTAAATGATCTTCGATACCAAAGTTCGAAGGCAGATGCAAGTCTACTCATCAAGAAAACAGATGAAGGTATGATCTACATTTGTATTTATGTAGATGACATAATAATCATAGGAACCTCAGATGAAGGAATCAAAGAGGTAAAGAGACTACTTGAAAAAGAGTTCAAGATCAGTGATCTAGGAAAGTTATCATACTTTCTTGGAATGGAAGTTACATATACAGATCATGGTGTATATGTTTCACAAGAAAGGTATCTCCTAAACTTACTGAAGAAGTTTAACATGGAGAATTGCAGAAAAGCTTCAACACCGCTTGAAGTAAATCATAAACTCAGCAAATATGGTGGTGCAGAGTTTAAAGATATGAGGAAGTATCAGTCGTTAGTAGGAAGCTTAATTTATGCTACGCTAACAAGACCTAATCTCAGTTATGCAGTGGGAGTTCTTTCACAGTTCATGCATTGTCCGAAGGATCAACATTGGGTTGCAGGACAAAGAGTTCTTAGATATATCAAAAGAACTATAAAGGAAGAATTATATTATCCTTATATGTCAGATATAAAGCTGAGAGCATACAGTGACTCAGACTGGGCAGGAAGTCAAGATGACAGAAGTTCAACACATGGGTATATGATATACTTAGGGGATAAGCTTGTAAGCTGGTGTTCGAAGAAGCAGCATACAGTGGCTTTATCGTCAACAGAAGCAGAATATAAAGGACTTGTGGAAGCAACTAAAGAAGTGATATGGATGCAGACCTTGTTCAAAAGCATGGGTATTGATCAAGGTATACCTATCATACATGGAGATAATATGAGTTCGTTGTATCTTGCAGTGAATCCAGTATTTCATGCAAGAACAAAACACTTAGAAATTCAATATCATTTCTGAGGGAAAAGGTAATGGAAAAGGAGATTGAATTGGTATTCACTCCTACAAAAGATCCGATTGCAGATATTCTGACAAAGAGCTTAGATGGAGTAAAGATAAGCAGATTCAAAGAAATGGCAGGTATAAAAGAAAAGAAGGATATGTGAAGACCGGAAGATGCAAATTAGTGATTGAGGGGGAGTTGTGGAAGATTCACTCACTAATTACGCATAATGACATGAAGATAAAGGAAAGCAGAAATAAAGTGTTCAAAAAACCAAAGCCTTAGTTAAGGGACAAATTCACGACTGTAATATACAGTAGAAATTTCCAGAATTAAAGTCTGTTGAAACCGGATCAAAATGTAAATAAGAGAGAGCATAGAACCGGAATGTAGAATGTGAAAAAGCAGTAGAGAGAGCGCATATGAGATAGAGAATAGAAGTAAGAATAGGAGATGCCAGAGATCGCATATGTAGAGATGAATGACTAAACCTGAACAGTCGGGTATTCATCTGAGAGAGATGGTAAGGAGAAACTACTCAGTATAGGAGAGTTCTCATGACTATGAGCAAAGTGAGGCCAAGTCAATTTTTGTACACATCTTCTCTAATAGAAAAAACATGTTCATGTGGAAGTTTGAGCGCATTCTTCATATGTGAAGAAATCTGAGAATTTTCATGTTACGGTGAAAAGTTAGTTAACAGTTAAAGTTTTTTCAGTAAGGTTTTTTCTCTGGTACTTCTATGAGCTAGATCTCAAAGTACAGTGTAAAGTTTTGTATGAGATATAGCTTATCTTGTAGCTATAAGTCTCAACTATAAACTGATCAAAGATTTCGGTGAAATGGATATGTACACACAGTACAAAGTCTAACCGGAAAGAGTCATCCAAAACTGGTGAAGTTTTTTCTTAAACTTCAGATAGAGTTCATTCAGTGAAGGAAGTTCAGATATCACTTCCTTACTTCATGTATATACATTTGAAGTAATTACAAACAAAGTTACAGTAGACTCCGGTAGGATTCCGGTATAATTACGATAACATTCCAGTGACAGTCAGGTGAAGTTCCGGTGGAATTTCGGTGAGTTCAAAACACAATTTTTATAAAGTTAAATGATGCAAAGATGGTTTAACTGCAAACAAACACAGTAGTGTAAAGTCTGAAATAAACTAGTTCAGAATTGAAGCTTGAAGAAAACAAGAAGCTTTCTGTGAAGTGAATTTTGGTCTTCACTAAATACAGTTATAAAGTTTTCAGTTTCAGAAAAGTTTGCTAAGCTAATGATGATTATAGAGGTGTTCTAACATCACTTTAGCTTAGTTTCTGTGGTGTAAGCGAATTCCGCAATAAGCGCTACACCAACAATTTGCCCTACACTTATCAAGTTTTTAGGAATAGTAGGAACATAAAGTACCTTTCTCAAGAGTGTACTTCCACTCTTTGTCTTCACTGATCCAATGCTCTCCACTTTATGCTTGGTGTTGTCACCTGTTTGAACTGTATGTCCATTCACCTTTGCTTCCATATCAGTCATCAATGATATATTGCCACTCAGATGATTGCTACATCCTAAGTCAATATAAAACACCCTTTGATCTTCTCCTACTGCTTCATGAGTTGCATTCAAGATAAGAGTCATGTCATCCTTTTGATCTGATGCATAATTATAATAATTATTGTTGTAGGACTGAGATTGAAAACTTCTTCCACCTCCTCTAGCATATGATGTCCTACCACCTCTTCCTCTGAAGTTGCCTCTTTGGCTTCTTCCTCCTCTACCTCTTTGATTGAAGCTCTGGTTATTTCTTCCACAACTTTGATTATTATACCAACAATCATTTGCCAAATGATTGGTTCTACCACAAATGCAACAAGCTTTAGTATTCTCTTTGTACTTATCTCCTCTTCCTTTACCTCTGTAGTTCATCTTTCCTTTTGTAAAGTTAGCTTGACTTGAGGTTCCTTCATCATCAGTTGAATGCTTCCCTTTGCCATTATTTTTCTTGTCCATGGAGTACTTTGCTTGACTTGCACTCCTATCATTGTCTCCCTTAATGTCCTGCTCAAAAGTTAGCATGTGTCCTAGCAATTGATTAAGATCAAGAGTAAAGTGATCTAATGACAATTCTATGGACAATATGAAAGGCTTCCACTTCTCATCTCCTCTCAGACCTGTAAGTATTTGCCTTACCAACTTATCCTCTTCAATGTCTTCATCTACTGCTCCCAAGCTATCTGCAATATCCTTCATTCTTGCCACATAATCAGAAATTGATTGTGAGCTCTTCTTCATGAAGGTTGTAAAATCTGCGCATAGTGAGGACTTCCTAGACTTGGTTGTGTTTTGGAAATGCTCTTCCAAAGCATTCCACACATCTATTGCACTTTCCAATCCTCTAATGTGAGGTAAAAGATAATCATTTACAGCCATGTAAATGATGCTCCTAGCTTGAGCATCCTTTCTCATCCAATTCTTCAAATCTGCAAGCTCTTCCCTAGTTGGGATACTAGGATCTC
>CM035427.1:93091170-93378670 GCA_020310875.1 Ceratopteris richardii | reverse complement strand
CGACATCAGAGACATGCATGTGATGCAGGTCAGGTAGTGGTTTCAGGAGAGTCTATGACAATTGATTATGCTAGTGATGGTGATATCACTTTCTCCTATGGTTCATCTCAGGATTCCTCTTGTTCATTGGATAGCACACATATGGCTTGGTTGCTTGATGCATTAGCCAATTTTCATGTTACTCCACATCGTGAGTGGTTTTGTCGATTCTCAAGTGAGAGTCATGGATGTGTGCAGTTGCCTAATGGTACGACATATGACATTGAGGGTGCAGGAGATATATGCCTTATGCTACCTAGTAGAGCATCACTTATTCTTAGACATGTACGTTATGTGCCTTCATTCCCTATGAGCTTGATTTCAGTTAGCCAGTTACAGGAGAGCAGATATTATGCATTCCTTGGTAAGCTTCATTTTCAGTTGCAGTTGGGACAGCTTATGCTTGTCAGAGGTGCTAGGATTGGGCACAGGTATCCACTGCAGGTACTTCATGTGAGAGACAGTCTCGTCTCAGTGGGAGTTCAGCCTTATGTGCGATGTGAGACTCTTCATGTCTCATTTTGTCTACCTACAAATAGGTCTATTGACATTCATGATGCACATGTATGGCAGGATTCAGATGCTCAGATGGATGCACATGTAGAGCATGTTTTGGATGCTCATGATGCTTATGGAGAGCATGATTATTCTGATCATATAGATACTATTATGGAGCATACTTCAGATGATCAGTTGGATGCTTTAGAGCATGATGTAGATGCTCATATAGAGCATTATGATGATACTCAGTTAGAGTGTGATCATCAGTTTGACCTTGGTGTTGATGTTGTGCAGTTAGCTCATGTGGAGCATGATGATACACTTGGTGTGGTAGAGAAGGATAGCTCTTATGATACACAGTGTATGCCAGAGCATTCTAGCTCTCAAGATGCACAGTTAGATACATCCTTGGTTGCGAGCATGGTTGATTTAGATGTTGAGGAGTCAGTAGTCATGCAGTCATTCTTGGATTCGCTCATGCCAGATGTTGACACAGATATGTCAGGACATGTTGATCTTGATGATGGTACTTTGGATGCCTTGGATATAGGCATGGCTGACATACTTAGGTTAGCCAGGATAGCACATGTTTCGTCAGCATTCGGGAGTCTGATGTACGAGTTGTTATGCTTGAGACCAGACATTGCAGTTGCTATTGGAGCATTTGCACTTGGAGTTTTCAGTCATTCGATGATTGACGTAGGCATAGAGCGAGTGGGAGCTTTGCAGGAACTTCATCAGTTCTTGAATCAGTCATATGTGATCTCGACTCTTGTCGATATGAGTCTAGAGCAGTTTGAGGTGCATGGATACACCTTGTTCGAGGCAGTTGGTGTAGGCTGATATGGTATGGGTAGAGATCCGGACTCTTCCTGTACATTCTTGTATAGTCCTACATCATTCTTTGTATATTTTTCCACTTATGGTCACATTGACCCTTAAGTGGGAGATTGTTGGGGATGTAAGGCTCATGTGACCTTACCCCCATGTTCATATATATACATCATATATAGAGCATTGCCTCAAGAGATTTCATTATGTGGGTTTCGAGGCTCCCACGCATGTCCACGCGTCTCTCCTCTCTTCTTTCTCCTTCCATCTCCTCCTTCCTCCTCTTCTTTTGCACACCAAAGCCCTTCAAACCATCTCTCTCTCTCTCTCTCTCTCTCTCTCTCTATTCCCACTTCACTTCAGCTTCTCTATCTTTATCGCCTATAGCACTCGAAGGGGGGAGCAGAGCCTCTAGCATCTCTCCTTCCCTCTCTCTCTCTCTCTCTCCCTCTCTCCCTCTCTCCCTCTCCCTCTCTTTCTCTCTCTTGTGCATCCACAATAGCAGTGGAAAGGGACTCCTCTCTCTCTCTCTCTGTGCATGTCTCCTTCTCTATCATGTGTAGCCAGTAGCAACCGAAAGGGGATTCTCTCTCTCTCTCTCTCTCTGTTTGCTTGTATTCTTTCTCTAGAACTTGCATCCAATAACAATCAAAAGGGGCTCCTTTCTCTCTCTCTCTACCTCTCTCAGAAGTACCTGCATAAAAAAAATATTAGGAAATAACACACGTAAAACATCACATATAAATACACATATGCACACATGGTACACACACACTTCACTTAACACTCACACATGCATACACATGCACATGCACCACTTACACTTGTGCACATGCATGCACACCAAACATGCACTAACAATCACACTTGACTCACATGCACACATATAGACATTCACAAGCACAATGCATTGATGACATACTCCATTAACACATACACTAACTCACATTACTAATTCACACTCACTCACACTAACATACGTGCACTATTTCCTTTGCTTTTTATTTTAACATTTTTTTGTTTTACTTTATTAAGGATTTTGTTTTATTTTATCTCATTTTGTTCTTTTTATTTTGTTCTCATTAAAGTTAATTAGAATAACTATTAGATGTCCTCATATATACATACATATAGATAGTCACACCCCCAAATTTCCATTTGTTTACACACATATACTCTTACACATAGCACTATATGTTATACATACACACATAGCACAAGATTTACAAGCACACATATTTACATGCATATATACATATACACATGGATACACACACATACAACACATGCATATGCACATATAGATACACACACATACACAGACATGCATATATATATATATATATATATATATATATATATATATATATATATATATATATATATATATATATATATATATATATATATATATATATATATATATATATATATATATATTACAGTATATATATCTCATTTTATAACAATACATATATACATACACATACACACACACAGATATATATATATATATATATATATATATATATATATATATATATATATATATATATATATATATATATATATATATATATATATATATATATATATATGTGTGTGTGTGTGTGTGTGTTGGAGAATGTTAATCTCCAAAAGACAAGCTATCCTTGATGTTAGAACACTTCTATATCAAGAATAACTCAAAAACTCCAACCAATTTGGAAGACATGTACCAAACTATCAAGACTTTAGATAATTGTGAAGAAATTCACTTCACTCAAAAGTCTGTTGCACATAACTCATTCATTGTCTGATCAAATGTGTAAAGTTATGGTTGCACACTTGGAGTCGCAAATTGTACATGAGTATGGTTTGGAACACTTCGTTGGCTAGTTTGTCCTGACATGGTGTGCTCTGCCTCTTGTTGGGTTCCAAAGGGGTTCTAAGAGGTGGTTGTGTGCTCTCTCTGAGGGAATACACGCAAACCCATGTATTTCAGTTGAGCCCTGTCTATGGCATGAACCAACCAATATCTTCTCCAATTTTTATCTAGGTATGTTATTCTAGTCTCGTCTTCTGGATCCTTTAGCTCATAAAATGTCATCGGACTTTCTTCTGTTCCTTAGGTTGGTGAATCTGTTTGAAGCAATAAGTCCAATCTATGGATCAAATAAACTTCCAATAGCTAGTTGTTGGAATCAATATCCTATTGGTCAAACAATGTCTCAATAGTTCTTTTTGTCTGATTGTACACCATTTATAGAGCTCACTCTTAGTCCTTCTTAAAGGAAACGGCCCAGCGCGACTCTGATGCGTTTTCGCATAGCGATCGTAGTTTTTATGAGCTTTTGGTATAGCTTTGCAAGGACAACAAAGACTATATAAGAAGTGCTTGGGGTCACTTCTATGCATCCTTCACCTAGGATCAACACAAGCTTTGGAGCTTGGACCTCAGTAGAGGTGGTGTTTCTTCTAGCACATGGGGCAGCCATGGTGCTATCTTGAAGCATGTTGAGGAGCAGCTACGGAGTTCTTCTTAATAATTCTTCTTGATGAAGATGAAGGGTGTGCTCACACTCTAGCTCATGGAGAGGAGGTCATCTCTTGTTCATGGCAAGAAGACTTGATTATTAGCAGCTTGATGGGGAGGATCGCCCATCTACATGATGTATTTGAAGATCATCTTCTACAAGAAGATGTTAGGTTGAAGATTATCTTCTACAAGAAGATGTCTGGCTACTTCAAAGACATTGGATGGGACCATCTACATGATTTTGAAGATTATCTTCTACAAGAAGATATTAGGTTGAAGATTGTCTTCTAAAAGAAGATGTCGGGCTACTTCAAAGACATTAGATGGTGATTAACATAAGATTCACATCTTATGTTAAGTATTCAGGTACATATTCTCTTTATGCACACAAGTACTACTTGAAGTTTATGGAGGCTGTGGCGTTCATATCAGAAGGAGTCCTATTCGGCATAGGTACAAGAGAATCAGTACTTATATGCTTTATGCATATTTTTATGAGGTGTTTAAGAAGGTGTGTTCACATGAGTTTGAGGATTTCTTGCAGCAAACTTGTTAGCATTCTATGCTACTTTATAAGTATGTGATCTTTTCACACACATATCTGACTTAGGGTCTTCCATAGCCTAAGTTTAGATGTAGGTTTGTTGACCATGAGTTTCACACTGATCCTTCCTCATTCAGTCAGTCATATTCACTCTTCTATAACCTATAAGGTCACACATCTCATGTATATTCAGATTACAGCCCATACATCTGAATATGTTTGTTACATTGTACATTCACTCATGCATCTATTTCTCATCACATAAAGTGGTTGAGAGTTTTGCTCCCACATTGTACATTGAACATTGGTATATATGATACTATGAGTAAGCGATGGCTTACGTAACACCTTACACATGTCGTCTATTCTTTCTCTATCTTTATCTCATCATCTGTATGATTAAGTTGTGGTATGTTCATGTTTTGTTTGCTAAATTAATGCTGTATATACTGGACCTATGGAACCATGGACCTGTGACATGAGCCTAAGGGCCTACCTCACTTCCAACATTTGGTATCAGAGCACTAAGGTTTTGGTTACAGAACTTTAGATCTTTGGCATCAATGCATTAAGGCTCATTCATAATCCCAGGTTCCTAGACTTCCAGATTTACAACATATGATTTGAAAGCATCTTGTAATATTTGACATTTGACATACACACTTAATCTAGATGAGTAGAGATTTGAGAATTAGACACTTCAGTTACATGTGTATTCATCAGTGTGGAGTATGAAGTTGATGATCTGTTAGCAGCCGAATATTTTTGAAGAGTATGCAAATACTTTACAAAAGTATTGTTTGAAGACCCAGACTTGATGAAGAGAAGACTACTTCAAATTCAAGGAAGAACAATGGTTTAGAGAAGATGAAGAAATCAGATCAACATCAAATCACAGGTATCACTTTCTACTATCAGATTATCATTTGCAGGTCATATCTTAGAAGAGCAGTTATGAAGAGATTTGAAGAAATTCAAGGAGTGCTTTTATACGCTTTCATCATTTGAAAGTTAAAGGCTACATCAAAACAGATATCTAGAGGTTTTTCTAGAGAGTTTTGAGAGATCTCTTTCATGGCAAGAAAGTTCATCTAAGAAGACAAGTGCAGAGATGAGATGAGTTTTTCAGCCAAATTTCTGTTGTAAGTTGGTTGGATATCAAGGTACAAATGTATCTAGAGAAGGTAACTCTAGAAGGGCAATTCATCATTCAGAAAAACGATTGGTGAATTTAGTCGTTTCAGACATTTGAAGCAGAATTTTGATATGAGGAGATGATAAAACATGATTCTATATTCACTTCCATTTGTATACTATGTTTGTTTTATCTCTTACTCTTACATTAGAGGAAGAGAAAAGTTCATTTGAAGAAGTCAAGAGTGTTTGCTACTTCAAAATGAAGAGAACAAAAGGTATGGAAGAGAAGTTTGAAAATGTTGACATCATCAGGTGGAAGAAAGATGCAGAAGAAGAAAGTCCATCATTTCCAAAAGAAAAGTAAGACTTCCTTTTCTCTCATATTTTCCATATACTTTTCCTATTTTATCCTCTACATCCAAAGACAAGTCTACGAGAACATCTTGTTTAAAGAAGAAGCAGTTTCTTGTTTTGCATTACACTTGGTCATGATTTAGTAGATTTGACAAAGAATTGCATTGAGAGAAAGAAAAGCAGCAGATATATGTTTTAACTCATATATGTATGAGTTATGTTTTAGTTGAAGCTTTTAAGCGGGCAGCTTATATGTTCCCTCAAAGAATTTTTGGAGTGTCAATACAGAGCTACTTGGTATATGACAAGTTGCAGAGAAGTATATTTCTTCTTTCTCTAACTCTTGAGGTAAAAGAGTTTTTTTGTAGCAGATGTTGAAGACTTGCATTGAGGTTTTATGTTTGGAAAAGATTAGCTCATATTCAATATTTTCAGAAAACTTCAGAAAATTCAGATTTGCTGATGTACAGGTCATTTGAAGAATCTACTTTTTATGATTGTCGAGTTTTTTGGATACATGCTTGTATTCAAAAAGGTGATCCATCATATCCTATCACTTGATTGAGAAGTGGAGTTAGCCAAAAGAAAGTCAAGCAGGTACTGTCACATTTCACCCGGGTAAAATATGAAAGTTATGAAGTATCAACTTGCAGCTTTTGGAGTTCTCAAGGTGAGAAGTTTGTCCACTTATGGTTCAAGTAGGAATTTCAGATTCCTTAAAGGATTTGTTTGAAGAAAAGTTTTACAACTTTTTGAGAAGCATGGACACTTGGAGACATTCAGGTAGCAAATCAAACATTCAGATATGAAGGTTTGATAAGAGCAGATTCTACACAGGAGAGATCATTGATCTTGGATAGATCTTGTATGATCTTGAGTATTTATGATTCAATTGTCTATCCTTTGTTTGATAAGGTTCTTAGCATTGGAAGAAGTAAGTCAAAGATTCAAATTCTATCAGATTTGTGTTGCAGAGAAAAAGAAGATACTTGTTATGTTACAGAAAAATATGGATCCTAAACTTTTGTTTCAGATACAAGTATTGATCACTAAAGATCAGATTTATTGAAAGAAGGAAGACGTTCCACATTTCATAAAGTCTGATATATTTGAAGAATACTGGATACTAGTGTTAAATCATCCAGGGGGTGATGAAACATGAAGAATTTTCAGCCATATGTGAAAGAATACAGAGTCATACCTACAAGTATTCCTATTTCAGGTATTCCTATATTTCCTTTTTCAGGTTCTCTTTATGTTCCATCTTTGAAAGAAGAAGGAAGAAGGAGAATGTTTGGAGAAAGTTCCTGTTAGGATGTTCCTGTTCAGGAGAAGGTTCCAGATTTCTATTGAAGAGAAGCTTGATATTTCAGAGAGGTATATTTCAAAAGTGCGCACATATATGTTTATACCAAGTTCTGAAGGAAAGAGGTTTAGAGGTATGAAGGATTTAAAGGATGAAGACATTATGACATCATAGATTTTTTGACTCATATTGAGTTGAGTACAGTCAGAGATGAACCAGCAGTGTTCATAATACACTAAGTTGTGAGTTGACAGTCACAGGTTCCAGGATTCAGTTCTTGATTTTGTTTAGTGTATGACACAGCAGAAGTACGTTGAGAAACCTTTTTGGAAGGTAAATGCAAATATGTGGATCCTAGTGTATGTTTTCACGTTTTTGAAGACAGGAGATAGCAGGTGCAGAGACAGTATATGCTACATTTGTTGTCAAGCAGTGATTGCTTGATGTGTACACTATTGGATATCTAGTTTGCATATTTTCTCAAGTATTATGGTTCATATTCAGCAAGTTCAAGTTTTTTGAAGAAAATTCGAATTCAGTTTTGAAGAAGACTTTTGAAGAACGAGAGTACAAACTTGAAGCTTGTGATAGTTTGCAGATCCAGTCCAGGTTGTACCAATATGACATTGCAGGAGGGATTGTTGGAATCAATATCCTATTGGTCAAACAATGTCTCAATAGTTCTTTTTGTCTGATTGTACACCATTTATAGAGCTCACTCTTAGTCCTTCTTAAAGGAAACGGCCCAGCGCGACTCTGATGCGTTTTCGCATAGCGATCGTAGTTTTTATGAGCTTTTGGTATAGCTTTGCAAGGACAACAAAGACTATATAAGAAGTGCTTGGGGTCACTTCTATGCATCCTTCACCTAGGATCAACACAAGCTTTGGAGCTTGGACCTCAGTAGAGGTGGTGTTTCTTCTAGCACATGGGGCAGCCATGGTGCTATCTTGAAGCATGTTGAGGAGCAGCTACGGAGTTCTTCTTAATAATTCTTCTTGATGAAGATGAAGGGTGTGCTCACACTCTAGCTCATGGAGAGGAGGTCATCTCTTGTTCATGGCAAGAAGACTTGATTATTAGCAGCTTGATGGTGAGTGTCGCCCATCTACATGATGTATTTGAAGATCATCTTCTACAAGAAGATGTTAGGTTGAAGATTATCTTCTACAAGAAGATGTCTGGCTACTTCAAAGACATTGGATGGGACCATCTACATGATTTTGAAGATTATCTTCTACAGGAAGATATTAGGTTGAAGATTGTCTTCTAAAAGAAGATGTCGGGCTACTTCAAAGACATTGGATGGTGATTAACATAAGATTCACATCTTATGTTAAGTATTCAGGTACATATTCTCTTTATGCACACAAGTACTACTTGAAGTTTATGGAGGCTGTGGCGTTCATATCAGAAGGAGTCCTATTCGGCATAGGTACAAGAGAATCAGTACTTATATGCTTTATGCATATTTTTATGAGGTGTTTAAGAAGGTGTGTTCACATGAGTTTGAGGATTTCTTGCAGCAAACTTGTTAGCATTCTATGCTACTTTATAAGTATGTGATCTTTTCACACACGTATCTGACTTAGGGTCTTCCATAGCCTAAGTTTAGATGTAGGTTTGTTGACCATCAGTTTCACACTAATCCTTCCTCATTCAGTCACTCATATTCACTCTTCTATAACCTATAAGGTCACACATCTCATGTATATTCAGATTATTGCCCATACATTTGAATATGTTTGTTACATTGTACATTCACTCATGCATCTATTTCTCATCACATAGAGTGGTTGAGAGTTTTGCTCCCACATTGTACATTGAACATTGGTATATATGATACTATGAGTAAGCGATGGCTTACGTAACACCTTACACATGTCGTCTATTCTTTCTCTATCTTTATCTCATCATCTGTATGATTAAGTTGTGGTATGTTCATGTTATGTCAATATGGAAGATTGCTAAATTAATGTTGTATATACTGGACCTATGGAACCATGGACCTGTGACATGAGCCTAAGGGCCTACCTCACTTCCAACACTAGTTGTCTTGAGGTATCAAGTCTCCTCTCAAGACTCGTGTCACCTGGGACCTACCTCTAGGGGTTGTCACTAATTCCTCAGGGTTTGGTCTCCCTGAGTTTTCTTGTCCCTCTAACTCTCCCCTTTCATTGATCAAATTGGGAAATTCGGTTACTATGTAGATGTGACCTATCTTGTCCATGTATGCTCCTCCTTCATACTTAACAGCAGGTCTGGGCACAATTGTGGCATCCCTGGAAGTTACCATTCTAGCCACAGATCTGTTTAAGCCATCCAGATAGATGGGAATCTCTTGGGCATTAGTAGAAATGTATTGTAAGGTGGTACAGTACTCTCCCTCCACAGCAGTCATGAAGTTTCTACCTGGGGCAAGGCCCTACATGTCTTCTAAAGCCATGGGTATCTCCTCCTCTGAGTCACTAGAGGTGTCTGAATAGACAGAGTGGTGAATCACTTGAGCGGCATTTCCAACATAAGATATGACACTTCTTCGGCTACTTAGCACTCTCCTTGACCTCAAGTTCATTCACCCTCTTGAGGCTCTCTAGGTCTCTGAAACTCTCCCTAAGTGGCTCCTCCAATGCTTCAAGTTTTCCCTTCAAAATGCTTCAAAAGATCTGGACAATACCACACCAAGCGATAGTGCACCAGGCGATAGTGCCCTAGGCGATGCCAAATTGGCCACGATACGATACCACGCCCGCTCACGATACGATACCTGAGAACTAGGCGATACGATACTGCAGCCACAACCGATACGATATCGCTGTTGATCACGATACGATACTGGCTATCCTGGCGATACGATACTTGAGGAATAGACGATACGATACCATGCCTATTCACGATATGATACTAAGAATTCCGATGATACGATACTGAAAAGTCAGACCATACGATAGTGGAAACCCAGACGATATGATACCACTTTTTGGATGATCCGATACCAAAAAGGGCACGATACGATACTGGAGTTTTCCCGATACGATACCTATCGCCTCACGTGATACGATACTACAATGAAGGGATGATACGATACCAAGATGGTATCACAATACAACACAGTAAAAGAGACGATCCGATACTTGGGGTTTGCACGATACGATACCAATACTTTGACGATACGATACCTGGGATTCTCGCGATACGATACTAGGGTATGGGACGATACAATACTGGTATGGTATCGCCATAGAAAGCTGACAGAACACGATACGATACCAATGCAAGTGGCAATACGATACCACTGCTTGCACGATACGATACTACTATGGTATCGTGATACTATACTAGGACACGGGACAATACAATACCAAAAGTGGACCGCAATACGATACCACTTTTGTAAAATGCGATCGCGATACCAACCTGGCGATACGATACCACCAGTGGTATTGCGATACCAAGGCTGGCAATCGACGATACGATACTTCGATGAGTATCGCGATACAAGGGAATTTTTGGTATCGCGATACCAAAAGCTCAACTGATCAGGCATGCATGGGTATATCCATTGAAAGAAAAGTCCGAAGTGTTTATGTGCACACACTACAGTAGCTCAAAAACAGTGGGGAGGGGTAGACAACAGTCCTACACACACATTCCAAGCATTACACACACATAGAAGATCAAAGAGAAGATGGAAATCTACAAGTTTAAGAAGCAATTTTGAAAATCAGGAGCTCTCCTTCTTCACAATGGCAAAAAAGTCCTTACAAAGAGTCACAAAGTGACTTATATACATGTGCCCTAAATTTGGTCCTTTCACACAAGAGACCGGCACTTTATTGCTGAAAAGTGAATTTCCTACTAATTTACAAGGAATATTTTACAGCAAGTTGGGATTATGCAACTAGAGGACTCCGTGCATTTACATGGCTTGAGGGAACTTCCTAAGACTTTGAAGAAGAAAAATATGCCCATAAATTTGAAAATTTTGGGGCTCTCCTTTCTCGTGCCACTTTGCTCTGCAACAACATTGCATGACCTGTACTTTTATCACTTTCACCTTTGACATCCTGCTCAAAGGTTAACATGTGTCCTAGCAACTGATTTAAGTTAGGAGTGAAATGATCAAGTGATAACTCAGTAGACAATATGAATGGCTTCCATTTGTCATCACCTCTCAAACCTGTGAGGATTTGCCTTACAAATTTATCCTCCTCAATATATTCATCAACTGCTCCTAATGCATCTGCAATGTCCTTCATCCTTGTTACATAATCTGAGATGGATTGAGAGGCCTTCTTCTTGAATGTGGTAAATTCTGCCCACAAGGATGCCTTCCTTGACTTTGTGGTGTTTTGGAAATGCTCTTCCAAAGCATTCCATATATCACTTGCACTTTCAAGACCTCTAATGTGAGGTAGCAAGTAGTCATTAGCTTCCATGTAGATAATGCTCCTAGCTTGAGCATCTTTCTTCATCCAAGTCTTCAAATCTTATGATTCCTCTCTAGTTGGAACACTAGGATCTCTGAACTGAGGCTTTTCTTCTTCACCTGTGATATAACTTATCAAGTATTTGCTCATAAGATGAGTTTCCATCCTCATTGACCATGCTGGATAGTTCTCTCTATCCAACTTCTCTATCTGAAGAGAATCTCCCATCCTTTCTTCACCTATGTATTGAATTCTTCAAACTTTATGAGTAACAGATGTACCTTTACTTCGAATGATACTTCTTTTTTCTTCCTTGATGTTGTATGGCCTCCTTCTCAAGTTTTGCTCTCAAGCTTTCACCTTTTGAATCTTCAGATGTTGAATTCTTTATGACTGCAGCAGCCGAGATCCTCCTTTCTTCAATTTTGATGTTTCCTGCTTTGATACCACTAATTGAGAGAGTTAATCTCCAAAAGAACAAGCTACTATTGAAATTAGAGCACCTCTATATCAAGAGTAACTCAAAACATTCACCAATTTGGAGGATTAATGATCAATTATAAAGATTTTGGATAAACTGTGAAGAAGATGATTCTACATAAAGTCTGCTGCTATATCTCTCATTGACTTATCAAATGTGTAAAGGTTTTTATAAAACTTTGTAGAAGGTGTGGCCTATAGTTTGTGCACCTTCTCCAAGTTAAATCATTCCAAAAGACTCAGTAAATCTTAAGAAATGATCTCAACAAGTCACCTATGTCTAGAACTGCTCTTCTGAGAAGTCGATTCAGACACCTGTAACTTCTGACACTTGGTTCTCTCAATCTAGAACTTGTTTATGCAAATGCTTTTAGCCATAGATGGCTTACCTTCCAACTTAGATTTTAACTCCTCATTCATGCAAAACTTTAACCTATACATTGAGAAATGATCAAATCTTTGACCATTGAGATTGCACTTGTTTCAGAAAACAGTGAACACTTCTTCACATATGAATGTTCCTACTCATAATTCTCATAGCCTGTTTACAATTAAGCTCTCAAACTTTAACCATAGACTCATTAACTATGGAATTAGATGTTCTACAAAAGGATTCTTGAAATGATCAAGCACAGAAGGAGAATGCACAGAAACATCGGGCGCAAGTTTTCTTCCATTACTAGAAAACTTTACATCTGGATGAGAGAGCTAATCTTCACACTTCTCAAGTGTCTAATCAAACCTAATTCTTCTGAATTTTTGTATTTTATACTCTCATACATTTGCCTCGACATTTTTCTTTTGTATATATAGTCAAATATTTACAAGCTTATGACTATACAAAAGTATAAGTGAACTATCTCTGAATTAATGTACATATGTGTACACATCTTCATCTTCTGAATATGCACTTCCTTCATGCTTCATAACTTGATCTTTTCTTCAGTCCTTGACTTCAATTCTTCATCAAAACATCAATTGTTGATTGTCCTGCACCAACAATAAGGTATTGTAAAATTCGGGAAATTCAACTACCCTTAGATACTCAAATTTTTGCAAATATGTACAAAAATTGGCATATTTTTGGGGGTTTTGGAAAACCTTTTATACTGGTGTAAAGAGTTTTGAAAAACATGCAAAAAAGGCTGTTTTAGCACATATAGTTTCTCTTTTATTGACATAGTTCTCGTCTGTTATGACTTAGTGTTATCTCTCCTCTTCTCCTTCCATGGTTACTATCACTTTTTCCGGATGTTCTTTGTTGTCATATGTTTCTCCTTCTTGAGCTTCCCTTTTTGGCATTTGAATGGCTATTTTTCTTTTTTCGACCTCATAACATTTGAAATGTTCAGGTACTTCAAATGATTCATGATGTTGTTAAATGTGAACTTCATTTCTCTCGTCTTATGAGCTCCCTTGATATTTTTCTATGGCTAGCACTTTATATTGGTGCAAGTATCCAAGCCTTCACATCTGGCTTAACTTAAAGGATCATATGAAGGAGCGTATGATAAGTCACATGAACCATTTCTTGTAATACATGGACACTTACCACTTGTAAAAATGTTTTATCTTATTAGAATCTAGTGACTCCTTACATCTTATGGAGTTAGGAGAGATAAAGCTACGAATTCACTTTGGTAGGATGTCTCCTAATTTAGAGGAGAACTTTTAGGTACATCCAATGTTTGAGTTCAAATTCAAACATTGGAGGTAAATCACTCATAAAACATTGGAGGTAAATCACTCATAAAAAAAGGTTCTCCTCTAAATTAGGATGTCTCCTAATTTAGAGGAGAACTTTTAGGTACATCCAAGTTTGAATTCAAATTCAAACATTGGAGGTAAATCACTCTAATATCGTGGCCTTTCAGCCCACATTTATAGAGCTTATTGTTGATCATTTGTATATGTTGAGTGGCTTTCGCCATAGCCTACCCTCATCACTATCATTGGGCATAATATCTATGCTAATGATCATGTATAAAATTGTTATATAATACATTACATCATTGATCATGTCTATCTCCTTCTCTGCTATGTCTACTCAGAACATTGTACTTGTGATGATTATATCTGAGTGATCCCTGCATCATTTTTAATATTCTATAGCTTGTTGGAACTAGCTCAAAGTCTACTACAAGCTCTCAAATCAAATTTTCAAAGGATTTGCTTCATCCAATTGGGAGAAAACCATCTCAAAGTGCTCACTTGTCATTCTCTGCACAATCCCTAAAAAATTAGGGGTAGGCTATTGATTGCTAAATTCATTGCTCAGTACATAGTGCATCATTTTACATGATTTCACTTGGAATCATTAGCTCTGTAAGCTAATTTGATTCCCCAAAAATGAATTTTCCTAATTGCTACTATATTGTGAGCACTGAGCAAAATATCCAGGAAGTGTCAAGACCTAAATATCAAGTTTTTGTCACTAGCTATTTGCAAAGTCATATGTTTTGATTTAATTGTTTGAAGCATCATCTCCAAAGTACATAGGCACTTATTTAGTGTCATTAGAAAAGCTAAAGAGGCCTACTATCAAACTTTGAGGTGAAAGAGGGCAGTATAAAGCAGGGATTAGTAGTATCAACTCATTCTCTTGTGGTATCCATCCATCTCTCCCAATAGTGGTATCCGAGCATATTGAGGTAAAATGGGAGATGGTTTACCTTCTTTTATTGATAAACTGGACAAGAACAACTACCAAGCATGGTCCTTGCGGATGAAGACATACTTACAAGGAAGGAGTCGCTATGGATACATATCAAAAGATGAGGAGACGCCCATTTTTAGAAGCAAAGAACAACCTACAAGAGAGGAGCTTGAAAGACTCAACTCATGGTGTGCCAAAGATGCATTAGCAAGGTCATATTTACTTAACTCTATCTCTAACTTCCTTCTTCCCCCACATTAGGAATTGTAAAACATCCCAAGCGACTTGGGATACATTGTCTTCATACTTTTCTTCCAATAAAAGAGCTAGGAAGAATCAATTGTTAATTGAGTTCACCACTCAAAGGAAGCAACCCAAGCAAAGTGTTTCAGAGTATGTGACAAAATTCAAAGATGTGGCTGATCAATTGGCAAGCATAGGAGAAGAGATTTAAGAGGAGCAAATAGTGAGACAATTAATCAATGGCATCAAGGTAGATGATAAGTGGGAAGCGTTCACAAATACTATGGACCTTTACATGGATATGCAAATTCTAGATCTTACCACACTCATGGGGCAACTCTTTACCCATGAAGCCAAGCTAAAAAAAAAGGAGAATCATCAAGAGGGAACAGTTCTTCTGCCCTATACACAGATAAAGGAAAGTCTAAAGATAACAAGAAGAGCAAGAAAGTAGAGGATGAAGGTACTACTTCTCAAGCTAACTATGCAGGGAGAGGTAGGAACTCAAGAGGTAGGGGTAGAGGAGGTAAGCAAGGTAGGGGGAGACCTTTCAACTCTTCCCCATGCAACATATGTGAACTATCTAATCACACTACAGATGAGTTCTATAGGAAATTTAAGAATCAGAGAGGAAGAGGATATCAAAGAGGTGGCTACACACAATCAAGAGGAAGATTCAACAACATTAATTAAGGCTACAACCATAGACACAATAACAACTACAACAATTACAATAACAACTATCAAGGAGGATACAAGCCAAGAAAGCACTACAACAATTACACAGAGGATCAAGAGGATTCTC
Organism: Ceratopteris richardii; assembly: GCA_020310875.1. Classification (NCBI taxonomy): domain Eukaryota; kingdom Viridiplantae; phylum Streptophyta; class Polypodiopsida; order Polypodiales; family Pteridaceae; genus Ceratopteris; species Ceratopteris richardii. The sequence goes on along the minus strand of CM035427.1, from coordinate 93,362,826 downwards.
TTCTCATTACGAATATGACTTCAAAACAAGGTATGAATGATGAGCACCTCTTCTATATTGACTCAGGTTGTTCAAAACATGTAGCAGGCAATGTAGCTCTTCTTTCTGATCTTGAGGAGCCCAAGGGAAAGCACCAAGTACAAACATGTGTTGAAACCAAGCATTCAGTGGTCAAGGTAGGAAATGTGAAAACTTGTGATGGGAATGGAAATCTGTTGAGCAGGGTTCTTTATGTACCTACATTCAGCAAGAATCTGATGAGTGTTGGACAAATTGTGGAAAAGGTATTGCATGTTAGGTTCAACAAATATGGAGCTTTTGTGGAGGACTACCAACATGGATTCAAGAGAATTGCCAAGGGAGAAAAAATAGGTAGACTATTTACATTTGAACTTGAAGATACAAGGAATATTGCACTTTACAATTACAAGGATCAAACATTGTCAGAGCTTGAGATTTGGCATAAAAGGTTAGGGCATATTAGTGAGAGAACCTTGAAGCAAATATGTAGAGAGCAATGTGTGCTTGGGATACCTAATGTCCAAGCAACACATGATCTATAAATGTGGTGCATGTCAGTTTGGTAAATCACACAAGTTACCCTTCTCAAAGAAAGGTTACATGCATGAGGATTACTTGGAACTTGTCCACACAGATGTGTGGGGAGCAAGCAAGGACCCTTCAATTTCCGGCTCAAGGCAGTATGTGCCTTTCATTGATTATTTCAATAGGTGGACTATCTTGTACTTTATGAAACATAAAGTTGAAGTGTTCGATTTCTTTAAGAAGTATCTTGCACTTGTGGAAAACCAAATAGGAAGAAGCCTAAAAAGACTAAGGTCAGATGGAGGAGGTGAGTACTTCTCCAATAAATTTGATGCATTCTTGCAGGACAGAGGTATCAAAAGGGAGATTACTGCAAGATATACCCTTGAGCAAAATGGGGTAGTAGAGAGGAGAAATAGGTTGATTGTGGAAATAGCTAGATCACTACTTAATGAAAAAAGGTTACCTAATTATTTGTGGGCAGAAAGTGTATCTATTGCCACTTATCTTATTAACAGGTTGCCATCCAAATCGCTTGACGGGATGATCCCATATGAAGCATGGCATGGTAGGAGGCCATCACTTGATCATTGCAGAATCTTTGGATGTGTTGCGAATGTGCATGTGCCATCTCAAACCAGAGGTAAGCTAGACCCTAAGACAGAGACGTGCATCTTCATAGGGTATGATTTAAATAAAAAAGGATACAGGTTTTATAATCCATCCAACAAAGGATTTATGGTTAGTAGAGATGTGTTTGATGAGAATGATTCTTGGTTTGAAAGTGAATCCAGGAAGGTTAAGTTGCCATATGACTTGGAAGAGGAATTTCCAAGCCTCACGAAGGAGGAGCCAAGCCACATTGAAGACATCAAATCAGATGATGAGGACACCATCAACTTGGAGGAGTTCAAGGCATGGAAATTAAAGGGCAAGACCAAGATGAAGAGGTTGGAAGACTTACCTGAATCATCCAATCAAGCTCTAAGGGGATCACAAAGGGAGAGCTAGAAGCCAATCAGATATGGGTATGACACTTCATTAGTTACTAAGCATTCCATTTATCTTGTTAAGGATTTATCACTTGAAGAGCCTGCTTCATATGAAGAAGCAAAGACCAAGGCAGAATGGAAGGAAGCTATGGGTGAAGAAATACAAGCACTCCAACAGAATGATACTTGGGAGCTAGTACCCAAAAAGGCATCAATAAAGGTAATTAATTTTAGATGGATTTACAAAATCAAGAGAAATTGAGATGGATCCATAAATAGGTATAAAACTAGACTTGTTGCTAAGGGTTTTGCACAAACTCAAGGAGTTGGTTATGAAGAGACATTTTCTCCTGTGGCTAAAATGCCAAGCATCACAATATTAGTAAGTGTGGCTACATCTAGAAATCGGAATATGTACGAATTGGATGTGAAAAATACCTTCTTAATGGCTCGATTTCAGAGGCGGTTTACATGGCTCAACCGCCTGTCAATGAAGACCAAAGCAACGTAAATTATGTGTGCAAATTGAACAAAGCTCTTTATGGTTGAAAGTAGGCACCTAGGGCATGGAATCATAGGTTAACTACCTATCTTCAAGATCAAGGATTCATAATGAGCAAGGAAGATTCTTCTCTACTTGTCAAGAGAAGCAACTCAGAATTGATATATTTATGTGTATATGTTGATGACATCATCTTGATAGGTATTGATGCCAATGGCATCAAACAGATCAAGAATCAAATGATGTAGGAGTTCAAAATCATTGACCTATTAAAGTATTTTTTTAAACTTGAATTGGTCTACATAAATTTTGGAATTCACATTACTCAAAGAAAGTATGTGCAGGACATGTTGAAGAAGTTCCACTTGGACAATGCCAAGATGGATAGCACCCCTATGGAGCTAAATCATAAATTGAGAGCCCATGAAGGTGATGTGCTTGAAGACATTGTAGGATATCAAAGCATAGTTGGAAGTCTAAACTATGCAACTCAAACAAGGATTGATATAGCATATGGAGTAAGTGTTTTAAGTCAATTCATACATAAACCTAGAGCACCTCACTTGGAAGCTGCCAAAAGGATTTTAAAGTATCTCAAGGGTACTCAAAATCAAGGTTTATACTTTCCATAATCTTTAGATTTAGACATCAAGCTTTTCTCAGATATAGATTGGGCAGGTTGTAAGGATGACACGAGAAGCACCTCTGGTTATCTCTCTTTTGGAGGTGATAAGCCCATTTCATGGTCTTCCAAGAAGCAATCTATAGTTGCTTTATCTTCAACAGAGGCTGAATATAGGGGATTAGCAAATGCTACACAAGAAGCCATATGGATTAGATTTCTCTACTTAGATTTGAGACTTCACAGTCATTCACCTATGCTATTTGGTGACAACACAAGTTCTTTGCATCTTGCAACCAATCCTATCTATCATGCAAGAACCAAGCATGTAGAAGTTCACTATCATTATGTGAGAGAGAAGATATTGAGCAAGGATATTCAATTGGCATATGCAATGTGCAGATTTATTGACCAAAGCACTTGATGGTACTAAACTTTGCAGGTTTAAAGCTATGATTGGATTGCAATAATTTAAGAGGATTGATGAATAAGAACAAGCAAATATGTTTGGCTTGCGGGGGAGCTATTGGTGCAAGTATCCAAGCCTTCACATTTGACTTAACTTAAAGGATCATATGAAGAAGCATGTGATAAGTCTCATGAACCATTGCTTGTAATACATGGACACTTACCACTTGTAGAAGTGTGTTATCTTATGAGAATCTAGTGACTCCTTACATCTTGTGGAGTTTTTTAGAACAAACTAATCACAAATTGATGATTAAAAAGAGCTTGAAGCATGTCAAAGATCAGATTAAAGTTCAAGAAGTCACTTGAGAAAGTGAAGAGATCTCAGAAGTGAAGCTTGTATACATATGTACATTACAGTTGGATGTTCTTGTAATTTGAGTAAATATAATCCTTTGGATAATGAGGAGTAATGTAATAGATGCGGGATAAGTCTAAAACCATATTTACATAAGTCAATGATGTAAAGAAACATGTGTGAGAGTCATTAGAAGCCAAGTGTCATTGAGGTAGATGTGTAGAGAGTCATCTTCAGAAAATAGCGACGAGTATTTTGTAGATTTCTCTCAGTCTCATCACGTGGATCAGAAATCCTTTTGTACACATCTAACCTAGAAGATAATGAAGCTATGTTCAAAGTTTCATGGTCTAATTCTTCTTCTGCTGTGATTATGATCAATAGGAACATGTGTATGTAAAGTCTGTAAATGATCTCTTAGAGTCACACATTTTTCTATGTCAATGATTTGCTTAGATCTCAATGCACAATGTAAAGTTTTTAATGAGTGAGCATTCAAAATCTAAGTTAGAAGGTAAGGAAGCTATGGCTAAAAGCATTTAGCAAAATGGGACTTGTACTGTGAGAAATCAACCTTAGAAGTTACCTATGTCAAAGTCACTAGTTCAGGGAGATAGTTTCTAACATACTTTTGATCTTAAGGATCAAATTAAAGTTTTAATGATTCTTTTGAAGAACTAATGGCTGATATGATTGCGCAAAGGTAGTGTGGAGATATGTGCATCATTGATTTGAAGAAATCTAAAGATATGTGCAGATAATGAAGTCTATTTCTGAAGAAAACTTTCTAAAAAAGGAATTTCTTTACTGAGAGAAGTGTTAATGAAAGTTTTGTGTAAACTTTGATCTATAACTGATATAGAAGTGTTCTTAGATCAGTATAGATCAACCTTTTGGAGATTAAGAGGTCTCCAACAGTGGTATCAGAGCTGAAGGTGCAATACAACTGAAGTAAAGGCATTGGAAGTCCCGATTGCTGCAGATATTGAAGTTCCTTCTAATTGAAGGTGGACAAAGCCAAATTCTTGAAGATAACCTGCAGAAGTACAAAGCACGAGTTTGAAGGATCAATAAAGATCAAAGCTTCATATCAAAGGTACACTTTATTATCATAAATCATAGTAATTGCAGACACAAAAGATCAAAGATGGGAGAAAGCTTGCAGATTAATAAGCTAGATAGGGACAACTATCCAGCTTGGTCCATGAGGATCGAGGCACACCTCATGAGCAAAGATTTGATGGCATTCATTACAGGAGAAGAAGAAAAACCTGAGTTTGCAGATCCTAGTATTCCAACTAGGGAAGAGCTTGCAGATTTGAAGACCTGGATGAGAAAGGATGCTCGAGCTAGGAGCATCATTTACATGGCTATAAATGATTATCTTCTACCTCACATCAGAGGATTGGAATTTGCAACATATGTGTGGAATGCTTTGGAAGAGCATTTCCAAAACACAACCAAGTCAAGGAAGTCCTCATTATGGGCAGAATTCACAACTTTCAAGAAGAAGAGTTCACAATCAATTTCTGATTATGTGGCAAGGATGAAGAATATTGCAGATAACTTGGGAGCAGTAGATGAAGACATTGAAGAGGATAAGTTGGTAAGGCAAATACTTATAGGTCTGAGAGGAGATGATAAGTGAAAGCCTTTCATATTATCCATATAATTGTCACTTGATCACTTTACTCCTGATCTTAATCAATTGCTAGGACACATGCTAACTTTTGAGCAGGACATTAAGGGAGATAATGACAGGAGTGCAAGTCAAGCCATGTACTCCAAGGACAAAAAAAAAGAATGGCAAAGGGAAGCAGTCAACTGATGATGAAGGAACTTCAAGTCAAGCTAACTTTACAAAAGGAAAGATGAACTTCAGAGGTAAAGGAAGAGGAGGTAAGAACAAAGATAATACTAAAGTTTGTTGGATTTGTGGTAGAACCAAACATTTGGCAAATGATTGTTGGTATAACAATCAAAATGGAGGAAATAATAATCAGAGTTTTAATCAAAGAGGTATTAGAAACCAAAGAGGCAACTTCAGAGGAAGAGGTGGTAGGACATCATATGCTAGAGGAGGTGGAAGAAGTTTTCAATCTCAGTCCTACAACAACAATTATTATAATTATGCATCAGATCAAAAGGATGACATGACTCTCATTTTGAATGCAACTCATGAATCAGTAGGAGAAGATCAAAGGGTGTTTTATATTGACTCAGGATGTAGCAATCATCGAAGTGGCAATATATTACTGATGACTGATATGGAAGCAAAGGTGAATGGACATATAGTTCAAACAGGTGACAATACTAAGCACAAGGTGGAAACTATTGGATCAGTGAAGACAAAGAATGGAAGTACACTCTTGAGCAAGGTACTTTATGTTCCTTGCTCAAATGAAGAAAGGATATGAAGTCAGATTCACAAATGATGGTGTCTATGTGCAAGATCCAAATCAGGGATATAGAAACATCATTGCAGGTAAAAAGGAAGGAAGGCTGTTTACTCTCAAAGTTCAAGGTAATGTGGGACATGCTCTATTTACTTATGGAAGCCAAAAGATGTCTGAGTTAGACCTATGTCATAAAGGTTAGGTCATTTCAATGAGAGATCCATAAAGGAAATGTCAAGGAATGATGTGGTGCTTGGTTTTCCAAAAGTTGAAGGGCAACATATGGTGTACAAGTGTGAAGATTGTCAATTAGGTAAAGCACAGAAAAGTTCATACAATAAATCAGGGTACAAGTATTCAAATATGCTTGAATTGATTCATACAGATGTGTGGGGTCCACGGGACTATAGCATAAATGGATCCAGATATTATGTGTTGTTTATTGATGATGCAACCAGATGGATTACTTTATATGTAATCAAGGACAAATTAGAAGTCTTCAAGACATTCAAGTATTATCATGCTTATGCAGAAAGGATTACAGGACAAAAGCTCAAGAGGTTGAGATCAGATGGAGGGGGAGAGTATTTCTCTAACGAGTTTGATGATTATTTGTGGAATGCAAGTATAAAGAGAAAAGTAACTTGCAGGTACTCTCCTCAACAGAATGGAATTGCAGAAAGAAGAAATAGAAATCTTGTAGAATTTGCAAGAGCAATGATGAAGGAAAAGAATTGCCCAAATTACTTATGGGCAGAAGCTATCGACACTACAACATACCTTGTGAATAGGTTACCTTGTAAAGCTTTGGATGGAGGAACTCCTTATGAAGCATGCTGGGGTAAGAAACCTACTTTTGATCATGGTAAGGTATTTGGATGTCTAGCATATGCTTATGTTCCTTCACAATTGAGACATAAGCTAGAACCCAAAGTAGAGAAGTATGTGTTTATTGGGTATGATGATAGACAGATGGGTTACAGACTGTGGAGTCCATCCACAAAGCAATTTCTTGTTACCAGATGTTACATTTGATGAGGAAAGCACATGGTATACAAGGTCAACAAATGATTATGCAGATGTCAAAGAAATACAAAGGAAAGGCAAGACAAAAGTAAGTGTGTATGAAGAAGATATTGATGATGTTGACTATAAAAGTAAATTGCAGGATAGTGTTGAAGATGGGCCAAGATTTGATCCGGAATCAAATGTGACTGAGACTTCAAGAAGTGCAGAGGTAAGAAGATCTTCAAGAGAAAGGAAAGAGCCTATCAGGTATAGCTATGATACATCTTTTCTAACAACAAAAGATTATGCTTACATTGTGAAGACATAAGAGGATCCAATCACATATGAAGAAGCTAAAGGTAAACAGAATTGGGAGAAGGCAATGCAAGAAGAGTATGATGCTCTACTTGAAAATGAAACATGGGAATTAGTGCCAAGACCAAAGAATCAAAAAGTTATTGGATGTAAGTGGGTGTATAAAACAAAAAGATTTGCAGATGGTAAGGTGTCTAGATACAAGGCTAGACTTGTGGTCAAAGGTTATGCCCAAACTTATGGGGTAGATTATGATGAAACCTTTAGTCCTCTTGCTAAGATGTCTAGAATTAGATCATTGATTGCTATTGCTGGTTGTAAAGGATGGAAGTTATCACAATTAGATGTGAAGAATGCATTTTTTAATGGGTATATTGCAGATGAAGTGTACATGGAGCAACCAGAAGGTTTCATGGATTCAATTGGATCAGATTATGTGTGTAAGCTCAAAAGAGTTTTGTATGGGTTGAAACAGGCTCCAAGAGCATGGAATTACAGGCTTGTTAAGTTCTTGAATGAATGTGGATTTCAAGCATCAAAGGCAAATAGTAGCTTGCTAGTGAAGGCAAGTGAAAATGGATACATATACATGTGTATTTATGTTGATATTATTATTGTCATAAGTACAGATGCTCAAGGAATTAAGGAGCTTAAGAAACAAATAGAGAAGGAGTTTAAGATAGGTGATTTGGGAAACTTATCTTATTTCTTAGGAATGCAGATTGTATATACTCAACATGGAGTATATGTTACACAAGAGAGGTACTTGAAAAATATTCTGATCAAATTCAACATGGAGGATTGCAAGCCTTCAAGCACACCATTGGAGGTAAATCATAAATTGAGCAGGTATGGAGGTGAAGAGTTTAATGAAATGAAGAAATATCAGAGTTTGGTAGGTAGTTTAATCTATGCTACCTTGACAAGGCCAGATCTATCATATGGAATAGGTGTGTTATCACAATTCATGCATTGTCCAAAGAAGACTCATTGGATTGCAGCTCAAAGGGTACTCAAATATATCAAAGGAACCCTAAGTGAAGGTCTGTATTATGGATTTACTTCTGATACAAGAATCAAAGTGTTTAGTGATGCAAATTGGGTAGGTGATTCAGATGATAGAAGGTCTACTCATGGGTATCTCTGTTATATTGGAGATAAATTAGTTTCTTGGTGCTCAAAGAAGCAACATACAGTTGCTTTGTCATCTACAGAAGCTGAGTATAAAGGAATGGTAGAGGCTGCAAAAGAAGTAATATGGCTAAAAACCTTGTTGAAGAGTTTTGGAACTGATCAGAGTACTCCAATTATTTTTGGAGACAATATGAGTTCATTGTATTCGGTAGCTAATCCTGTTTTTCATGCCCGGACTAAGCATATAGAGATTCACTATCATTTCTTGAGAGAAAAATTACTTGATAAAGAGATTGAAGTGATGTATACTCCAACAAAAGAACAAGTTGCACATATGTTAACAAAAACCTTGGATGGACCTAAGCTACAAAGATTCAAGGAGATGGCAGGAGTAAAGAAGAATGGAATAATCACAATTAGTGATTGAGGGGGAGCTGTTGAACAAACCAATCACAAATTGATTATTACAAAGAGCTTGAAGCATGTCAAAGATCAGATTAAGGTTCAAGAACTCACTTGAGAAAGTGAAGAGATCTCAGAAGTGAAGCTTGTATACATATGTACATTACAGTTGGAAGTTCTTGTAATTTGAGTAGAGATAATCCTTTGGATGATGAGGAGTAATGTAATAGATGCAGGATAAGTCTAAAACCATATGTATATAAGTCAATGATGTAAAGAAACATGTGTGAGAGTCATTAGAAGCCAAGTGTCATTGAGGTAGATGTGTAGAGAGTCATCTTCAGAAAATAGCGACGAGTATTTCGTAGATTTCTCTCAGTCTGATCATGTGGATAAGAAATCCTTTTGTACACATCTAATCTAGAAGCTAATGAAGCTATATTCAAAGTTTCATGGTCTTATTCTTCTTTTGCTGTGAGTATGATCAATAGGAACATGTGTATGTAAAGTTTGTAAATGATCTCTCAGAGTTGCACATTTTTCCGTGTCAATGATTTGATTAGATCTCAATGCACAGTGTAAAGTTTTTAATGAATGAGCATTCAAAATCTAAGTTGGAAGGTAAGGAAGCTATGGCTAAAAGCATTTAGCAAAACGGGATCTGTACTGTGAGAAATCAACCTTAGAAGTTACCTATGTCAAAGTCGCTAGTTCAGGAAGATAGTTTCTGACATACTTTTGATCTTAAGGATCAAATTAAAGTTTTAATGATTCTTTTGAAGAACTAATGGTTGATATGATTGCGCAAAGGTAGTGTGGAGATATGTGTATCATTGATTTGAAGAAATCTAAAGATATGTGCAGATAATGAAGTCCATTTCGGAAGCAGACTTTCTGAAAAAGGAATTTCTTCACTCAGAGAAGTGTTAATGAAAGTTTTGTGTAAACTTTGATCTATAACTGATATAGAAGTGTTCTTAGGTCAGTATAGATCAAACTTTTGGAGATTAAGAGGTATCCAACAGAGTTAGAAGAGATAAAACTACAAATTCACTTTGCTAATATGTCTCCTAATTTAGAGAAGAACTTTTAGGTACATCTAAGTTTGAATTAAAATTCAAACATTGGAGGTAAATCACTTATAAAAAAGAGGTTGTAATCTCCCAGCCTTTCAGCCCACATTTACAAAGCTTATTGCTGATCATTTGTATATCTTGAGTGGATTTCACCATCGCCTACTCTCATCACTATCATTGGGCATCATATCTATGCCCTATGATCATGTATAACAATGTTATATGATACATTACATCATTGATCATGTCTATCTCCTTCTTTGCTATGTCTACTTAGGATAGTGTACTTGTGATGATCATATCTCAGTGATTCCTCCATCATGTTTCATGTTCTATAGCTTGTTGGAACCAACTCATAGTCTACTATAAGCTAACAAAGTTTCACGGGATTTGCTTTAGCCAACTGGGAGAAATTTTACGTGATTTCACTTGGAATCATTAGCTCTCTAAGCTAACTTGATTCCCCCTCTCAATTAATTTTTTGCACATTTTCAAGTTCCTCTTTCTGTAGATCTCCTCATGGGTATTTTCTTTCATGCTGCTCTAGACTCGGTCCTATCTCTACCATGGGCTGATAGGCTTTTAGCCACATATTTAGATCTTCATGCATGGGATCTGCTAGAATTGAACCTACCTATTTCTCCACTAGTTTTGTTGTCACTATGTTGGCTTTCTCACTTGCCACTTGGCTCTCTCAAGTCTCAATCTTTTTAGTTTTTTTTTCTTTCTCCTCAATTCTCTTTTTAATCCATTTATTTTTTATTTTCTCTCATCTTGCTTTCCATCTTTGAACCTTCTTATGTTTGGAGGTATCGTCATGTTCCTTTTAATCTCTGACAACTTGGACTTCATATTCTAGCTCCTCTCTACTTTTAGAGTTGTTCATTGCTTCTCTATCTAAGATTTCTTTATTCCTAGCTCTGCTAATGGCTTTTGGAGGCACAATATATTCTTTGTCACTTATTGAGGATTCAATTACTTTGATCACATTAATGTGAGTGGTGGTTGCAACTTTATTGGGGTTCTTAGGGAAATCTTTGTACAGATGTTCTTTGCCACATTCATTACAATAACCTTCCCACACACAGGGGGTGGGGGATTGTACGGCAAGGTGCATTCCCTAATAAAATGGTCTCCACCACATCTATAACATGAGCCTCTTGGTATGGTTGGTATTACTGAAGGTTTATTAGCAACTAGGGCTCTCGAAGCTGTGTACATGAGATTACCATATTCTAGGCCATATGAGTTGTCCTACATCTCATATGTGTAGTAGTGTTGTGCATAGCCATGGTCATATCCCGCCAGACTAGTGTCATAAGAATAGTAATCCCCTTGGCTTTGGTTGAATCCTTGGCCTACATTTTTTGAGCTTGTCAATGGTGTGGCTGGTACAATTGCTCTATCATATTTTTGTCCATCTGTGCATACTTTACTGACACTACATTTTGAGGGTGTGGGGGTTTTTGCTCTAATACTGGTTGAAGTGGGTTGTATCCTATGTAATCATATGGTCTTTACGCGATTAATGGTCCTTCTTGGAAGCTCTCTTCCATGATCCCTAGGTGAATATCCATAAGGTCGATATTGTGGTGGTGAAAAGGGCCTAGATTCTCTATTATGGGGACATTTTTTATATCCTCTGATTTACTGGAGTTCTATGGAATTTTTAGGTCATTTGCTAGGTTTTCTTCCAAATCTATACACTCTTGTAGGCAGTCACTCAATGTGTGTAGACATTTTACATGAACTAAAGTCCTTAATGTTCCGTTGGTTAGACCATCATGAATCAGAGATATCATCTTCAAATGAGAGGGTCTCTCAGTCATAGGACATCTGTCTACATACTGATTAAATCTCCTAGCAACAATTTTTCACTCTCACAAGGGGTGCAATACTTACATGCATACACACACATATGCATACATATGCATACATAATGCACATGCATATGCATAGATACATGCATACACATACACACACATATACACACAGATTTACACACACATACACATGCATACACACACATACACACATAGACACACACACACACATATACACACACATATACACACACATATACACACACATACACAAATAGACACATAGACACATAGACACATAGACACATAATGCATATGCATATGCATACATACATACTTACATGCATACACACACATACACACACATATGCATACATAATGCATATGCATACATAATGCATATGCATACATAATGCATATGCATACATAATGCACATGCATATGCATACATATATGCATACACATACACACATACACACACATAGACACATATGCACACATAAACACATACACACTCATAGACACATACACACTTACACACACACACACATCTAGACACATTTACACACACATACACATGCATACAGACACATATATATAGATACACATGTATATGCACACATAGACACACACACACATAGACACACACACACACATACACACACATACACACACACACACTTACACACACACATACACATGCATATAGACACATATATATAGATACACACGTATATACACACATAGACACACACATACACACATAGACACACACACACACATAAAACTTTATACAACGTTCTTCTAAAGGTTGCACACGCATTCCAAGTTAAGACATCTCAAATGATTAAGTAGATCTTGAGAAATGATCCAAACAATCTACCTATGTCTGAAACTGTCCTCTTGTAGAGTCGACTTTGACACCTGCAACTTCTAACACATGGTTCTCCCAAACTAGAACCCATTTAAGCAAATGCTTTTAGCCATAGATGGCTTACCTTAGAACTTAGATTTTGACTCCTCATTTGTGCAAAAAGTTACACTGTGCACTGAGTATTGATCATTTCTTTGACCATCGAGATTGCGCCTGTTTTAGAAGACACGCATCACTTCTTCACATACAAATATCCCTACACATAATTCTCTCATCCTGTTTACAATTAGACTCTCAAATCTTAACCATAGAAGCATTAACTATGGAATTAGATATCTAGAAAAGGATTCCTAAAATGATCTGGCATAGAAGGATAACTTAGCAAATTATTGGGCACAACGTTTTCTTTTACTCAAAAAACTTTTCATTTGAATGATGAGAGATGTTCACTTCACTTCTAACATGTCGAATGGCTCTTACAAATTCTAATTCATAATCTCTCATGCTCTCTCATACTTTCCCCAACTTTCTACTTGTATATATAGGCATATATGTACAACCTCATGACCATACAAAAGGTATAAGTGAGCTAACTACAAATTAATGTACATATGTATACAAGTCTTTACTCTCTAATTATGCTCTAACTCCAATCTTCATGTATTGATCTTTGCTTCTTCTTTTGACTTCAAATCTTTGTCCAACACATCAATTGATGGTTTTCATGCACCAAAAACTCCCCCTCAATCATCAATTGAGATTTTCTCCATCTTCTTTATACCTGCTATATCTTTGAATCTCTGTAGCTTTGGTCCATCCAAGCTTTTGGTTAGCATATCTGCAATCTGATATTTTGTTGAAGTATGTATGACTTCAATCTCCTTATCAATCACCTTCTCTCTTAGAAAATGATATTGAATCTCAATATGTTTGGTCATGGCATGGAAAACAGGATTAGCAGCTAGATACAATGAGTTCATGTTATCTCCATGAATAGTGGGTGTACTCTGAGTGATGTCAAAACTCTTCGTAAGAGTCTTTAACCATATGACCTTCTTTGCAACTTCAACCATACCTTTATACTCTACCTCTATAGATGACAAAGCAATTGTATGTTGCTTCTTAGAGCACCAAGATATTAGCTTATCTCCCACATAACACAAGTACCCATAAGTTGGTCTCCAATCATTAGGATTACCTGCCCAATCTATATCACTATATATCTTGATGTTTGTATCTGATGTGAAACCATAACACAAACCTTCCTTGAGTGTACCCTTAATGTATCTCAACACTCTTTGTCCTTTAACCCAATGTTCTTTTGTAGGACAATGCATGAATTGAGACAACCCTCACTACAACAGATCGATGGTATACCGAGGTTTTTATCGAGGAAAATGAACGCGGCTTTATTTGCCGCGATGCTGGTGTAAAGGTCGGTTTCCGCATCGGTACCAAAAAGTCGGTATAGGTGTCGGTCTAGACGTCGGTAACAGTGTCGGTATATGCGTCGGTATATGCATCGATATAACCGTCGGTATATGCATCGGTAACAGTTTTTGCTGCATCGCCTCCTGGGTGTACCGACGGTTATTCCAATGACACTATTGGGAGTACCGTCGCTTATACCGACGACCATACTTGCAAAATTTTTTTTGGGCAGAATGTTTTGTCTTTTGCTACAGCAACATTACCATGATGTTGCTGAACAAGAGACAATACACTCTGCCCAAAAAAAACCGAGTACATGTGATGTGTACTCTAATGACAACCGAAATATGATTTCATGAAACAGAGTATTATTGTACACAAAAGAGATCGATAATCAGAATGAACAATGACCCATGTACAAAAGAAGTTATATATTTCAATAATGAAGCATGTACAAGAGTGTGGCAAACCACTGTCATATATGACTCTTTTACAAAATGTGGCAAAGCAATGTATTGCCATATGGAAATCAAATACAAAATATTGGTCTTCCACTGCCATACACATGCAAAGAACGTTCCATATCAACAGTCCTGAAACAAAGAACATTAATGGAATGAGATAAATTCACATGAAAATTACAAACAAGTAAAAACCAAGTTTATAAATTAATTACCTCATCGCAAACGCTCCCATGAAACTACCGCACCGCATCCCTCCAAGTCCTGCAATAGTGTAGTCAACCCATGACTATATCCATAAGACTCCTCTGATCATGTTGGAGGACGACCCATTGCCAGCTCCTGAAACAAATATAAAAAGATTAGAGAAATATATATGAGAAATTTAACACAAATGAATTCAATAAATGAAATGGTACTTACAAACTCATGATGCATCGTGTCATATCCACCGCTGCCCAAATGTGATGGTCCAATCGTGTCTAGACGTGTGGCTGCGGCATTTCGCTGTTGGCGATATCGATCAGGAGTCTGCTGCTGCTCATCACGAATCATGTCCCACTCCTCAGCATCTAACCACATAGGCTTTGGTAAGACTTCTCTGAATGCATCACGAGCCTCGGATCGTCGATGCGACATGACCTCACTTGCGGTATGCAGAATCCACTCTGAACTGACAATCGACTGTCCATCGGCTAGTCGGAACTCCTAGTAAATCGTATGTGTGATATAATTCTTCCGATCTTTATCCTGTTCACTCCATTTCCGCATGATGCAGTGTCCAAACTGGATGGAGCAAAGCTGTCGTATGCGTGCATGCATTGCTTTGCCAGCCGCATCCATCACCGGAGCTCCATCTCGGATACTATACACCTTGGAGTCATCATGGTCATGAGCACCCCAAGGTGTACGTGGTGTACTGCGTGGTGTACTGCATGGCATACCTACATCTGAGGTACTCGTCCTAGGAGTAGAAGCGGGCGACACAACGTCCGTTGCACTGCCTCCACAACAACCGCCTCCTCCGCCTCCAGACCTACCTGTAGATCCACTCCTAGAACCTCCTGCTCCAGAGCGTGACCTCGATCTACGAGACATGCCAGACCCTGTATCGCGTTGAGGTGTCGAATGCACATGTCTACTAGTAGATCCAGTAGGAGATGGGTGCAAAGATGGTCGTTGTGGAGTCACAAAGCTAGGAGACATACCTCCTACGGGAGTAGCACCACCCTCAGGAGTGACACCGGCGGGAGTGACACCGACGGGAGTGACACCGGCAGGAGTGAGGCCAGCGGGAGTGAGGCCAGCAGGAGTAAGGCCGCCAGGAGTGAGGCCGGGAGGAGTGCTACCACGAGCGATCCAATACTGTGATGCAACGGCCATATACGCAGGAGGAACCTGAGAGATGAACTCCAAAAACTGCTCCTCTGTCATGGACTGTGGAGTGACTAGAGGACTGTCTCCCATCGTGCTCTGTAATAAAAGAACTCAAATAATTAGCATGCGATAAGAAAAATAATATAGGAAATAAACAAAAAAAAAACAAAAAATTAGTACGTACAAGTCTTTTATTCAAAAGTCCTCTATTCTAGCATCCTCTTGAAGATCCGATGCACCGAGAATATCTATCTCTAAATTGATGGCTTCTAAATCGCTTGCTATGCTGGTTTCCTCTTTATCATCGTCTATTGCTTCGTCTTCTCGAACAATGACCTCTTCTTCAATGACCTCTTCTTCTCGAACAATGATCTCTTCCTCCTCAACTATCGAATGAATATCTGAGTCCACTTTGTAAATGAAAGCCAATAATGAAGTTATTGTGATACAACAATGAAAGCCAATTTGTTCTCCACTTTCCTGAACAATTGAGTGACACTACTATCTGACCATCCATAAATGGATTTTAGATTGAGCATCGCGAGTGAAGCACGTAGTACAGATATCTTTGCTCCATTGTAAAGTGGTAAACGAGCTAATCTTCGCATGTTTTCATATTCTTCATCAACTTCTGATCATGGAATTTCTGTTGTGTCCATGAAACTCTCATCGACACCTTCTTCACCATCATGATCTTCGTCCATCTCATAAAATGCTTCAAGCATCTCTTCCATATGTTCATTCTGTGTAATATTATTAGTGCTTGCTTCTACGTCTAAGTCCTTTTTTGCTCTCTTTTGTCCACGAGATGTTACCAGTGCAATGTTGTTTGGGTCCATCTGCTCACCTAGGGGACCATGCGAATGATAGCGTAACCCTAATTTTAAAGATCTAGACCTAAATTATGTATATTTCTATACACATGTGTATATACATGTATTTATGTATTATATGTGTATGTGTATGTGTGTATATATGTTATGTAGGTGTTATAACCCTAAAACCCTAATCTTAAAGATTTAAATCTAAAATATGTATATTTTTGTATGCATGTGTATCTACATGTATGTATGTATTATATGTATATGTGTGTTTGTGTATATATGTTATCTACATATTAAAATCCTAAAACCCTAATCAGAAAGACTTAGACTTAAATCTGAAATACTAAACCCTAAAACCCTAATCTTAAATATCTAGACCTAAAACCCTAAAACCCTAATCTTAAATGACCTAGAACTAAAACATGTATATATATGTATGCATGTGTATATATATGTGTATATGTATATATATGTGAATATAGATAGGTATATAAGTATGTGTGTTTGTGTATTTATATATTTATTTATATATTCAGATTTTTTCTTTACTTAATTATATTTAATTATATATATTTAATTAAATAATTTAAAACACTAGTTCTTTTTATATTTATTTATGTATATAATTATCTTATTTTATATATATATTTATTTATATATTCAGATTTTTTTTCTTACGTACTCCTATTTTTATATATTTAATTTTATATACTTAATTATAAATATTTAATTAAATTATTTAAAACACTAGTTCTTTTTATATTTATTTATGTATATAATTATCTTATTATATATATATATATATATTTATTTATATATTCAGATTTTTTTTCCTCACGTAATCCTATTTTTATATATTTAATTTTATATATTTAATTATATTTATTTAATTATATATATTTAGTTAAATTATTTAAAACACTAGTTCTTTTTATATCTATTTATGTATGTAATTATCTTATTTTATATATATATTTATTCATATATTCAGATTTTTTTTCCTTACGTAATCCTATTTTTATATATTTAATTTTATATATTTAATTATAAATATTTAATTAAATTATTTAAAACACTAGTTCTTTTTATATTTATTTATGTATATAATTATCTTATTTTATATATATATATTTATATATTCATATTTTTTTTCCTTACGTAATCCTATTTTTATATATTTAATTTTATATATTTAATTATATATATTTAATTAAAACCCTAATCTTAAAATTCTAGATCTGAATTACTAAACTCTAAAACCCTAACCTTAAATATGTAGACCTAAAATATGTATATTTCTGTATACATGTGTATATACATGTATATATGTATTACATGTGCATGTGTATGTGTGCATATATCTTATGTAGGTGTTATAAACCTAAAACCCTAATCTTAAAGATTTAAATATAGAATATGTATATTTTTGTATGCATGTGTATCTACATGTATGTATGTATTATATATATATGTGTGTTTGTGTATATATGTAATCTATGTATTAAAATCCTCAAACCCTAATCAGAAAGACTTAGACTTAAATATGAAATACTAAACCCTAAAACCCTAATCTTAAATATGTAGACCTAAAATATGTATATTTTTGTATACATGTGTATATACATGTATATATGTATTACATGTGCATGTGTATGTGTGCATATATCTTATGTAGATGTTATAACCCTAAAACCCTAGTCTTAAAGATTTAAATCTAAAATATGTATATTTTTGTATGCATGTGTATCTACATGTATGTATGTATTATATGTATATGTGTGCTTGTGTATATATGTTATCTACATATTAAAATCCTAAAACCCTAATCAGAAAGACTTGGACTTAAATTTGAAATACTAAACCCTAAAACCCTAATCTTAAATATCTAGACCTAAAATATGTATATTTCTGTATACATGTGTATATACATGTATATATGTATTATATGTGTATGTGTATGTGTGCATATATATTATGTAGGTGTTATAACCCTAAAACCCTAATCTTAAAGATTTAAATCTAAAATATGTATATTTTTGTATGCATGTGTATCTACATGTATGTATGTATTATATGTATATGTGTGTTTGTGTATATATGTTATCTACGTATTAAAATCCTAAAACCCTAATCAGAAAGACTTAGACTTAAATCTGAAATACTAAACCCTAAAACCCTAATCTTAAATATCTAGACTTAAAACCCTAAAACCCTAATCTTAAATATTTAACCCTAAAACCCTAATCTTAAATATTTAACCCTAAAACCCTAATCCTATTTAAAACCCTAAAACCCTAATCTTAAATATTTAACCCTAAAACCCTAATCCTATTTTTATATATTTGATGTAAAACAAAAACTTCAAAATAAAAATAGGATTATATGTGTGTATGTATGCATGTGTGTATATATGTGTGTGTATGTATGCATGTGTACATGTGTGTGTGTGTATGTATACATGTGTATACATGTGCGTGTATGTGTATATGTGTTTATGTAGGCATGCATGTGTGTGCATGTGTGTGTACGTGTGTGTATGTATGCATGCATGTATGTGCATGTGTGTGTATGTGTATGCATGTGTATACATGTGTGTGTATGTATACATGCATGTGTGTATATGTGTGTATGTATGCATGTGTGTATATATGTGTGTATGCATGCATGCCGGTATATGTGTGTGTATGTATGCATGCATGTGTGTATATATGCATGTGTGTATGTATGTGTGTATATGTGTGTGTGTGTATTTGTATGTATGCATATGTGTATATATGTGTGTGTATGTATGTGTGTATGCATGTGTGTGTATGTATGCATGTGTGTAAATTTATGCGTGTGTGTATGCATGCATATGTCTATATGTGTGTGTGTATGTAAGCATGCATGTGTGTATAGGTGTGTGTATGTAAGCATGCATGTGTGTACATGTATGTGTGTATATATGCATGTGTAAATTAATGTGTATCTTCCTTTCTCTTCTCTCTCTCTTTCTTTCTCTCTCTCTCTCTCTCTCTCTCCTTCTCTCTCTATCAATAGTGAATAAAAGAATCACTTACAAGTATGTCTCTCTTTGAATCGTTGTCATCAAAGCGTAATGTAGGTCGTCTCTCATCCAATTCCAAACAATCGACGCCAACGAACTTCTGCAAAATCAACGAAAAGAGAAATTAGAAACCCTAAAGCATAGAGAAACACAAATGCTAACAGTACGCACAACACTTACCAAGATGTGAGAGCTAAGCCGAGAGAGAGTGTGTGTG
Organism: Ceratopteris richardii; assembly: GCA_020310875.1. NCBI lineage: Eukaryota > Viridiplantae > Streptophyta > Polypodiopsida > Polypodiales > Pteridaceae > Ceratopteris > Ceratopteris richardii. The sequence goes on along the minus strand of CM035427.1, from coordinate 93,343,014 downwards.
TGTAGAGAGAGAGATCCGTGTGTGTGTGTGTGTGCACAAGACAATGCAGGTCCGCACGCGCAAGTTTGACAGTAGACCGACAGTACTCAAACACGCGCAGAAATGTGAAGTTTTGCTCTCGGGTTGGCGGTATGTTTAAAAATTCACCGCTGGTATAGGCACCGGTATGGACATCAATATAGGCGTCGGTAGTTTCCAGTAAATTACTGACGCTTATACCGACGCTCATACCGATGCCTATACCGACGCCTATACCGACGCTTATACCGGCGGCTGCGGGCCACACCGATGATCCGTTTAAAATGGTAATACCGACGGTCACTTGACCGTCGGTATCTCTTAGTGAGATTTTCTGACGGCTATACCGATGCCGACTATGACCGTCGGTATATGCAGCGTCGGTATGCCCCTCATATGTTGTAGTGACTCCAACTACATATGAAAAATTAGGCCTAGTTAATGTAGCATAGATTAGACTACCAACCAGACTTTGATATAGCTTCATATCCTTGAATTCTTCTCCTCCATATCTGCTCAATTTGTGATTCACCTCCATTAGAGTAGGTGCTACCCTGCAATCTTCCATTTTAAACTTGATCAACAAGTTCTTCAAATACCTTTCTTGAGTCACATACACTCCATGTTGAGTATATGAGATTTCCATGCCTAAGAATATATGACACGTCTCCCAAGTCACTAACCTTGAACTCTTTCTCCATTTTTTTCTTGAGGCTTTATATACCCTTCTCATCTGTACCTGTAAGGATTATATCATCAACATATATGCACATATAAATGAACCCATCATCACTTGCTTTGATAATCAAGCTACCATCAGCTTTAGATACTTGGAAACTAATTTCCTTCAAGAACTTCACAAGTATATAATTACATGCCCTTAGGGCCTGCTTCAAACCATACAAATCTCTCTTGAGCTTACATACATATTTTGAATACCTTTTATCTCGGAACCCTTGTGGTTGCTCCATGAAACACAAATCCAGCAATCTTTGCCTCCATCTTTATTGCTTCTTCCTCTTCCTCTACCTTTGTCACCTCATCTTCCTCTTAGGAAGTTGGCTTGGCTAGTTGTACCTTCTTCTTCATTTAGTTGTTGTTTACCTTTTCTATTCTTCTTCTTATCCTTTGAATACATTGCTTGACCTGCACTCTTATCACAATCACCTTTGACATCCTGCTCAAAAGTTAGCATGTGTCCTAGCAACTGATTTAAATCAGGAGTGAAATGATCTAGTGATAAATAGTAGATAAAATGAATGGCTTCCATTTCTCATCTCTCTCAAACCTGTGAGAATTTGTCTTACCAATTTATCCTCCTCAATATCTTCATCAAGTGCTCATTATGCATCTGCAATGTCCTTTATCCTTGATACATAATGAAAAATGGATTGGGAAGCTTTCTTTTTAAATGTAGTGAAGAACTCTGCCCATAAGGATGCCTTCCTTGACTTTGTAGTATTTTGGAAATGCTCCTCCAAAGCATTCCATATGTCACTTGCACTTTCAAGTCCTCTAATATAAGGTATCAAGTAGTCATTGACTCCCATGTAGATAATGCTCCTTGCTTGAGCATCCTTCTTCACCCAAGTCTTCAGGTCTGAGAGTTCATCCCTAGTTGAAACACTAAGATCTCTGAATTGTAGTTTTTCTTCTTCACTTTTGATATAACCTATCAGGTCTTTGCTCATGAGATGAGCTTCCATCCTCATTCACCAAGCTGGATAGTTTTCTCTATCCAATTTTTCTATCTAAAGAGAATCTCTCATCCTTTTTTCACCTATGTATTAAATTCTTCAAGCTTTATGAGGAATAGAGTGTACCTTTACTTAAAATGAAGTTCCTTTTGATCTTCTTGATAGCTTCAGGCCTCCTTCTTAAGCTTTCACCTTTTGAACCTTCAATTGTTGATTTCTTTATGACTACAACAGTCGAAGTCCTCCTTTCTTCTATTTTGATGATTCCTGCTCTAATACCACTGATGGAAAATGTTAATCTCCAAAAGACAAGCTATCCTTGATGTTAGAACACTTCTATATCAAGAATAGCTCAAAAACGCCAACCCATTTGGAAGACAAGTGCCAAACTATCAAGACTTAAGATAACTATGAAGAAATTCATTACACTGAAAAGTTTGCTGCACATAACTCATTCATTGAATGATCAAATGTGTAAAGTTTCTCATGAAACTTTGTACAATGTGTTGTCTTAAGGTTTTGCACCCTTTCCAAGTTAAAACATCTCAAATGATTAAGCAGATCCTGAGAAATGATCCAAACAATCTACCTATGTCTGAAATTGTCCTCCTGTAGAGTCGACTTTAACACACGGTTCTCCCAAACTAGAACCGTTTAAGCAAATGCTTTTAGCCATAGATGTCTTACCTTCCAATTTAGATTTTATCTCCCTTCATTTGAGCAAAACTTTACACTATGCATTGAGTACTGATCATTTCTTTGACGATCGAGATTGCGCCTGTTTCATAAGACACTCATCACTTCTTCACATACAAATGTTCCTACACATAATTCTCTGAGCCTATTTCCAGTTAGACTCTCAAATCTTAACCATAGAAGAATTAGCTATGGAATTAGATATCTACAAAAGGATTCCTAAAATGATCAAGCACAGAAGGAGAACTCAGCAAATTATGGGGTGCAACTTTTTCTTTTACTCAGAAACATTTCATCTGAATGATGAGAGATGTTCACTTCCTTTCTAACATGTCTAATGGCTCTTAGAACTTCTAATTTATAATCTCTCATGCTCTCTCATACTTGCCCCGACGTTCTACTTATATATATAGGCATATATGTACAATGTCTCACTAGATCACAGAAGAGCTCTTAGTAGACATCTCCTTAGAATTGACAGTTATCCTTCATAATTTAGGGAAGATTTATTCTTCCAATAGAGAATGTGATGGGTGATTTTATCACCATTGGTATCACATACTCATCTTGAAGTTTTTAGGAAGGATAATTCCATGAGTTTGATTGGATCATATAGATCCATGCACAGAGTATGGTTGGCAGAGATAGTTCTTTACTATGGATACACATGTATTTATGGTATCATGTCATATCATTGCTGACCATTTTAGTAGAGGGATTTGACCCTTATTAGGAATTTATTTTCTCCACTCTTCACTACATACACCTTCATTAGTCAGGGGAGATTTGTTCTCCATCTTCATAGGAATATATGTAATGAGGGATTATGCATTACTTATGGAAGAGAGGACTAAATAAATTCATGAGTTTCTCTTTTAAGGAAAGGAGAAAGTGGGAATCAGCTCAGAGATCCATGAGAGATCTCACTTTAGTTCAGTGGTCTCACTTTAGCTCCTACTCTTTGAGAGAGAAAGAAGGAAAGGAAAACATGATTTCTTCATAGGAGAAGAATAGAGTATGTTTTCCTTTAGAGAGAAGAGGTGTTTAGGAGACATCTCTTAGTCTTTATTTCAAAAGGAATTCATTTACTCTAATTTTCCTTCACATGGGAGTCTCTTTCTCCACTAGTTTTGAAGGAAAACATGGAGAACTTAAGTACATGTTCTCAGTTATGAGCAGAGTAAATGGATTCAACAGAATCTCTTTCAAAGGAAAAGGGAAAGTGGAATAGATTCCACTACCAGAGCTCTTTTCCTTAGAGGAGATTATAGAGAGAGATAGAGAGAGAGTTTACTTTCTCACTTTGGTTGTCTAGATAGAAGTGGCACTCTCCTATCAAAGACAAGAGGGAGATCAGTTAATCATGATGGTTAGATTGAGTCTGACCTGTAGACTCTAGAGAGAAGTAGTTATGGTATTTCTAGTAACGGTCCTTGACTAGATGAGATGATCTAGTTATTGACATTAGCTAGATTGGGAGTAGAGTTATGACTCTTCTCTTTAGGGTTTCTAGGAGATAGGGAGATATCTAACCTATTGAGGTACCAAACTCTTAGTTGGTGTTACATTATGAGCATGATGTGTAAACATCAGTTAGCACTATGGGTACTTAGGGATTATCTGAATCTCAAAGGGAATGCTTTTTGCATTCATATGGAAAACTATAGGGAAGAGAATATTTTAGAGTTTGCACTAGTGCCAATAGATGCTCTTCCAATAGAACTTAGTCCAGGTAATGGATGAAAAACCACAGACTTCTTGGTTGGTGAAATGTAGAGATTGCATTTTACTACCGTGAGCTAGATGATGGATTTGCATAGTTCACAAGGTAGTTAGGTTAAACTATTACTTGTGAGTACACTCGAGGTTAGGAAGGCCTAGAGTGGTATGAGGGCAATCAATCATTTAGTCTTAGATGGGTTTGCAGTCACTTGTTATGGGACTTTGTTCTATATTTTAGAGGATTATATGGTTTACTATCTCCATTATAGTATGGTCAAGCCAATAAGCTTGGCACTTTATAACTTGCTTTACATGCTATTGCTCCAAGGAGGATACATCATATGGCCTTAGGTCATTTGGATGATGTTGTATGTTATGGGAGTGATAGCTTGGAGGTGAAGTGTACATGGGAGATAGTGGGCACCACTTAAACGGTTTCAGAGATGACCATGTACATAGAGAGCATGGGGTTCAGGGGAGTCTGAGCACTTTTTTCTACCAATACGGACATTTCATCTACATTTTCGAGGAAGAAAATGTTTTTAAGGGGATGTCATATGATATTTATTGGGTGTGACTCATCTCTTGACGAAGGATGCCACATGGCATCACCTGGGCACATACCACTTGGTAGAAGAGATAAGAAGAGATCTCATATATGATTGAGTAGCTAAGTGAGACACCTCTCTCTCTTATGAAAGAGGAGAAGCTCGGCGGCTCGGAGGAAACGAGTGGATTCATCTCTGAGTGTGTTGGCCGGCTGATTGCGAGAGCAAGATGAAGCAAAGAATGAGTGTAAAAACATACCTGAGTCATCCAACCAAGCCTTAAGGAGATCACAAAGAGAGAGTAAGAAGTCAATCAGTTATGGGTATGATACTTCATTAGTCACTAAGCACTCTATTTATCTTGCTAAGGATTCATCACTTGAAGAACCTTCTTCATATGAAGAAGCAAGTACCAAAGCAGAATGGAAGGAGGCTATGGATGATGAAATAGAAGCACTCCAAGAGAATGACACGGGACCTAACACCCAAGAAATCATCAATGAAGGTAATTGGTTCTAGGTGGATTTACTAAATCAAAAGGAATTCAGATGGATCCATAAGCAAGTACAAAACTATGCTTGTGGCTAAGGGTTTTGCACAAACCCATGGAATAGACTATGAAGAAACTTTTTCACCAATGGCTAACGGTCAAGATGAAGAGGTTGGAGGACATACCTGAGTCATCCAACCAAGCCTTAAGGAGATCACAAAGAGAGAGTAAGAAGCCAATTAGATATGGGTATGATACTTCATTAGTCGTTAAGCACTCTATTTATCTTGCTACGGATTCATCACTTGAAGAACCTTCTTCATATGAAGAAGCAAGTACCAAAGCAGAATGGAAGGAGGCTATGGATGAAGAAATAGAAGCACTCCAAGAGAATGACAGTTGGCAGATAGTACCCAGGAAAGCATCAATGAAGGTAATTGGTTCTAGGTGGATTTACAAAATCAAAAGGAATTCAGATGTATCCATAAGCAAGTACAAAGCTATGCTTGTGGATAACGATTTTGCACAAACCCATGGAATAGACTATGAAGAAACTTTTTCACCACTGGCTAATGGTCAAGATGAAGAGGTTGGAGGACATACCTGAGTCATCCAACCAAGCCTTAAGGAGATCACAAAAAGAGAGTAAGAAGCCAATCAGATATGGGTGTGATACTTCATTAGTCACTAAGCACTCTATTTATCTTGCTAAGGATTCATCACTTGAAGAACCTTCGTCATATGAAGAAGCAAGTACCAAAGCAGAATGGAAGGAGGCTATGGATGAAGAAATAGAAGCACTCCAAGAGAATGACACTTGGGAGCTAGTACCCATGAAAGCATCAATCAAGGTAATTGGTTCTAGGTGGATTTACAAAATCAAACGGAATTCAAATGGATCGATAAGCAAGTACAAAGCTATGCTTGTGGATAACGGTTTTGCACAAACCCATGGAATAGACTATGAAGAAACTTTTTCACTAGTGGCAAAGATGCCAACCATGAGAGTATTGGTAAGTGTAGCTGCATCTAGAAATTGGAATATGTATCAACTAGATGTGAAAAATGCTTTTCTCAATGGGTGGATTTCAACGGAGGTTTACATGGCTCAACCTCCTGGCTATGAAGAGCCAAGCAAGGTAAATCATGTATGCAAATTAAAGAAAGCTCTTTATGGTTTGAAGCAGGCACCTAGGGCATGGAACCATAGGTTAACAACCTATCTTCAAGACCAAGGATTCATGATGAGCAAGGCAGATTCTTCTCTGTTTATCAAGAGCGGTAATTCAAAAATGATATATTTATGTGTATATGTGGATGAAATCATTCTTACAAGTAGTGATGCTAATGTCATCAATAAAATAAAAAAACCAGATGATAAAGGAGTGTAAGATCAGTGACCTAGGGTTTTTGAGATATTTTCTTGGACTTGAGTTGGTATACACTAACTCTGGAATCTACATTACTCAAAGGAAATATGTGCAGGAATGTTGCAGAATTTCCAATTGGAGGATGCAAAAGTAGCTAGCACCCCTATGGAGGTAAATCATAAATTGAGTGCTCATGAAGGTGACTTGCTTGAAGACATTGCAGATTATCAAAGCATAGTTGGGAGTCTAAATTATGCAACATTAAAAAGGATTAACATATGTTATGGAGTAAGTGTTCTAAGCCAATTCATGCATAAAACTAGGGCACCTCACTTGGAAGCTGCTAAAAGAATTTTGAAGTACCTAAAGGGTACTCAAAATCAAGGTCTTTATTTCCCATACACATCAGATTTGGACATAAAGTTGTACTCACATGCAGATTGGGTAGGATGTAAGGATGATAGAAGAAGTACTTCTAGCTATTTATCTTTTGCAAGTGATAAACCCATCTCATGGTCTTCTAAAAAGCAACCAATTGTCACTCTATCTTCAATAGAGGCTGAATACAGGGGATTAGTAAATGCTACACAAGAAGCTATTTGGATTAAGTAGCTCTACTTAGATTTGGGACTTCACACTCATCATCCAATGATCTTTGGTGATAACACTAGTTCTTTGCATCTTGCAGCCAACCCCATTTATCATGCAAGAATTAAGCATATAGAAGTTCACTATCACTACATTAGAGAGAAACTCTTGAGCAAGGAGATTCAACTAGCATATGTATCTACAAATATGCAATTTGTTGATTTGTTAACCAAAGCCCTTGATGGTACTAAGATTTACAGGTTTAAAACCATGATTGGATTACAGGATATTCAAGAAGATTGATGAAGCAATGCAAGCCAAGATTTTTGTCTTGAGGGGGAGCTGTTGGTGCAAATGTACAAGCCTACACATTTGGCTTAGCATGGAAGACATTGAATGGAAGCACTTGATGAGTCATGTGAACTATAGCTTGTAACTACTTGTTCATTTACCATTGTAAATCATTAAATCCTTGGAGAATAACTCATGGAGCTAGGAGGAATATTAGCTACAAGTTCAAATTGAGGGAATAAGTCTTAAATCAGTGGAGTCACTTTTTTATTGGATCCAAGTTTGAATTCAAAATTCAAACTTAGAAGAAATATCTATAAAAGACCTTGTAAAAATCTTGCGGGGTAGTGTGCCGCATTTTGAGCTCATTCCTTGATCATTTGTAGAGCTTGAGTAGCTCACACCATAGCTTACTCAGTTCATCATCATTGAGCATCATTACAATGCCAATGACTTTGTACAATCATGTTCTATAATAGATATAGATCATTGAACATCCCTGTCTACTTCTCTTGTATGACTACTCAAAACAATCAGCTTCTTTTGGTCATATCTCAATGAATACTCAACCCTTTTACATATGGAACCAGCTTGAAGTCTACTTTATGCTGTCAAACCTTCAAGGCATTTGGTTTAGGCATGTGGGAGAAATCATCTTCGAAGTGCTCACTTGTCATCCACTAGTTATTCCCTAAAAAATCGGGGTAAGATCTAATTTGCTAAAGTTATTTCTCAGAGCATAGTTGATCATTTTAAATGATTCCACTTGCAATCGTTTGCTATCTAAGCTAATTGAATTCCCTCAAAAAAAATTTTGTCAATTGTTACTGTACCAAAGATTCAAATGGAGTGCTATTATCATATGAAGAGGATGGAGAAAAAACAATCCTTATTCATCAAGCTCATGTGAAACTTTGGAATCAACAAAAAGGAATAATTGGACCTACTCAAGAATTGCAATGCGTAGGAGTGTATTGGTGAGATATGCAAAGCGAAGTACACGGTGTCAAGGAGTTCATGGAAAGGAGGGAGAGCCATTAGAAAGCCTTCTCCTTAATGACATACAAAATATAGGTTGCTTTGACGACTACATATGTCTTTCTTGGGTCTAGGGTTAATTGGAAATCATGTAGGGAATATGGTCTCGAGTTTAAAGGAGCATGGAAATCTAAGACTTTGATCGACCTATCGAGATTAATAACCTCTCTAATCATTTGGGATATTTCCTTACTTTTCTAGCCTCTTTTTACTTTGGTCAATAGCACAATGCGGCTCATAAGTAATATATTTATCTAATCATGCATAGGACCCATGTGCATTACATTCATAATCACCCGCTTTTTGTTTCCACACCCACTAGATTAGCAGATAGTTATACACCCCCAGAAAGAAACAATGGAAACCTTCAAAAGAGCCCAAGGCATTCTCTAATAAAAATGAGAGCAAGACACAACATATCTCAGAAACATTCACAGATTGTTGCTAAATCTTCCACCATTAGAAGGCACTAAATGGAGAAACAACGGGCACCTTCAAAGATTCTGGCCACTTGACCATTAAAAGCAGACAAGACATAATAGAATCCTCCAAATAAGATGGTTTACTATTACTAGCCACTCACACCACGTTGCCTTTTCCATAAGTCTAGTGCTAAAGCCTTCCACAATGTATGTGCATGGAGAACATAGTCCTTCATCCTAATCCAACCAGTTCTATCATCCCAAAAAGTATCAAAACAATGATAAAGTGGATAGGTTTGATTGTGCCTCACTTTCAACATCAAATTCATGAGATAAAAACCTTAAAAAATCGCTCAATGGTTTGCAAAAATAAAAGGCACCATTCTAGCAAAAATAAAAGGCACCATTCTAGCAAAAAGATTACTGGTAAACAGATTACTGTTTTGCAAAAATAAAAGGCACCATTCTAGCAAAAAGATTACTGGTAAAAGTCAAAGTCAGTTCGCAAACTATTCATGCATTCAAACTTTCGAGCATCCCTGTGAACTTCTTTTGACCCTTTTTTTTTTCTAATATCCTCCAGTCAGGCACCTTCGATTATCTTGCAACTCTCAAATCCCTGTGCACAAGCATCCTTCAATTATGAACACAACATTTTTCATAAGTCGAAAGTGAATTGCCTATACAAGCTATCTAATTCTCTTAAATTCCTTTCTGTTTAAATTGTAGTTGAATTCATGGACATGCTTTGATCCTTTTATGCCCACTGTAGAATCCATTCACCTAAAACAGTGGTTCCAAAACATTATCACACAATGAGAATGCCCCCGGCTCAAAGAAGAGAATATATAGATCCAATCTTACGTCTTTGATCTAATATTCAAATAGCTTACTAAAGTTTTTAGGGAAGAATGTGGCATGCTCTTGCTGTTTGACTTAGCCAATAGATAGATAGATAGATAGATAGATATATAGATAGATAGATAGATAGATAAACTTAGTAGATGTATGCAATTCTTGGTTCAATCGAGTCTCCTAATACTTATTCACTCTTTCATATATCAAATGTTTATTTAAATTCTCTTTCATATATCAAATGTTTATTTATTTAATGCATACTTACATATGCACATTTATACAAACAGGAAATAGAATTGTAAAAGAAAGTATATTGTCATTAGGGTTTCAAAACGTGATGATCACTCTTCTTCAAACATCTCTAACTAGATCATCGTGCATAAAACAGAAGTTTATATCACAAGAGTTTATATACAAACAGTTACTCAGAAGGAAAATATTATCTGGGTTTATTTATGTACATTGGTAATTGACTCCTTGTTGACTTCCGAAGATCTCTCCTGGTTTTGTTCTTCATAAAGAACCTAACTTGTTTTTCAAAAGAAACAACATTTACACATAGTTTAACACAACCTTTAAGTTTATCTCTCAGATGGCTCCCCCCCTCACGTTCCCTATGGAACAAAGAAAATTGACGTAAAGTTTCTGCATATTCTGCTAATTCGTGACTATAAATAAAAAGTTCTCTTGGGTCCATCGCCATGTAATATGGTTCATGGTCCATTGAAGTGTCATTTTCTCCATATGGCTGCGCCGCTTGGTTCTTGGACACACGCTGCTCGTATGATGGTGAGATCAAAGTCTCACTAGTAACACGATCTTTAACAAACTCCTGAGTAGGAATCCTTTCATCATTCTCAGGCATAGGGAGCAAGTAGGTCAATATGAAAGTGTTACCTAAGGTTCTTTCTTCAAGCATGCTTCTAGATGTGTCTCTAAATCTATCAGGAATGCTACCCTCTGGTATGGATGTATCATTGGGATCTTCTCCCTCCATTTTAGAATCTAAGATGGTCAAATAGTCCGATCAAGTCCAAAGGATTGCCTACTATCAAACCTCTTCATAGATCTCTATCAGTATCCCGCAAAGAACAAAAAAAAATTAATAAAAGATCATCAATAAATTAAACACATACACTTATTCTATTTATTACTTTCTTTATTTCTTACATCCAGATCGATTCATTTTTCTTTTACGTATTTACATGTCTTTATATATATATATATATATATATATATATATATATATATATATATATATATATATATATATATATATATATATATATATATATATATATATATATATATATATATATATATATATATATATATATATATATATATATATATATATATATATATATATATATATATATATGTGTGTGTGTGTGTGTGTGTGTGTGTGTGTGTGTAGGTACATTATCTCATAATATAATTTTTCTTAGTCATTTTCTTTATGAATCTCTTCATTCTCCTCTTCTTCACTTTCTTCTTCTTCATTTTCAATATTTCTTTCTTCCATAAAATATCAAATCCTTCATGTTCCCTGTGTTTAAATAGATTTATCCACTTTTCAACAACTAAGCCTTTTATTTCTGTTCCATCCAACTCCCTAAGTGCGTAAGTACCATTATTAAATACTTTACTTACAATGTAAGGACCGAACCATCTCTTAATCAACTTTCTTCTGGCCTCATACTGCGTATCCATAGAGTTGTCATAGACTAATATCCAATTACTTTCTCTGATTTGTTTTGGCCTCAACCTATGAGTTTTATCAAAGGATATCTTATTTTTATCTCTAGAAGCTCTAAGCTTGGCTGTTTCTTCTTCTACTAGGTTCTTTCCTCTTTCACGCTGAAGGATTCGAATCCCTAGTAGATCCTCTCTTGACATCCCATCTTCCTAGGGCAAAGAAGTCCATGCTAGAGCATGCGACTCTATCGGTAGAATAGGTTTTTGACAATAGGCATAGTAATCAAATCAATAACCCAATTATAATGGATGTTTAGGGGATACGTCAAATGCAACTCATCTCTATGCTTTACACTTGAGAGTACGTGACAAATTTTGCATGTGGCTATAAATCTCTGAACATCTACATACATTCTTGGCCACCAATATGGCTCTTTTATCTCTTCATAGGTCCCTTGAAACCCTTTATGACCAGCCCATAGCAAATTATGCATCTCAATCATAATTATTTTTCTTTCTTCATTACATCCTACAACTCGCTGGGGATTTTTATTCATCCTAGGCTTGCATTTCCACAATAATCCACCTTTCAAGAAATAATTGGTGGACTTTCTCCGAATACTTTTAAACTTGTCCTTGCTCCAGCTTGGATCTGGAGATAGGACACCCAAGTATCTTCCAATTTCTCTCCATTCATTTTCATATTTTGATTCATCGAATTCTTCTATTGAATTCCTTTGAATATCATAAAGTTTTTCTTTTATCTTTAAACTCACATTCCCACCCCCTCTAATCTCTTTAATTCTTCTTATTGAAGACTTATCATTAACCTTTGACTCTTCATTTTGATAATCGGGTTCAATTTAATTTTGACTTCTATGTGCTTCTTTTGGACTAGAAATATGTACAGGCAAAGCATAAAAGTCTGAACCGACATCTTCTTCGTTCACAACCATGGAGTCTTCATCCTCAAAAATTGCTCGTGACAACATATCAACCACTACATTATTTCTCTCGGGTATATGCATAAATTTTGGGTTTAGTGACTTGATATACACTATCCACCTTAACATGGCAATATCTAGAGTCGAACATTAATTCACGACCATCCCTTGCAAAGGGACACAATCTGTTGCCACTGCAACAACCATGATTGGTTACACAGGTTCTAATTATGTTGGTTGTGTAGACAATTATAAGTCTAAATCAGGGTACATTTTCCAGTTGCTTACCTCTGAAAATAGTTGGAGAGTGAGCACATGAATGAACATGATTCTATGGATAGTTTTCTAACAAAGATCAAAGACTTGAAGGAACAATTGATTTTTGCTGATGAGGTTATATCAGATAGCTCACTTGTGCAGACTGTTATGAATGGTCTTCTTGATTCATATTAGAGTTTTTCTTCTACTCTTCGGTTGATGATGAAAGGCAATCCAAATGCCTTATCATTTGAGGAGTTAGTTTCTATTCTATTGCAAGAAGATCAGTCCAAGCAGAACATGTCCATTATGTGTGTTGTAGATCAAGCTTTCTTGGCTAGTTAGAAGGGTAAAGGAAAATGGAGCTCTTCAACTAGTAAGCAGAAATCTGCTAATTCTGCACAACTTCGAAGAGGGAAGACAACGATGAAAAGAAATCATAAAAGCAGAAATTGTTTTGCAAATACTATAAAGGAAATGATCATATCATAAAGAACTATCTAAAACTGGCTACTAAGGAGGCAAAGAAGAAAGAGGTTGGAATGGTTGTTGCAGAAGCCTCTACACCAAAAACAGAGTCTGCTAATCTTATGTAGGAAGAGGATTGGGCATTTACAATTGTTTGCAATTTTGACCCATCTTCTCATGAGCAGTGCATTTGTGCAGTAGACTCAGATGTTTGGTACTTTGACAGTGGGGTGACCAAACATATTACCTCGCAGCACAATTTCTTCTCTTCACTCGAGCCTACCCCTGCAGGGAATACTGTTACATGTGACAACAACTCCTTTTATCATGTTATGGGAGTTGGTAAGATCATTTTGACTATTGCTGATGGTAGTTCTTTCACTTTGTCAGATGCTTTGTTTGTGCCAGGGATCAAGAAAAAATTGTTATTATTTTTTGCATTAGCCAAGATTGGCTTGGTTGTGAAATTTGTTGATGATAGATGTATAGTTCATGATATGTCAAATGCCAACGTGATTATTGCTTCTGGCATTTTATGTCGTGGGCCATATAAGCTCATAGACTATGAAAGATCTGTAAATGATTTGGCATGTGCAGTACATGATTCTCAGGCTATGTCAGATGCAAAGCTTTGGCATGCACACTTTGTTCATTTGAATTTTGCTAGTTTGGTACACCTATAGAAATTTGAAATGGTGTCCTCTTTGCCCAAACTTGAGGCACCTCAAAAACATGTTTGTGAAGGCTATATTTTGGGCAAAATGTAGCGTTCCTCCTTTCCAAAAGATGGTTCAGTTCAGGCTACTCAAAAATTGGATCTTGTACATGGTGATGTCTGTGGTCCTATGTAGACAACTTCTTTTGGAAATTATCTTTACTTCGTGACTTTCATTGATGATTTTTCCAGGCATGCATGGGTATATGCATTGAAGGCAAAGTCCGAAGTGTTCATGTGCTTCAAACAATTTTTGGTTTTGGTTGAAAATTTGTTAGCATGTAAAATGGGCACCCTCCGTTATGATCCAGGGGGGGGATATATATCTTCTGATTTTAATGCATTTCTAGCTAAACGTGGGATAAAACACCAATGTACAGTGCCATATACACCTTAACAAAATGGAGTTTCTGAACGAAGAACATGTCGCTCATGGAGATGGCGAGGTGTATGGTCAAGAGTCAGGCTTTCCCACATAGTTTCTGGGTTGAGGTGTCATGTGTGCAGCATATGTACTTAACAGGTGTCCCACCAAAGCACTGCAGTCTATCACTTCATATGAGGCTTGGCATGATCGCAAGCCATCTGTTGCTCATCTGCGTGTTTTTGGTTGTTTGGCATATGCATTAGTGCTTGAACAACATCACAGAAAATTGTATGATAAAGCAATAAAATGTATTTTTGTTGGGTACAATTCTGAAAGTAAAGGCTATCATCTGTATCATCCATAGACTAAATGCATTCTAGGTAGCCGTGATGTTGTTTTTGTGGAAGATACTATTCAGCCATTGCTTTCATGTACTAAGGAGGCATCTGTTAGTTCCAAAGACATGTATGATACTTTGTTGCCTCTTTTTATAGGTGGACAGTCTAGTGCTGGTCTTAATGAGCCAACTTCTCACCCTTTGGAAGTTTCATGTGATGATGCAAATCATCCCATTTCTGATGCAGATTTACATGATGCACTTGTTGATGAGAGAGCTGACATTGAGGAGGCAAAAACTATGCCAAAATGGTTGGTGCAGACTTTGCGTCATAGCAAATTAGATGCACCTCTATCATATTGTACTCGATCATGCTCTCATAGTGCCTCTTTTGCATCAAATTGCTATGCTATGGCTACATCTAGTCTCTGTGATGAGAATGAGCCTATTTCATTTGACAAAGCACAAAATTTAGAAAATTCGATGGCTTCTATGCAATCTGAATATGATGTTATAATGAAGAACGGTACTTGGTCTTTATGTGACTTCCCTCCTGGCAAGAAGGCCATTGGAACTAAGTGGGTTTACAAGCTGAAGCATAAGCTTGATGGAACAGTTGACAGGTATAAGGCTAGGCTTGTTGCAAAGGGTTATGCACAGGAAAGAGGCATTGATTTTGATGAGACCTTTGCACCTACATGCCATATGACTACTATTCGGAGCATCTGTGCACTTGCAACCCATCATGGTTGGAATGTACATCAGTTGAACATTAAAACTACATTTCTGAATGGTGACTTGCATGAAGAAGTGTATGTTTTTTAGCCATGTGGCTTTGTGCAAAAATGGCATGAAAACCAGGTGTGCAGGTTAAAGAAGGCATTATACGATTTAAAGCAAGCACCACGTGCTTGGTATGAGAAGATACATGCCTATCTGGTTGCACATGGTTTTGAGAATAGTCCAACTAAAAGCCCCTTATATGTTAATCGTGCTAATGATGTGCTTCTGATCATGGTTGTCTATGTTGATGACATGCTACTCACTAGTCCTATTGAGAAGCATATTGCTGATTTTAAGGCTGATTTGCATGCCTCATTTGAGATGTCCAATTTGGGGCATTTGCATCACTATTTGGGCATTCAATTTATGCAATTGATGGTGGAATGGCTTTGTTTCAAATGAAATATAGTGACACGTTATTGCAGTGTTTTGGCCTTGAAGACTGTAAGTGTATTGCCACTCCTATGGAGACAGGTTTACTATTGAGTCTTCATGATGTTGGAGATGCATTTGATGCTATCCTCTGTCAGCAGGCTGTTGGATGCCTGATTTACTTATGCATTACTCGGCCAAATATTCAGTTTGCTCTCTCAGAGATGAGTAGGTTTATGCATTGCCCAAGTGTCAAGCATTGGCAGGTGGTTAAGCGCATCTTTCCCTACATGAGTGGTACTCGGCTACTTGGGTCGTTTTATCCCAAAGGGGGATCATACCACCAGATTTGCATGCTTTTTCTAACTCAGATTGGGCTGCTTGCTATGACACTCGTGTGTCCACTAGTGGTTTTTGCTTCATGCTTGGTAGCTCATGTATATCTTGGTTGAGCAAGAAGCAGCCTACTACGGCCACTTCCATTTGTGAGGCTCAATATAGGACAACTTTCACAGCTACTATCGAGTGTGTGTGGCTTAGATGCCTTATGGCTGATTTGGGTGTTGGTCACTCTTCTGCCACCACATCTTCAGTAACAGTCAGAGCACATTGGCAGTTGCGAGGAACCCTATGTTCCATTCTTGCACTAAGCACATTGAGGTGCATTATCATTATGTCAAGGATAGGTTCTCTGTTGGGGAGATTAGTTTGGCATATTTGCCCACGTAGGAGGACATTGTAGACCTTTTCACGAAGGCTCTGCCTAGGGAGAAGTTTGAAGCTTTCTACAAAGCTTTGGGCTTACTTCCTTTTGTGGATTGATTCCAAATAGCTTGGCACTTCCTTATACATGAGTGCGAGCTCCTTGTTCACCGATGGCAAAAGCTGTTTTGTGTTGATCTTCTAGGGCAATGGCTACTTGGTTGTAACTTGAAAATCCATCAAGGAAGCTATAAACTTCCTTGCCTGGAACACGCTCCAATAGATGTTCAATGATTGGAAGGAGATAACTATCTTGAATCGTAGCAGCATTAACTTTTTTAAGGTTAATACACACTTGCAATTTTCCATTCTTCATCGCCACCACTACAATAGGGGACACCCATTCAGTATGCTCAATTTCATATGTAAATCCAACTTCAATCATCTTGTCGATTTCTTCTTTTATTTTAGTTGCATGTGTCAGTATATGTGTAGGGCTTTTGTTTGGTTGGTTTGACATCAATAGTCATGAAGATAGTATGAGAGCAAATTTTTGGATCTACTCCCTTCAAGTCTCTATAGTGCCATGCAAATACGTCCCTATATTCCCTCAATAGAGCTACAAGCTCTACTTCTTCTTTTGCACTTATGCCATCTCCTATGTACGTACATCTCTGTTCGTTCTCTTCAATGTTCGCTATAAACTTTTTGGTCTTTTCTTTATTGTCATATGCTTCTCTTATAATGGCCTCTCTCTTAGGCATTCGTACCAAAATCTTTCGGTCTTCAACTTCATATTTTTTGAAGCTTTCTGGTACTTCAAACAATGATTCCTCCTCTTCTTGTTCATTGCTTTTCTTTTCTTTTTCTTTTTACCACCTTCACTTCCATCCTTTGAATTTACCGTTTTAATGCTTCTGAGAGGTTCTTCTTCTTGTTGGTTAAATACTCCTACATCTTCTAGATAGTGCTTTTCTGAATTAAAGCAATTATCCATTACAATGGACTCCAAATCATCGTCGTTTTCTTCTTCTTGTATGACATCACTAGGATCACGTTCTTCCAACAAGGGCTGACACATGAACACTGAAATATCATAACCCTCATCATCACAACGAGGTGTCCATTGTTCTTCATTGACAACAATGTCCATGGTAGCTAAGATTTTTGCCCAACTAAGAGGCTCAAATTCCTCATCTTAAAAGATCATCGGTGTATAGGCTGGGTCTTTAACTGGTCTATCTTCTTGAGAAGTTCCTTCTTCTCATGCTTTTAGATGTCTTTCTTCTTCCTCTGCGACCTTGCACATCCACAAATGAGTATCTTCATGCATCCAAGATGGATCAGGTGAACTTCCGGAATGCATAGAGATAGAATCTTCTTTTGCTTTGTGGATAGGATTCCACTGTAGGGGTGGTACATCTCTGAAGGATAATCCTTTAGATTGACCCTGGTGGTGACCCCTAAGTGTTGTAAGTACAAGGAGTTGGTTCCCAAATCCTCTACTATTTGCAATTGTCATAGGAAGGGCCTTCCCAGGATCATCTCATAGACATTATTTTTCTCAAAGTTACATATAGAAAATGTGTGTTCAAATTCTACCCCACAAGTGGTTAGAGTTATCCCTTCTAGCAATCCTAGAGGTCTTTCAACATGGCCATCCGCCATTTGAAGCTTCATTCTAGTTGGTCTTAACATTGGTTTGCCCCATTGTTTCCACAAGGAGGTGGTCGTAATAGCATCACTAGCACCTGAATCTAGGATCCCTTTGGTTGTGTAACCTTGGTAGGTGATTGGAAGATAAGTATTACCTTCTTAGAGGTATCTCTGGTATTTTCTTCTTAGATCCTGCTTTTGGCATATTGGAATCCAGTTCTGGAACCTGATCCTTCACACGATTCCATAGGTCAGGTTTTACTTTTAGCAGCTCTTCTACAGTGAGATGACATTGAACCTCAGTGTTCTTCACGATGTCAGTGTTTCTTGGAACCACTTAGTCTTCATTTCTTACCAGTAGTGTGAGAGCTCTGATCTGATGAGATTCAGATTCCCATGGGCCTCTGAATTGTGGCAACTCTTGTAAAGAATTAGATTCAAAATCTAATCTCTCATCTTCTTGTTGCTCTGCTTGATCGTTGTAAATAGATGGAATGTCTTGGGGAAATTGATCATGAAGGTCATCAATTTCAGGAATAGGAGGGAGATTATCCTTCTCCTTGGCCCATTTCTCTTCTTGTATTTCCCGCAAGAACTCTTGAGAGTATTGCTGAATTGAAAGAGGTGTTCCATCATCCACGGAATCAGGAACATAAGATTTCGTTGGCGATGAGCTTTCTCTTTCAATAATTGGTTGAGCTTGTGGAGTCAAAGAAACCTGCAGCTTGTTTACCAATTTCTCTAATCTTTCTAGTAAGCCTTGAAAATGCAAATGTGGTTTGATAGAGTTTTTCTGATTGAACTATTGACTGGTTTCAAGCATAGCTTGAGCCAACTCTACCATTTTCATGCACATTTTTGTTTTTTCAATCTCTAAATCTGCTCTAGGGTAACTCTTTTCTAGGTTGGCAGTTGTTGGCCCTTCTTGAAGTCGAGCCTGGTAGGCCTTGAACATCATGTCGAAGCCTTTTGGGGTTGGATCTACAAGAACAGACCCTGGTTGCAGTCTATTTACAATGGCTGGTGGGGTGGAATGAAATGGTGTGGATGGAGTTTTGGCATGCGAGGGGCTTTGAGATGTAATGTCTTCTATTTTTGTTTCTGCATCTTTCAGGCTTTCTTCTAGTTCAGATAACTTTTTATTCCACTTACAATTGGCCTTCTCCCTCGTATCCTTCCATGTTCTTGTTTTTCTTTAACTAGGCTCTCCTCATTCACTTTGCTCTGATTGCTCAACTGGTTTATCATGTTTTAATGCTTGTGCCCTAGTAACTGCCTGTATAGGAGCCATGTTACTACTACTTGCACTGGAATCCACCACTAAGCCTACCACATTAATGGGTGTAACCTTGGGTGCACTAGAGGGGTTCTTAGGACACTCTCTCCATAGATGTTCTTTGCCACACTCATGACAAAAGCCTTGTATTGTGATGTTTTGTCCTTGTCCCCGAGTTGATGGGTGGGGACATTCATGAATGAAATGGTCACTCCGACACCTAAAACATGGACCTCCAGGGGCTCGTGGTCTTACTTGTCTCGCTTGCCGCCTAGGGTTGGGATTCATATACATGACATTGGAGTATTTTGGCTCCCAATTTTGTTCCATAAGTGGTGTCTCGTATTGATAGGAATAAGCCTCACTATGTTCTGGTGACTCTGTGTAATAAGCTTGTGGACTATCTTCATGGGAGTAGTATGAACTATGAGCATGAGGGTCATTTTCTAAGACCAACGAGGTTAGTGG
Organism: Ceratopteris richardii; assembly: GCA_020310875.1. Classification (NCBI taxonomy): domain Eukaryota; kingdom Viridiplantae; phylum Streptophyta; class Polypodiopsida; order Polypodiales; family Pteridaceae; genus Ceratopteris; species Ceratopteris richardii. The sequence goes on along the minus strand of CM035427.1, from coordinate 93,323,232 downwards.
AACCAAGGCTCTATAAGGTTCTCCTCTACCACTGCATACTTAATCGGGATCACATTGGCAAGAGCTGGTGGTTGGTTTCCTAGGATTGGTTGTGGCCTATAAGGTGCCTGATATTGTTGTTGTGGTCTATAATATGGTTGTTGGTATTTACTCTGATTCATCGCCTTGACCACTTGAGAAGGTCTAATGGTTCTTGAGTGCTCTTGGGGTCTAGGCAATGGAAACTCATGTTCATCTCTTTGATGCCTATGAGCTTGATGTCTCTCTCTTTCAGGTCTTTCACCTTCATGTCCTAATCTATCTATACCCACAATGTTTGCAAAGCTTACCTCAGGTCTCTCTCTGGCTCTTTCCCACTAGGTTTCATGAGCCTTGGATGATCCTGCTCCTTGGAGGCCATGGGACAAACTAGATCTTGGTGGAGGAAATATCAATTCACCTTGCCAAGTGTATGCATGCCTATCATGCTCTGATACCAAGAACCTTTTCTCTGATGTGTGATCTAGATAGACAACTTTCGCTGGGGTCTCCAGATCCTTGAACTCATAGATGGTGACTACTCGGCTGGGTCGATCAGGCCTGAATCTCCAAAAGGCTTCCTCTGTTTCTCTATTCAAGAACAATTCTATGCTTTTGTTGTCTTGGGGAATCCACTCTGGAGGAATTACCCTCGTCAAGATAGATTTTCCTTGAGGATTCTTGGGTTCTCGTCCTAGGTCTCCTTGCTCTAGGTCTCCTATCTCATTTTCAGGAATGATGTTCCCAAACTCAGCTGTCCTGTCTAGTAAGCTGGTAACCATATACATGGCTCCTTCCTTATCAATGTATGACCCCTCTTCGAACTTGACCACAGGGTGTTCAAGTCCAAAGGGCTGATCGAGATTTTTGAGTTGGACAACTGATCATCTCAAGCCATCCTCGTAGATGTGTGCACCTAATTGGTTGTTCCTGATATACTCCAATTGGGCCTTATAGGGACCTTCTTGTGTTTGTAAATAGGCAGTACCTGAGCTATGTGTGGGTCTCTCCATCTTGAAGGACATTTCTGAGTCACTAGTATCTGAACTTAGAATTTAGGGATAACCACTAAGATGTTGTGCCCACGACCTGGCTGTATGGTTGACACTGGCCTTAGAGGATTTAATGCTTTTTCTATCCTTGGCTAGGTGTCTACTAGATCTCAGGTTTATAAGCCTTGTCTACAAGTCCAAAATTTCCCCTTGTATTGCTCAAAATCCTTTGGGACTCCTTGGTTTCCTAGTTCCACCTGAAGGTCAACAAACCCAAAATCACAACAAATGGATTTTGCATGAGAAAGTTATGCCAATTCAAGTTTCTGGGGTTTAAAACAGGGAAACAAGATCTCTCTAGGAGTACCTCAGAATAGGCGATACGATACTAGATTTTCACGATACGATACCTCTGTTTTCCATTGTTGAAGTTCAAAGTCAAGGACAAAGCATGGAAGCACATCAAAAGGTGGACACACAAGGAAAGGGAGCAAGTAGGGAGCTCCAAGAAGTGTATGTCAAATTTTCAGAAGAATCCCCTACAAAAATAGTGATTTCCATCACTAAAACCATTGTAAATACCATTTTCTATTTTTGTAGCTCCATTTTGTTCAAGGCGAGGAGTCCTCGAGCTTGAGGAGTATTAGAAGTACCATCATACCAATTTTCATAATTTTTAGACTTCATTTGAGCCCTCAAATAAGCCCTGGAACCTAATTTTTAACTAGGCCAGACACTAAGTCTGGACAGGGCCAAAACTAGTCCAAAAACTATAAAAAGAGCTAGAGAGCTCATTTTTGAGGTTAGCTCCTTGTAGATTTCAGTTTGGTAATAGATTCGTTTTGTAATCAAACCCTTCCATTGTTCCTCTCTTTGATCTTACCTTGTGCGCGTGTGTGTATGTGTGTGCATGTTTGTGTGCTTTCACTCATGCACTTGTGCCTTCACTTGCTCGTGGTCTTCATACCGGTCCTCACGTCTCCGCGGATTGACAAGTAAAGGAGGTGGTGCTTACGCTTGAGCCACACCAAATTTTGGCGCCGTTGCCGGGGAGAGAGCTTCGAGGACGAGCGTTGTGATGGTAAGATTGTAGATTTGCGACGTTGGAAGGTAAAAAAACTGTCATTTTTGTTCATTTTCTGATTTTTCTTCTTCATCTTCTTCATCATCATCATCTCCACCTTCTTCCATCTTCTTCTTCATAGAAATTTCTTGTTTTTTAATGCATTTTCACCATTTTCATACCATTTTTCATGCATTATTGTGCGGGAAGGAGTTAGAAAGTGCAAGGGAGAACAAGCGCCTATGATTTTCATGATTTTCTGCTCATATGGAGCTCGCCATTGCTCGGCGCTCAAAAATTTGAAGTTCCCGCCAAAAAACGCGATTTTGTAATGAAAATCGTGATTCTGTGAAAATTCAAATTTTTTTGAAAATCACGATTTTCTGTTTCCCGCCTAAAAGCTTGCTGAAAGAATCACGATTCTGTGGTCATTCTCAGAATCGCAATTCTGTGGTTATGCTCAAAATCCTGATTCTCACAAATCACGATTTTCAGCCAAAAACACGATTCTGTGAGAACACGATTCTCTAAAACACGATTTTGTGAAAACACAATTCTCTGAGACAAAATCGCGATTTTCATGTCAAAAAACACAATTATGAGAACCACGATTTTGTGAAAAACACGATTTTGTGAATCACGATTCTCTAAGACAAAATCGCAATTCTCTAGAACACGATTCTCTAAAACACGATTCTCTAAAACACGATTCTGTGAAGACACGATTTTGTGAATCACGATTCTGTGAACCCCGATTCTGTGAAAACACGATTCTCTGAGACAAAATCGCGATTCTCTAAAACACGATTCTGTGCTCAAAATCGCGATTTTCAAAAAACACGATTCTGTGCTTCTACTCAAAATCGCGATTCTCCAAATTTTGGAAACCACGATTCTCTAAGACAAAATCGCGATTCTCTAGAACACGATTCTCTAAAACACGATTCTGTGAAGAGCCGATTTTGTGAATCACAATCCTGTGAACCACGATTTTGTGAAACACGATTCTCTAAAACACGATTCTGTGCTCAAAACCGCGATTTAAAAAAAAAACATGATCCTCTGCTCAAAATCACGATTTTCAAAAAACACGATTCTCTGCTCAAAATCGCGATTTTCACAAATCATGATTTTCAGCCAAAAACACGATTTCGTGAAAACACGATTCTCAAGGTACAAAATCGTGATTCTCTGGTTTCATAGCATCGCGATTCTCTGATTCACATGATCACGATTCTCTTGGTTTCACAGGATCGCGATTCTCTAATTTCATAGCATCGCGATTCTCTTGAAGTTCACAAAATCGCGATTCTCTTGAAGTTCACAAAATCGTGATTCTCTTGATTTCACACAATCGCGATCCCAAAAGGTCCTGTTTGCCTGTTTTGACCCCCAGGAGCCTGATTTGACATAACTTTTTCATCCAAAGTCCATTTTTTGAGCTCTCAGATAGACTAATTTGAAGTTGACCCTCAGGTGGGACTAGGGAACCAAGGGGGCTCCAAAGGATTTTTTGCAATACCAAGAGGGAGAAAAATTGCATCATGGGAAAGAAAAAAGCAAAAGAGAGAAGAAAGGGGGCTAAGATGGGAAAAGAGAAGGGAGATGAACATGAAGTGCATGAAATAATCTCACATGAGGATGAAACATCTAAAGAAAAATTGCAAGGAGTCAAGGAAACGGGGGAAATGTCTAAGGGGGTTGGATCCTCATTTGCAACAAGAGAATATGATAATACTTTTGTGGATATCAGAATAGGATATGACCATAGAAGGTTAGGTGTTTATATCAATCCTAATTGTGAGTGGAATTTAATTCATATTGACCTAGTGGTCATTATCTTAGAGAACATTCAACCAACAATTCATTCTTCTATCCTCATGGATGGTGAACATTATGATTGCATGGGTCAAGTTGTGTTACCTGTTATGGTGGACGATATGCAATTTTTGGAAACATTCTTTGTCATGGATTGTATAGATGAAGACTTGATCATTGGCATCCAAAGGTTCATTACACAAAATCATCAAGAATTTGAGGTGTCTTCTCCACCTATTACCCGTGCTCCTACATATATGCCTATGGAAAATACTAATGACTATCCACCTTATGATAATTGGGGGCAAAATCATCTTTTCGAAGAGTATGCTTTTCATGAAAAATTTTTTCTTTCTACTCATGTTTTTGAATCTAATCCTTCCTTGAGTAAATCACAGGAAACCTTGGAGAATGGAGAAATGGAGGACTCAAAGTGTTTGGGGAATGTGGAAGGACCCTCTCTTCCTGTAAATTTGGATTCCCCTCATGAAACCATAAGCAGGGATGATCTACACTCATATGATCAAGAAGGAGATGATCAAGGAATACCAGGTATCATTGATGTGGAGAATAATGTCAAATCGATGGTCAATCATGACAATGCATCACCCATTTGTACATCTAGAGATTCAATGTGTAATACGGATAAATGTATCGATGAATCTCTAGATCAATCTCCAACAACACTACCCATTGACCCCTTGCATAAATCTGATGCATGTATAGAAGATCAAGCTTTGTTGCATTCCCCATGTAAAGATGAGTTCTCTCAAAAAAACTCGCATAGAAGGCCCAAAAGCCTCCCTTACATCAAGAAACAGAAATCACATTTTCTTGGTAATATCAAGAAAATTTGGGTGGCCAAGAAATTACTTAGAGCCCAACCGAATCGCACTATGATATGGGTACCAAAGAAAGCCCTTGTACAAAATTAGCCCCATCACACTAGACTTCAAAATCTATGGTCTAGGCCTACCATGACTTATCTTCAAGAAAGACCACTTCCAATCGAAGGACACAAAGGAATCAAGCCGAAACTCAGAAAGAATCGAGGGGGGGACTTCAAGGCAACAACCTGCACAACAAAGACACCAAGGCGAGGTAAGGGACGAAATCAAGCACAGAGCTCCAAAAAAGATCAAAGAACCTCTTCTACAAGGATATGGGTATGGAAACCAAAAGCATCGGTAGGCCCCATAGAACCACAGTGCCAACCACGCAAGATCAAAGCCTCAAGAAAACATCCAAACATGGAGACGCCAAAGGAGATCACTAAACAAGCGAAGACCAATATCAAATGGATCCCTATAAGGAGGAAGTATCAATTGTCATTCGGGGATCCAATGGATACTTCTAACAAAGGCTGCCATAGCATCTGCAAATAACATCGAAAGCCTCGACGAGCGACAACCATGTGCTCCTTGCACAACCATGTCTTATGCACCATTCAGGTCATGCATTTCCAAAGTATGCATTATTATAGGGCCACATTACATGGCCGTGCATAGACACATTTGAGAGTCCCAGGCACAATAGCACATTGACATATGTCAATTATGTTTTCTGATACTAACATTTGTCTTCTTGCTTATGACATGGTAGTTTTTAAAAAAAAAAAAAGAGCTTGTTCCCAGGTTTGGTTTATGGAACATGAATAGGTCATGCTTAGTTGAAGGTGGAACCATGGCTTGGATAGAAGTGTGTCTCGGCTAGCAGCTACTATTATTGTTGCCTTATCTGGTAGATGTCAAGCACTTGGCAGGAACATGGCATCCACAGCTATTGTTTCCCCTTACCATGGTAGGAGGGAAGAGTTTGAAGGTGAGAAGACTCTTGCTTAGGGTGAGCTAAAGAGAAGGTGTGAAACTAAGCTTGGTGTAGTTACCCAATGATGTTTGCCAAGGCATATAAAGAAATTCAATTCTCAATATTTGGCAAATGTTGCTTTGAAGAAAGGGGATAGGGCGCGACACTCAAAGAGTTTCATCTGTGATCCATCAACATGGACACTCATCGACAATGAAAGACGAGTTGATGGTCCATCGCAATTCTGGGTGTACAACATGAAGAGCAGACTGTCGATCAACCTTTCATGGTAAGAATCCTCTACTTGGGTATCACGATAACACTGCTAGATTAGGAAACCTCTTCATCAGCATACCCTTGAGCAATCTGCTCAAGACCTACTTTCTTACACCATGTTTTCTAATGCATTTCCCCAGTACGCATGCATAGGGCTACATTACAAGGCCGTGCACAAGGCACATATTTTCCTCAACCCATGCACGAACACACTTACCCATCACTCAATATGGTTAGGAGTACTTGGCATGCATACTATGAACATCAACTTTGGAAGATCTAGAAAACATCAACGGAGACTCACAACGACACAGTCATGTTGGAATCCAAGGAAGGAGCACATACCAAGAGACTACACCTTGCAAAGACTTGCAGTGATAGATGAAGAACCAGACAACCAACCCTGCCACATCTGGAAGTCAGACGACTTTTGTTCATACAAAAGGGACACTCCCTCTCAAGGCACTACTTGAAACAACCACTACAACAAGGGTGTGTCGAGGACGACAGACTCGAGAGGGGGGGGAGTGTTGAAGCTCAAAGTCAAGGACAAAGCATGGAAGCACATCAAAAGGTGGACACACAAGGAAAGGGAGCAAGTAGGGAGGTCCAAGAAGTGTATGTCATATTTTCAGAAGAATCCCCTACAAAAATAGTGATTTCCATCACTAAAACCATTGTAAATACCATTTTCTATTTTTGTAGCTCCATTTTGTTCAAGCCGAGGAGTCCTCGAGCTTGAGGAGTATTAGAAGTACCATCATACCAATTTTCATAATTTTTGGACTTTGTTTGAGCCCTCAAATAAGCCCTGGAACCTAATTTTTAACTAGGCCGGACACTAGGTCTAGACAAGGCCAAAACTAGTCCAAAAACTATAAAAAGAGCTAGAGAGCTCATTTTTGAGGTTAGCTCCTTGTAGATTTCAGTTTGGTAATAGAGTTGTTTTGTAATCAAACCCTTCCATTGTTCCTCTCTTTGATCTTACCTTGTGCACGTGTGTGTGTATGTGTGTACATGTTTGTGTGCTTTCACTCACGCACTTGTGCCTTCACTTGCTCATGGTCTTTATACCGGTCCTCACGTCTCCGCGGATTGACAAGTAAAGGAGGTGGTGCTTACGCTTGAGCTACACCCATGATACGTGATACCACTATGGACGATATCACCTAAGATGATATGATACCACCAAGGCGATACCAACTATGGCCATACGATACTGCTATCAAGACGATACGGTACTAGAAGTGGTCACGATATGATACCAATAGTTAGGACGATACGATACGAGTGACTTCTCGGGATGATATGATACCAATCTGTAAATGATACCATACCGCTTGACCTCGCAATACAATACCACTATGTGGACCATACGATACCACTCCAACCGCGATACGATACTGCTGAACTGACACGATACGATACCTCCTGCTGGATGATACGATACTACAAAATGCACGATATGATACCAATCATGCACGTGATATGATACAGCTCGGTCAACAATACGATACCCTGACCGACACGATACGATACCAAGAGGACCATGATACGATACCACCAGGTGACCACGATCGTGATACTAGCACTTGACGATACGATACCTTGATGGTATCGCGATACCTCAAGGGGGCGATACGATGCTCGACAAGCGCGATACACAGGAGTTCTGGTATCACAGTACCAAAACTCAATCGGACATAATACATGGAGTTTTTGACACCCAAATTCAAATATTTTTGCAAATATGTGTACCTTAGGTTCCCCTTGTCACTCGTATGTGCCTATAGATGCAAGGTCACTCTCTCCAAACCCGTGATACTCCACTCACGATACCAGACACAGGTCTTGTCACTCCACGATACTATCGCTGAGATTTTGGTGTTTTGAGGGTGTGAATCTCAGTTTTTCCTCCACACTTTAGCTCTAAGCTCTCATTGAACTCCTCACATAGCCAAGAATGAAGAAAAAGAGGCGAAAATATGGAATGTACAATCAAAAAGCAAAAAAATCAGAGAAGGTGAAGATGGGAGGAGATGGTTGTGATGATGATGAAGGTGAATAAAAACTAAAAAACTAAACTAAAAATGGTGGTTTTTTACCTTCCAACATCGCTACTCTACATCTTACCATCACACGCTCGTCCTCCAAGCTCCCCGACAATGGTGCCAAATTCGGTGTCACTCTAGCACAATGGTAAGTACCAACATGAGGAGCTTCACCTCATAAATGTCAATCCGCGGAGACATGAGGACTAGTTTGAAGACTATGAGCAAGTGATGGCATAAGTATGTGAGTGAGAGCACACAAGCATGCACAAAAATACACACACATGCACAAAGTAAGTGCAAAAAGTGGAACAATGGAAGATCTTTGATTACAAAAGAACTCTCTTACAAAGCTCAAATTTGCAACAAGCTAACCTCAAAAATGAGCTCTCCAGCCCTTTTTATAGTTTTTGTGAGTGATTTTGGCGTTGTCTAGACCTAGTGTCCGACCTAGTTAAAAATTAGGTTACAGGGCTTATTTGGGGCTCAAACAGAGTGTATAAATTATGAAATTTGATAGGGTGATACTTCTAATACTCTTCGCGCTCGACAACTCCTCAGCTTGAACAAAATGGAGTTAGAAAAATGGAAAATGGTATTTATGATGGTTTTTAGTGATACAAATCACTATTTTTATAGGGATTTCTTCTGACAACTTGACATGTGCTTCTTGGAGCTCCCTACATGCTCCTTCTTCTTGTGTGTCCACTTCCTTGATGTGCTTCTATACTTCTGCTTGACCTTGACTTTCAACACTTTTATTAGGGGTTAAGCCTTCCCCCTTTAACAAAAAAGTTGTGAAGAAAAAAATTGATGATAGATAAAGAAGCAGTACATCAATAGTTGCTGCAAAATAATAAAAGTGAAACTCAGAGAAAGAAAAATGAGAAAAAGAAAAATAAGAAAAAAAATAAATAAAAATAAACAGAACAATTTTCATGACTCAAATATGGTCTGGAAACCACTTCATAAATGTACTATGCAAGCTATATGAGGCAAATATATGTTGTAGAGGAATTAGTTAGTAGCATCTTATTGCAAACGGCTAAGAAAATGCATGCTAGAACATTTATATAAGATAAACATGATCTTTGAATAGGTTCAAGATAAGAGCAAGTACCACGACTATCTTAGTGACTTCTATAGGACTTTCTAACCCTTGTTTTCAAGTTCATGATTGAACAAAAAAAATTTTAATTCAAGGTTGAGTAATTTTAAGAGTTTCTTTACTATCAGACTTTGTACTTTAATTTTAAAGCATATTTGATATACATTTTGAAAATAATTAGAAAAATTTCTCTAAAAGAATTTGATATTACCTTCTATGATCTACAAGTTGGCCCATCAGGACGATGTGCAGGTTTGATGTGCATGTTTAGTGGGGGTAGATGTTAGAAGGATTTCTCCACTCCGACTAACATATGTTCCATGTGATGATCTGTAAATCTCTTAAAAATATGTTCCATGTGATTTCCTGATTTGATATATCTCTCTCTTTAGTACGTGCAGGCTGAAGAAGATGGAGATGTGCACTCATCGAAAACCTCCAATTGAATCTTTCTTTGCACCTTCCACTTAATGTCCATTTGCACTTTTAGTTGAATCCTTCATTGTAATGTATATGTGAACAAAATGTGAGTTACTATACGTGCATATGTATTTTTGTGCATAGGTGAATATGATTGTGAGTATTATCCTACGTGTTTCTAAGTTGTACCCTATGTGTTTGTAGTATGTTTGTTTTTGCATCCTTAAGATTTATGGGTGCATGTGATTGTGATTGAGAAGTATGTATGTATATGCATGGGTATGATTGTGCATGTGAGAATGTGTCCATGTGTATGCATGAGCATTGATGTGAATGAGTAGGTGTATAGCTATCTGTATGAGAAGTGTGAATATATGTTTAACATATGTGCATATATGTGTAAACAGTGAACCTATGTTGATAATAGTGTATGTCATACTATATGTGTATGCGATTATGTGAGTCTATGTGTGTGTACACATGATTATGTATGTGTATGTGTATGTGAGTATGGGTATGTGTCTATGTGTGTATTCATTATATGTGTGTAACTGCATGCATGTGTATGTGTGTGTAAAAATGTGCATGTATGTGTGTGTATGTATAAATATGCATGTATGTGTATATGTGTGTAAAATTTAATGTGCATGTATGATTTATATGTGTGTGCATGCGTGTATTTGTACCTCTAGTCTCACTCTTTTCTCTCTCTCTCTCATATACATACATAAATACATAAACACACATACTCATATCAACATATATATACATAAAAGCAATGTGTACCATGCATTATCGCGACGAAGAGCCATAAGTGTCTGCATCTCTTTTAGACACCACTTATGCGACCATCCTGTCCCAAACTCTGTCTCAAGTGAACTAAGTACGTATTTTTTATTCCTCTCATCGTGCTCACTACAAACATAAAAGAAATCATGCAAATAAAACATGAGATATTTATTTCAATTTATATATAAAATTTATACTTATTTCCACTATAAGTGGACAAGGTGTAGGTAAGAGTCGCGTAATGCTCGCATTCTTCTCTTGAATGCCAATCCATTCTCTATATCACACTCTAGCCTAAGGTGCCTATGCATGTCCTCATAGGCACCTATGCTCTGCTATCATGATCTGGAGGTGGTATAGGTGTTCTAAAAATAGATAGATAAAAATAAATAAAAATATGTGTTATAATATCATTAAAAGAAATTGTGAAAGAAAAAACATACTGACAAGCAGATAGTTGTCTTCTTGCATGTGGAGTAGTAGAAGAGCCCTTCTCTGATCGCTAGGTAAGCATCTAGATCGTATAATCGAGCTCATCATCAGCCATCTCTGAGTACTCATGCATGATTATCCCTAGAGTATGAGGCAGAACTCTTGCTCTCATAAGACTTTTTATGAGAGTGAGCTTCACCTTTGTCTCTCTACTAGGATCCATAATACGTGTACATATAAAACAAAATGGGTTAGAAATCAATATATACATACATGTACATACATATGTGTGTGTATGTGTATGTAGGTGTATATGTGAGTGTGTGTATGCATGTAAGCATGTATGTATGCATATGCATGTACATTATGTATGCAAATGTATGCATGTGTGTGTATGTGTGTGTGTATGCATGTAAGTATGTATGTATGCACATGCATATGCATTATGTATGCATATTCATTATGTATGCATATGCATTATGTATGCATATGCATTATGTATGCATATGCATTATGTATGCATATGCATTATGTATGCATATGTATGCATGCATGTGCATGTGTGTGGGGTATGTGTCTCTATGTGTGTGTATGCATATATATGTGTGTATGTCTCTATGTGTGTGTGTCTATGCATATATTTGTGTGTATGTGTCCATGTGTGTGTATGTGTGTGTGTCTATGTGTGTGTGTCTATGTGTGTATATACATGTGTATCTGTATATATTTTTCTATATGCATGTGTATGTATGTGTGTAAATATGTGTGGATGTGTGTATGTGTGTGTGTGTGTATATGTGTGTAAGTGTGTATGTGTGTATGTGTTTATGTGTGTAATGTGTGTGTATGTGTGTGTCTATGTGTGTATATACATGTGTATTTGTATATATATGTCTATATGCATGTGTATGTGTGTGTGTGTAAATGTGTGTGGATGTGTGTATGTGTGTGTGTAAGTCTGTATTTGTTTATATGTGTGTTTATATATGTGTGTTTATATATGTGTGTGTATCTGTGTGTGTGCATGTAAGTTTGTATGTGTCTATGTGTGTATGTGTGTGTCTCTATGTGTGTAAGTGTGTGTGTCTATGTGTGTATGTCTATGTGTATGCATGTGTAAGTGTGTCTATGTATGTGTGTGTGTGTGTGTCTATGTGTGTGTAAATCTATGTGTATATGTATGTGTATCTGTGTGTATGTGTGTATATGTGTGTATGTCTCTATGTGTGTACGTGTATGCGTGTAAGCATGTATCTATGCATATGCATGTGCATTATGTATGCATATGCATGTGCATTATGTATGCATATGCATGTGCATTATGTATGCATATGCATGTGCATTATGTATGCATATGTATGCATATGTGTGTGTGTATGTGTGTGTATGTCTATGTATGCATGTAAGTATGTATGTATGCATATGCATATGCATTATGTATGCATATGTATCCATGTATGTGTACGTGTGTGTATGTCTCTTTACGTGTGTGTGTGTGTGTGTTTGTATGCATATATATGTGTGTATGTGTGTGTGTCTCTCTCTCTACGTGTGTGTGTGTGTGTGTCTATGTGTGTATATGTATGTGTATGTATGTGTGTGTATGCATATAAGCATGTATGTATGCATATGCATGTGCATTATGTATGCATATGTATGCATGTGCATTATGTATGCATATGTATGCATGTGTGTGTATGTGTGTGTATGTGTGTATGCACATGTATGCATGTGTGTGTATGTGTGTGTATGCATGTAATTATGTATGTATGCATATGCATATGCATTATATGTGTATGTGTCTATGTGTGTATGTGTCTATGTGTGTATGTGTCTATGTGTGTATGTGTGTGTATATGTGTGTGTGTATGTGTGTGTATGTGTGTGTGTGTCTATGTGTGTATGTGTGTTTATGCTTGTGTATGTGTGTGTAAATCTGTGTGTATATGTGTGTGTATGTGTGTTTATGTGTCTATGTGTGTGTATGTGTCTATGTGTGTGTATGTGTATGCATGTATCTATGCATATGCATGTGCATTATGTATGCATATGTATGCATATGTGTGTGTATGTGTGTGTATGCATGTAAGTATGTATGTATGCATATGCATATGCATTATGAATGCATATGTATGCATGTATGTGTATGTGTGTGTATGTCTCTCTATGTGTGTGTATGTCTCTCTATGTGTGTGTATGTATATATCTGTGTATATGTGTGTGTGTATGTGTGTGTGTATGTGTGTGTGTCTATGTGTGTATGTGTATGTGTGTATGCGTGTGTATGTGTGTGTATGCATGTAAGCATGTATGTGTGCATATGCATGTGCATTATGTACACATATGTATGCATGTGTGTGTGTATGCATGTAAGTGTGTATGTATGCATATGCATATGCATTATATATGCATATGTATGCATGTACTGTCCATTCAATAGGTAGTCACGACCTTTGCAACCTCCTCAGTATCGACCATACGGATATCCGCCTAGAGAGCCAGGCAAAGAGATGCCTAGGTACAATCCCTATCCAACACCAACAGGAGCACCGAGACCATACGAGCAAGTACTATATCCACCGCCATAACCAGTGTTAGGGCCACAACTGTCACAACCTCAACAAGTGGTACCGGTAAAGTACGTCCAGCCAGAAGAAAATTTGGAAAGAGCCATAGTGCCAGCCTCAACGATGACCAGTATAGAATCGGCAAACCCAGGATATGAGCTGCCCCTAGGAGATTACTATCCCTATGAAGCCAACATGTTAGAATACGAAACAACATATGATTCGGCTTATTATGGATATGAAGGTTATGATCAGGCTTATGGAACGGAGGTAGCAACTTTGATGTATACTGCACTGAAAGCACAACCACCTATGAGACCACCCATTAGGTCGCCTATGCCGAGAGGACCTTGTTATAGATGCAGAGGAGACCATTTTATTAGAGAATATCCTCGGCCATACAACCCACCACCCCCTAGGACTTGGGAAGGATATTGTAATGAATGCGGAAAGGAACATCTTTTCCGAGACTGCCCTAAGAGTCCAACCAAAGTCCAAGACACTGCACCAATTAATGTAATTGAAGTGATAGAAACACCTAGAAGTGATAAGGAATATACTGTGCCTTTAAAGGCCATTACAAGAGCTCAAACAAAAGAGCAAAAAGGAAAACAACCAGAAAACAATAGAACGACAAGTCCAAAAATTCAGATAGTAGAAGATTCAGAGGACCCACGTGAGAGTACCCAGAACACTAAAACACAGAAATGGAAGGAAAGAAGAGAAAAGCTCAAAGATAAATGGATGAAACACAAGAGGCAGGAAAATAGGAAACAAATGAGAAACAAACAAGAGCATAGAGAACAAGGGATCCGGGAAGAGGTTCCCATTCCACTGCTTACCCGAGAAGCAGAGATATCAGGATCAATTCTAGCTGACCCAAAACCTGATGACTTAGACATGTGGTTGAAAGCTTACCAAGCTAGAATTAAGACTGGGCCGAATGTAGAGCAACACGAAAAGCTATACCCACAAGGAGAATTAGAAAAAGAAAGGCTTGCGATATGTCAAAAACTTATAGAGGTAGCACAAGCAACCCTAGAAAAGACTATGCCAGCCCTTCCGGAAACGAGGATAGCAGAGGAATATGAAAGTATAGAAATGGAACCAAAGTTCGATTAAGAAGAAAGCTATCTAGACACCATTCGAACCAAGGAGAAGCAGGAACCAACAAGGATCTTGGCAATAGAAGCTGCTCCCATAGTACAAAAGCGAGAGGAGAACATGAGTAAAATCGAACCAGACCCAGACCTGTTTGAAGTTCCTGAACATTTTAAAAGGTATGAAGTAGAAGAGAGAAAGGTAGCCACTCAAATGCCTAAATGAGAGGCTCGAGAAGGAGAAGCATACGACAACAAAGAACAAACAAAAAAGATTATAGTAACAGTGTAAGATGGAGAAGAAAGATGTACATACATAGGTAAAGATGTGTCAATGGAGGAGGAAGAAGAATTAATACAATTGATCCGAGAATATCGAGACGTATTTGCATGGACATATAAGGACCTCAAGGGTGTGGAACCCTTGATTCGTTCTCATAGGATACCAATGACGGTAGATGCAAGACCATCGAAACAATGCCCTTACACATACAACAAGGTCTATGCTGCTAAAATTAAGGAACAAATAGACAAACTATTAGCGGCAGGATTCATATATGAAATAGAACACACCAAGTGGATCTCACCATTAGTACTTGCGCCTTAGAAGAGTGGATTCATATACCTGACAGCTACCCGTTGCCCATTACGGATCATCTATTGGAAAGAGTAGCAGGAAAAGAAGTCTATAGCTTCTTAGATGGATTCTCTGGATACAATCAAGTAGCTCTTGCTACCGAGGATCAACACAAGACCGCATTTGCGACCGAATGGGGAGTCTATGCTTTCCGAGTGATGCCTTTTGGACTCACTAATGCGCCTGCTACTTTCCAACAATTGATGTGTCATGTTTTGAAGGAATTCCTGAAAAAGAGCATGGAAGTGTATGTAGATGACCTATGTACCTATTCAAATCAAAGATTAGACCACATTCCTGAACTGCGAAAGATATTTAATTAATTCCGACAATATCGAGTCTGCCTAAACCTAGAGAAGTGTGTCTTCATGGTAAGACAAGGGAAGATCCTAGGACACATAGTCTCTAGAAATGGAATATCCACGGATGAAGACAAGATTAAGGTCATCTTAGAGATTCCTAGACCTAAGAACGCGAAAGAGGTGCAAGCATTTATGGGACATTGTGGATACTACCACCGGTTTATCCACATGTATGCCATAATTGCCAAACCCTTGTATGGTCTCTTAAATCAATTCACTTGGACAGAGGAATGTGAGAAGACATTCAATGAGTTAAAAAAGAGGCTGAGCACAGCCCCAATTCTTAAAACACCAAATTGGAACAAGCCTTTTCATATTCATGTTGATGCTTCTAATTACGGAATAGGATGTATCTTAGCCCAACTAGCCGATGAAGGAAACTTAGATCATCCAATTGCCTTTGCAAGCAGACAACTAAATCAAGCTGAAAGGAATTATAGCACTACTGAGCGAGAAGGATTAGGAATGGTCTATGTAGTGAAAAAATTTAGACACTCTCTCTTAGCCAACAAATTCAAGTTCTTCATAGACCATCAGGCACTATTGTACCTAGTCAATAAGCCCTGCAGCACGGGAAGACTGGTAAGATTGTTTCTACTATTAATGGAGTTTGACTTTGAAGTGATAGTGAAAAAGGGGAACACGCATGTAAGATCAGATCACCTTTCTAGGTTAACCCACGGAGAACCACCAAGTGGAGTACCCGATGATCTGCCAGACACTTATTTGTTTAATTTGGAAGTTTGTCCAAAGTGAGCAGAGAAACTAATTCCTATACTTACTCATGGACCCCAACACTCAATTAATAAGGAGAGCAAAAAGGAAATTCTCCAATCAAGAAATTTGCACATTATTGTTGGAAGTGTGTACTATAAGGAACCCAATGGTGTATTGCTAAGATGTGTTGAGGAGGACGAACAAGTGAAGCTGATTGAACAAGCACATGTGAATAGATGGAGGACACACCAAGGGACTCATGGAACTGTTAGGGAATTAAAGAGATTAGGAGTATACTGGCCTGACATGCCTAAGGATGTCCATGACTACGTGAGTAACTGTGCAGAATGTCAGGAGACAATCCTCGAGGATCATACGTCCATACCTTTCTCAACAATAGCACCCAATTGGAGCAAAACATTGGTAAGTTTCCTGAAGACAAGAGAGCACGAGGAAGGAGTTAGCTTGGCATGAAGACGATCCCTAGAAGAGATGAGCAAGGATTATGTACTTATGGGAAGACATTTATTTAAAAGGGGAAAAGACAACCAATTACGACTATGCGTGCATCAAGGAGAATATTTACCCGTATTAGAGATGGCACATGGAGGTGCAGCAGGAGGTCATTTTTCAGCCGAGAGAACTGTAAAAATGATCCTCTTCATGGGCTTGTGGTGGCCAACTTTACATATGTATGCGAAGACATATGTAAGAAGCTGCGAGACATGCCAAAGCGCTAAATACCCAATTCGAAGAGATGACATGCCATTGAGACCTATGGTTTGTGCGAGAGCATTCTCTAAATGGGGTATTGACTTCATAGGACCCACTAACCCACCGGCCAAAGGATCTCATGCCGAATACATCATAGTAGCCACAGATTACTTGACAAAATGGGTAGAGGCAAAGGCTACTAGAAAGAATGATGCCAAACCACAACTAAGTTTCTTTTTGAGCATATCTTCACTCGTTTCGGATTACCAATTGAGATTGTGAGTGATCGAGGAACCCGCTTCATAAACAAAGTGATAGAGTCTCTAATGAATGAGTTTTTAGTGATCCATAAAAAATCAGCCCCATACCATCCTCAAGCCAATGGTCAAGCGAAAAGTTCCAACAAGGTATTATGCATAGTATTGACAAAAATTGTCAAGAATGGGAGGTCTGACTAGGACAAACAATTGCATCATGCAATTTGGGCCTTCCGAGTTGCATACAAGACTGTCATTGGAACTACCCCATTCAATTTAGTATACGAGCAGAATGCAATTTTGCCAATTGACTTTTTGATACCTACTTTGAGAGTAGCCCAACAGTATGAATAGACCGGACACGAATTATCCCAACAACTAGACCAAATAGAGAAGCTGCATGAAACTAGGTTACAAGCTGTTGCAGGAATCTATGCAGCCAAGAGAAGACATATTACGACGCTCACATAAAAGACAAAGGACTTAAAGAAGGAGACCTAGTCCTGGTTTACACCTTGAAGCAAGCCAAGAAGTTACAAAAACACGGATATGGACCTCTATTCATAAATAGGATCTCTACTAGTGGAGTAGTTAATCTAGCCACTTTAGATGGAGACATTCTTCCTAACTACATAAGCGGGTGTAGAGTGAAACAGTTCATGGAGCCATTGACAGATCAAATGCTAGCAGGTCTAGTAGGTGCACAAAATAGGAAGAAAGAGGAAGAACGGATTAGAGAAGAAGCAAGGCAAGAAGCCCTAGAACGCATCAAGAAACTGAAAGAATGGATTAGGCAAAGAGACGAATGGTATCTCCAAGGAGAAGAGTCTGTCCCTATGGCTAATTACCAAGTCCATAATTCTAACACAACGAATGCTTACATGTCACAACCTTACCTAAACCTAGGAGTTGGCAAGACAGAGTACAAATTGATAGATGCCTTGATAGACTCAGGAGCAGGACTTAGTTGCATACGTACTACGATCATAAAAGTTCTTCAAATGATTATGACTTCCACAAAGGTTCATATGATAGGAATTGGAGGTCAACTCATACATTGTATTGGAGCAACGATAGTATCCCTCCACCTAGGAAATTCTTCCATGGAACAACGAATCTTAGTGTGCAGAAATGAAGATTTAATAGAAGATTTGATCTTAGGACAGGATTGGATCATTGAGAATGAAGTAAGCATCAACCTAGCTCAAGGCTATATTTCAACCAAGATAGTGCACAAGGATATTTTTAGCCTATTAGGGGAGAAGCCTTCACGACAACCCAAAGCCATCGAGAGTGCAGAAGAATGCAAAGAAGAGCTAGTGGACCATGATTCCAGTCCCAATACCTCAGAAACCAACCTAGAAGAAGCAGAAAGCTCAAACCCTAATATGTCCAAGGAAGAGGTGAAATCATCCTATTCAGTGGGTGAACGGCCAGACAATAAGGAGACCAACTCTCATGGAGTTTCTCACACGATAGAAGGATCACTAATGTGGAAGACAACATTCAGATACTCGCATCAAGGGAAGAACAAATTCAAATGGGTACGCAAGGATCAAGTCCAGAAATCAGAGACGCCAACACCAACTCATGAGGAGAAAAAGGAGAACAAGAAGTCAGCATCACTGAAATCTGAAACAAAACAACTCTTGCAACTATGGCTCCCGAAGCCTTTGATTCAAGCTTAGAAGGCACGACAACAGATATGGATTCCCAAAAAGGTCAGACAAGCAGCCAAGCAAGAGAGAAACAAACAAACGGATGCATTACATAGAGGCATTCAAACAATGCAGCCAAGGCCGACTCATCATAAAAACACGAGGAGAACAATCTCAATTAATAGGACATCAAAAGAAATACATGAAGTTCGACGGACCAGAGAGAAGACAAGGGCAATCAACATAACCACGAAGTGGATTTGGAAGCCAAAGCAACTATAAGGAATAGTCCACCACAACAACACGGATTCCAATTGCACTCATGAAGTATCAAACGCACCTAAAGTATGCATAATAGGGCCACATTACAAGGCCAAGCATTCGGCACTTGATGTGCATAAACAAGTTAGTGGTGCACAATCTCCAATCGGGATTAGATCATAGCTTCAACTTCCTTAGGAATGGACATACTATGTAGATAAATAAATGCTTCGGCTATACTAATGCTTGTTTTCTTTCAGAAAAGGAAATAAATGGATGTGGTAAGAGATCTCACTTATAGAACAAAGGGAAATAGAGTGACAGAATGAAAACATATCACTGCAATGCACTACACAGTTGTTATGCTTTCTGTTAAAGCTAATGCACTTTTCCTTACAAGTGCAGATGGCTTCTGAAGATTCTGAAGCAACAGTTCAAGAGGAAGTATTGGAATTTCCTCTCTAGAGTATCACCAAAGCAAAGGGACATTGTTTTAGAGAAGATCAACTAGCTGGGGAATATCTCTTCTTGGCGACTATCAAAATCATGGATACAGATCATCAATTTCGGATCATGTCCCAAGATTTCAGAGTAGTGCATGAACTCCCGTCTACAATAGACATCATGAAGAAAGACGGCATACATAAATATTTTGAATTGCCAATCTATAAGCCGACTTTCAAAGATGCACTCAAGTCATGAATACATTACAGCCAGCACTGCATGATCCATTGGTGCCCGAGGCTAGAGTTATGGATAAAATAGGTGAATGGGTAGTTATTCAGTTCACACATGACTTGATTAAGCAAGCTTTTGGATGGGAAAAGGATGGCACTACGATAGTGAAAGAAGAAAGCCGTGGAGCAAAAACCAGAACATTCACCGACATTAACAGAGTCGACATAGAAGAGGAAGTCAGACTCATTCATCAGCACTTCTGCTTCCCAAGTATGCATCGGTATACGGCCCCCCAGAAGATCATTGTCGAGCTACTCTCACATGCCATCAAGCAGATTGGAAATCAAATTAATCTGACTCCTTACATACAGGAAAGGCTATTCGAGGCAAAGAAGCAATGGAACAGCAAGAAGTTCCTGAACGACAGTGTTGCTCTGACCATTTTGATCTATCATGCGTTGGGTATTAGAGAGCACCTGCAAAAAATGCCATCATCCACTGCTATGGCTAAGTATGTCAAGTCGCTACAATACCAAAAAAGAAAAGAGGAGTCAAAATTGTTGAAGAGGTAGGAACCAATCCTCAACCCAAAATGAGAGGAACAAACAGACCCAGAGAAGTGCAGCAAGTAGAAGAGGAAGTTCCAGCCACGAAGAGGGTACATATACTTCCAAAAACCAGGATGAAAGAGCAAAGGCCTATTACAGAAGAAGATTTAACTAAAGCCCTAGAGGACACACACCAATATACAGAAGGGCAAGTCAATTTACCAGTGCAAGGGCACCACTATGAGCAGATCCAACAAGAGATAGAGGCCAAAAGGAAGCTCACCAAAGTCCATCGCTATAGAGAATTAGGGTTGGACAATTCAAGCTCATCTTCGGATGCACAAGAAGAACCCGACACCTCATTGTTAAATGTAGATATCCAAAGTGAATCAAAGGATGATGGACGATGGGATGAGTTGAATGCAGTCAACTACGAGGAAGAAGACGAAGGCATGAAGTTAAATAACAACTCCGTCCACCTCACTCCAGACAAGGCAAGCAAGGCTATAGATCAAGAGGGGACACATGTAATCAAAATCAATGAGACTTCCACCATTCAAATCAAGGAGACAACACTTACAGGGGAAGTGTCAATCAAGATACCAAAGAAAGAGCCTAAAGAAGCTACAGTAGAAGAAGCAGAACCCTTCACTCTAATAAGGGTTGTGGCAGAACCCTCCCCTATGGATGTTACATTTCAAGGGAGTGCCACTAAAGTCATTGACTTGGGCAAAGATAAGAAAGAGCCAAAAATACAATTATAAATTAGACAACCCCACGATGAAACCATCCATGTAGAGCAAGGAAAAGATGTACAAACAGGAGAAGCTCCAAGCATACCCTGAACATGGTTGAATGTAGACATAGCTCAGCTCAAGTGAGTAGTGCAAGACATGATTAGAACCGCAATGGACACGCAACAATTGATGCTTGAGGCTGATGAAGACTACAATCAAGCGATGCAGGAAAAGCATGAGCTTCAAGAAAGGGGTAAGAATCTTTCAACAGAATGAAAATTGGCAAGAGAGCAAATGCTACATAAAGAAGAGGAAGTCCAAGAAGCCAAAAAGCAATGCAACAATCTGCAAACAGAAAACGCCAAATTAAAAGAACAATTGTAGGAGGTACAAAAGAAATATGAGGCTAGTGAGACTGAGAAGACGAGGATGAATGCCAGAAGTAAGATCTTAGAATCACAAATCAAAGTATGTATGGAGGAGGCAGAAAACCTAAGGAATAGAAACAAGGAGCTTATGACAGCTCTCTTGAGTGATCAGCTCGTAGAAGTTCAGGGATGACCAAAAAAGGATGTGCAAGAATTGGAAGAAAAGATAGCTAAGTATGAAGATCAACTCAAGCAGGAGCAGGCCACCATTGCCAAATGGGAAAAGAGGTACATGGATGATACCGCGGCTCTTATAGCAAAATGGAAAAAAGCAGAAAATCGATATTTAATGCAATGTAAAGAAGACACTGATCATCTTGATATTGTTGCTCAAGAACTTCTCAAACACAAGGATACTATTGCTAAAGCTAATGAGGAAATCAAGCAAAAAGATGACATGATCCAACAACTATGAGAGCAGCTAGAGCAAAAGGCGATTAAGGGGACACCAGTAGTTCCAAAATCTACAGAGGCTACTGCGGAGACTGAGGTACGTCCTCTCTCTCCCCCCTCATATCACTCGCCACTTAGGGAGGAATAGGAGGTCAAAATTGAACATCATAATCGGAACATTGTAGAACTGAGCCGACTAGAAAGGGCACTACTGGTGTCCCAACTTACTTCTGAATTCGAAGATCAAATAATCCACATCATGAAGGAAGCTAAAATTGAAAGCAAAGACCTGGATCAAATTTTGAAGCCTTTTAATGTACCATATGGCCTCTTGAAAGAGCAAATGTGGCAATATAAAAGGACAACAACAAATAAGGATCCTGACACCAACCTCCAATTCAGCAAAGATACATTCACATATACTCAAGAAGAATTCGAAAAGGCCGATCCCATATGGAGGCGCAAAGTTTTGGAAAAGAATCCTACATTGCGGGTACAGCGAGAGGCATCGCCATATGTACTGCAGGTCAATCCATCATTTTGTCCAGTACCCCATAGACGCTCTTGGTCGCAATTTTGGGAAGGACAGCGCCAGGGAAACATTAATAATCAATGACTGAATTATCCGTTATTACCTAGTCCACCACATAACTACCTACCGACGGAAGAGTACATGGTAAAAACAATGGAATTTTGGATTGCAAGATATGTGATGGTACCTGATTTAGCAGTTAAAAGGACGAATAAGATTTTTAGCATGCTTCTTACAGTAATTAAAGTCTTCCACCATGCAAAATATACTTTTTTGATCTTCATCGGCATTACTCAAGGATCCGAGGCGCTCATTTTTTATCTTTCCACCATTCCGAGTCGCTTAACACTTATGGCATATTATTCATGACTCATGTTTTTGCCGAGCACGTATATGCAGATGTTTGAAGAAGCATTCTTCACCGGCTTCTTCGAAATAGATTCAGAAATTTTTGTCAAGATGACTTCGAACCTTAATGCACGACTGGTGGCTTATGAAACAAGTTTTTTTGCGGATCATCGCCAAGCACCAGAGGATGGAGTGAAGTGAACACAGTGGAAGGAATTTATGATTTGTCACACCAATTTGTTGAATCAAAGAGAGCAAGCAGCCATACAGATGTACTCACCTCGCCACAAAAAGCCTGTCAGGGACGACAGAGTTCATGAGGAGGGACGTGTGGAAGGGGAATCAAGCAAGAAGAGAAGAACAAGAAGATCAAAGTAAAAAACTGCTCAATAAAGAATGAAGATCATAAAGTGAAAGAACTACCCTCTACCCAAAGCCCTGTAGGGGTGTTGAGCCCATAAAAGTCATGTTGGTCAAAGTCAAAAGGTCAAAGTAAACTGGTCAAAGTCAACAAGATCAAGGTCAAAGTCAATAGGTTCAAAGTCAAAGTGCTAAAGTGCAGGTGTCAAAGTGCATAGGTAGTGCACAATTAATGGTCCACAAAGGGTAAATTGGAGAAAGTGGGTTGCAGGTTGAAGAGGTATTTTCTCTAATTTCCCTAAGGTTCAAAGTGTGTTCTAAAGTGTTTTGAAAGGTTCAAGTGAATCCCCTCTTATGTGCAAAAGTGAAGACTTAAAAGGAAAATGTGAAGGTATGTGAAGCGGCAACGTACGCACAGGTGAAAGTATGGCCTCCCCATTAAAATTTTTGGTTTTAGTCTAAAGTCACTACAGGACAAAACAGTGAGTCGTTGGCTGCCACTTGTGAAGACAATCTTGGGACATCAAAGTGAGCACCAAGATACTATTGCAGTTAGGAGCATACGTGATCGACACACTCAAATCAAGGCAAGGACTATTCTTGGACCAATCTTAGAGTAAGCAAGAGAAGCATAGTCTAAGTGAAGCAAGAGAGAGAAGTGGAGTCACCAGTGTGCGACGTAGAGAAGTGGAGTTGAAGGAGTGCATAGAGAGTGACTAAGGGATTGTGCAGAGAGTGCTAAGCTAGTCCCCCAAGGATCTCAAGGTCTCTTTGCAGTGTGCGCATGCCGACAGAAGGTATTCATTCCTCCCCCTTAGTGGAAGCTTGGTGCAAGGTGTGCACAAGGATAAGCTTGAAGCAGGTGGAGGTCTGGTGCAGAGGAGGCCGGCGGCAAGAAGACTTTGGGATATTTGGTATTTTGTAATTGAGCACTCTGTGCACAAAAGTATTGGCTTGTATTGGGCTTCAAACATTGTAATTGTCTTACTATAATCAATCGGCAGAAGCTTCCAAGGTGTATTTCCTCTTATGGTCTTTTCCTTTTCTCCTACAAACCCTCAAACTCCTTCTTGTCTAAGAATCCCCCAACAAAATTTGGCACGCCCGGTGGGACTTCCAAGGAGATTTGAGCTTAGGAGAAACCAAGTGCAAAGTATAGCAGAGGTCACGTGTATACACTGCTACTTCATAAAAAAAAAGGTAAATATTCTTATCAAGTGTCTCATATTAAGTGGGCTATGAGCTGCTCATGACCGCAACCCGGTCCCAAACATTGAGGGTCACTTGCAAGCAGACAAGAAGGAAGGTTGTTAGAAGGTCCTCCAGTCCACTATCTTCAACCTCATCAGTAAAGAGCACGGTGGGTCAGGTAGACTTGGAAACTTTACTCTCTAGATTAAATATAAAGTTTCCTTCTTTCAAAGGCCTAGCTCAGGAGGATCCGGATGAACACATTAGAAGGTTTTTGGCACTATGTAAGACTAGAGGCTTAATGGGTAGGGAGGATGCCTTTTTGATTCTCTTCCCTACCACATTAGAGGGATTAGCAGATAAGTGGTTCAACCAGTTTGCTGAAAACCATTTTACCACTTGGGATGTGATGAAAGATGCATTTAAAAATCAGCTCCAGCATGGCAACACTACGGAGATTATCATAGAAGAACTAGAAAATTTGAGATTGGGTCCAGGAGAAAAGTTCCCAGAGTTTGTGACTAGGGCCAAAGCACTAATGGCTAAATTGCCAGATCCACCACACGATTTTTTTGTTAAGAAATGGTTAGCTAAGCCCCTACAAGTGGCCACCCAATGCAAAATAAAGGATTTAGTGTTACCTACAGCCTCCATAGAGGAGTTCATCAACACAGCCACACGCTTGGAGCAGATAAGGCACCAGTATGGAGCAACGTCTTCCCAACCAACATATGGTACAGAAATGGAGGATCCGGTGATCCAGCTAAGGAAGGAGCTGGAGGGCTTAAAAAGGAATAAACCCTACAAAGAGGAGATTGTTGTGGCTCAGTTGAGGAGGGAGATTGAAGCACTAAAGCTCCAAAAGGAGGAGGAGGCCCAAGCAGAGGAATTGGCTCAACTGCAACAGGAGCTGCAGGAACTCAAAGGGAGTGGCATTAAGAGTGGACTTTGGTGTTCCATGTGCAACAAGCAAGGTCACATAGTAAGTGAATGTCCTCTGTTAAGTGTGACTTGTCAATTATGCAGGAAAGTTGGCCATGAGGCCCATGAATGCCAATCAAGGGGAATGCCTGCAACGACATATTGGACACAAGGAGGACCCCCAACACCAGCAAATGTGATGCTGCTGCACCAAATCAAGGTAACAACTATAATCCTAGACAGAGGAATAACTTTGGAAATGGGCCTAGGAGGCCAATCATCTGTTTTAGATGTGGAGAATGCGGGCACTATCAAAGTAGGTGCACCCTACCAGAAAATGCCCCTCCTTGCAGGAACTGCCCTGAGGCAAGATACCATTATACCAATTGTTGTCCTAAGAATCAAGCCTCTTCATCCAGGCCCCATATTCAAATGATTTCTATGCGCAAAGAAGAAGTGTGTGATCTAGTCAATGAGCCATCACCATCTACTAGGGTGGTGCAATTAGAAGAAATAGAATCTTTGACTGTGCAGACAAGAAGCAAGGGGAAGGTTCAAGCAGACATAGGAAAAGGATTAAAGATTAAGGAATGGAATCAAGATAGAGAACCATCTGAAGATAAAGCCACCACAGGTGCAGATACAAGTCAAAAAGGAGATCTCATATGCACCAGTGATGCCATTAGGCATGCCTTCAACAGGGCTCATGAGGAGTTTGATAAGTCAACTGGAGCCCATGCTCTCAAGGAATTGGAGGCTTCAAAACTACTCAAGTCCATGAAAAAGGAGGTTAGTATCTTTTATTTAATAAAGATGGATGGGAAATTCAGGTCAGAGTTATTGCAGATAATTGATGAAGCTTCCACTACAAGTTTGGTGGCAAAGACTGCTGTTTTACATAAAGGAAAAATTGTAGGGGAAGCACCCCTTACAGATTATAAAAGTCCTCGGCCGACAGTATCTATCAAAGGTCATGAATTTCAAGGAGTTATTGTGGATGGTGGTTCTGGCATTAACTTGATGCCTGAACATACAATGGAAAAGATTGGACTCCACCCTTCAAGGCCTGCAAATTTCAGTGTTACTTTGGCAGATCAGAGCAAAGTAAGGCCCTTGGTAGTGATCCCAAAAGTTCCACTTGAAGTACAAGGTAATCTATTCATTCTAGATTTTGTGGTTTTAAGATTGCCCTAGGTTTAAGGAGGATTTCCCCTCTTAATTGGAAGACCATGGCTGAGGCATGCAAGTGTCATTCATGATTGGGGCAAGGACACTATGTGGGTACAAAAGAAAGGGCAAGAGCTGACACAGATTCATTTAGAAGAGGGCCCAAATAATCAAGGAAACACCAGCATGATGCTGCAAAACAGCTGGCATATGCATGGAACCAGAATCGGAGGATCAACCCCAAATAGATTTCGAGGAAGAAGAGGATATTCTAAATTGGCTCCAAGCAGGCAACTCTTCCTCTTGTTTTGGAATTTTTCTTAATAATTCTTGCACGACTGAAGGTTATGATGAAGATAAGGAGAAAGTCCAGGTTGATGGATTGGGAGAGCCCATCACAGACCACAGAAGGGGCAGGAAGACACCCCTCAAATACAACTTAGAGGAGGATATGACAACCACAGATAAGGAAGTTACTAAAGCTGAAGGCAAGGTAAAAGATTCTAGTGAAGAGTGTTCTTTCCCGATTCAAGAAATCCCTACAGGATGGATGCAGGACAAGGAAGAACACATTGAAATCCAAAATACACCTGCTTATGAAGCAGTGCACGAAAAGCTAGTAGAAGAAGACAAGGAAGAAGATGAGCATGAAGATAATATGGTAGAGAGAAATCCTGTCAAAGAAATACAATTAGGCACTCAAGACAATAATCGGCCAATTTTGGTGGCCACTTGGTTGTGGAGCCACCTAGGGCTCCTTGAAAAGGTAAAATCATTCTTGACCCATTATACAGATGTTTTTGCGTGGCATTATAATGACTTGGAAGGAGTGCCTGCAACTTATGGAGAGCATAGAATCCCTCTGGTTGATGGAGCCAAACCCATAAGAGGGAAGAGTTATAGACTTAATCCAAAATATGCTAAAGCTATCTATGTGGAAATACAGAAGATGGAGGATGCAGGAATCATCATTCCTGTGGAACACTTAGAGTGGCTCTCACCTATGGTTATAGTACCAAAGAAGAATACTAATAAAATCAGAATTTGTGTTGACTTTAGAGCACTCAACAAGGTGACCATTCCAGATGGTTTCCCAATGCCTTTTCCAGAGCAGGTCATTGAAGAAGTGGCTGGGCATGCATTATATAGCTTTATGGATGGATTTAGTGGCTATAATCAAATATCAATACACCCAAAGGATCGTGAAAAGACTGCTTTTATCACACCTTGGGGAACATATGTGTATGTAAAAATGCCATTTGGGCTCAGAAATGCTCCAGCCACCTTTAACAGAACGATCAATCTCATTTTTGGCCCCTATTGCTGGAATCACTTAGAATCTTCATGGATGACTTCTCTTCGTTTTCAGGCTCTCACAAAGAAACTCCTCTAGATTGTTTGGACCATCACTTGAGGCAGCTGCAGAATTTTTTCAAGAGATGCAGGGAGACTAAGCTAAAGCTCAATCCAAACAAATGTCATTTCCTTGTGACAGAAGGAACTCTCTTAGGACATGTGGTGTCGGCTAAAGGTATGGCCCCAGATCTTGACAAAATCATTTCTATATTAAAGTTGCCTAAACCTAAATCTCCTAAAGAGGTTCAGAGTTTCTTGGGGCATACTGGATACCATAGAAGGTTTATAAAAATGTATGCAGAGATAGCCAGACCACTAACTAGACTTACAGGTAAGGAAGTTCCTTTTAAATGGGAAGAAAAGGAGGAAAAATCATATCAAACTTTACGGTCAAGGTTAGTGTCTGCTCCTATTTTGATCACACCTGAGTGGTCAAAAATCTTTCATATACATGTAGATGCCAGTGCCTATGCAATGGGGGCAGTTTTGACCCAACCTAGTGAAGAATTTAAAGTGGACAAGCCAATTCAATATGCCAGTAGAATCTTGTCCAAGGCTGAAAGGAATTACAGTACTACAGAAAGGGAAGCCCTAGCAATGGTTTTTGCTGTCCAAAAATTTCATCATTACTTACTGGGAGTAAAATTTATTATTATAACAGATCACCAACCACTAAAATACTTGCTCAACAAACCACAAGCCACTGGTAGAATATGGAGGTGGTTATTGTTGTTGCAAGAGTTTGATTTTTCTGTAGTCCACAGACCAGGTAAAGAAAATGTTATGGCGGATCACCTATCCAGAATCAATATGATGAATCAAGCTAGTGGAATCAATGATGATTTTCTAGATGCTTATCTGTTTGCTGTACAAGCTCAAGGTTGGCATTATGATATCAAGAATTTCATTAAAACTGATTTGTATCCAGAAAAGGCTAGTGCTGTGCAAAGGAAGAGACTGCTAATCAAGAGTAGACCATATACATTCATTGAAGATAAATTATATAGACAGGGCAAGGATGACAGGTTAAGGAAGTGTTTGGAAGAAGAAGAAGTGAGGGAAGTCCTTCACTCTGCACATGAAGGAATAGGTGGTGGGCACCTTCCAGGGCATATTATGAGTCAGAGGATACTGGATGTTGGTCTATGGTAGCCTACACTATTTAAGGATACATATGAATGGGGAAAGGCATGTGACGTTTGCCAGAGGTGTGGACCTAAGCCAACAAAGCAGAGGCATAGCCCCTTGATTGTTTCCACTTCCTGGCAACCATTTGAAAAGTGGGGGCTAGATTTTGTAGGGCCCATCTACCCTCCCACGATTCCAAAAAGAGAGAAATATCTCTTGATAGCTACAGATTATGCGACAAAGTGGGCTGAAGCTATTGCCTCCCCCGACTGCTCTGCCCAAGCTGTTGCTCATTTCATTTACAGTCGCATCATTTGCAGGTTTGGATGTCCACTTGAAATTTGTACAGGTCAGGGTACCCATTTTGTCAATAAGGTCCTGCAGGAAATTTTCAACAGGTATAGAATTCTACATAGGACCTCTTGTGCCTACTATCCAAGAGCCAATGGTCAGGTTGAATCGACAAATAAGGTTTTAATCTCAATGTTAAGGAAGGAGTGTATGTTAGAGCCCACTTCCTGGGGCATTGCTTATCAAGGTACCCTATGGGCATACAGATGGGCTTACAAAGAGGCCACGGGATATTGTCCATTCCAACTGGTTTATGGCATATTGCCCATTGAGCCCTTTGAATTTTTACATGGATCACCTAAGAAAGCATTCATGCAGGGCAAGAAAGATTGTGATGTCTCTCAGAGGCTTGTAGCACTACATAAAGTGGAGGAGATTCGTCTACTAGCAACAAAACAATTGATAGAGACTCAGATGAAGAGGAAGGAGGCACATGATCGACATCTGTGGAACAACAACATAGAACCAGGCATGTTAGTTCTTCTCCATAGACCTCATCTTCATACACAATTGAGAGGAAAATGGCTTCCACATTGGGAAGGACCTTATCGAGTCAAAACAATGCTAAATTGGGGTGCTGTGGAGTTAGAGACGCTGAAAGGAGAGGCCTTGCCACTGCTCAACATATCAAGGCTCAAGGCCTATCATCAACACACTTGAAGAAGTATGGATCACCTGGAATGCAAAATCTGTCCAGGTTGTACATAGCTTTCTCATCTCATTTTGCTCAGTTTTAGTAGTTTTCTTTATCAATTTCATTCTTGTTCCTTGTGTTTTTAGCAAACCTAGAAGGCATTTCATAGCCTCTGCAAAAGTAAAAATTTTGGGTATTTTTGGAAATTTTTCTAGCATTTTTTATCCTTCTACGATATCATTTTCTTACCAAATAGGAGGAATAAAAGGAGGCTCTCTGTGGTTTGATGAAGGAAATTGGGCCTAGCCCTGTAGAAAATTTCATGAGAATTTTTTCAAACTTTTTTGGCAATTTTTTGGATTTTTCCTTCAATTTTTTCTATTTTTGGGTTATTTTCCCAAAAAAAAACACAAAAAAAAAAAAACAAAAACAAAAAAAAAAACAAACAAAAAAGAAAGCCCCCCCAAGATTTTCGGGTTGAAAAAAAAAACCCACTAACCAACCTCACCCCCACCCATCGACCACCACCGACCACTCCCCCCCCCCCACCGACCACCACCGACCACTCTCCCTCCCCCCCACCCACCGACCACCACCGACCACTCTCCCCCCTACCCCCCCCCCCCCCCCCCAACCCACCGACCACCACCGACCACTCTCCCCCCCCCCCCCCCCCCCCCACCACCACCCACGGACCACCACTGACCACTCTCTACCCCCCCCCCCCCCCCCACCACCCACGGACCACCACTGACCACTCTCTACCCCCCCCCCCCCCCCACCCACTGACCACCACTGACCACTCTTCCCCCCCCCCCCCCCCCCCCAATTTTTATTTTTAATTTATTTTATTATTTTATTATTTTTGTTTTTTATTTTTATTTTTGTTTTATTTTTATTTATATTATTATTTACTTTATATTTTTTTTATTATTTTTCTTTCTCTTTTATTTTTCTGTTTAAGCGTTCGCTAACAAAAAAATAAATAAATAATTGAATGAAAAACTTATGATTTTTTTTATTTCTTATGGCTCAAGGCTTTTGGCTCGAGATCGTGCCTTGGTTGGCCGTTTTTTCCAAAACTGGAGTCATTTTCATGTTTTTTGGCCCCTCTAGATTCAATTTTTGCATTAATTTTCTCAAAATCACACCTTTTCCCTGACTTTTGGTCAAAACCCACATGTTTTATGCACATTTCTCACATGTTTTTATTTCCCCACATTTTTCACATGGCTTATTCTCCCCTTGTCTTTCCTTATGTTCCATAATGTCCCATATGCACCCTCTGTAGCTCTACTGTTTGACCATTTTAACCCTCTCCAGACCCCATCATCCTACCCCATGCCCTACCTTTACAAATCTGCCCAGCCACATCCTTAACCCTCCCGATCCCTTCCATCCCCGCCCCTCAGCCCTCCCTTCCACCCCTTTCTACCCTCCCATTGCAACCCTTTGCTTTTCCATTACCAAAATCCCTCTTTTGGTTCTTCTCTGGTGCTTGTTCTGGTGGAGTTGTTGGCTGCTCAGGTGTCCTCTTCAAGATTTTGCAACTCACAATTCATGATGTCCTCTATGCTCGGAGCTTTGGTTATAGCTCTCCGGGACGGAGAGCACATTAGGTGGTGGGCAACTGTTGAGCCCATAAAAGTCATGTTGGTCAAAGTCAAAAGGTCAAAGTCAACTAGTCAAAGTCAACAAGGTCAAGGTCAAAATCAACAGGTGCAAACTCAAAGTGCTAAGTGCAGGTGTCAAAGTGCACAGGTAGTGTACAATTAATGGTCCACAAAGGGTAAATTGGAGAAAGTGGGTTGCAGGTTGCAGAGGTATTTTCTCTAATTTCCCTAAAGTTCAAAGTGTGTTCTAAAGTGTTTTGAAAGGTTCAGGTGAACCCCCTATTATGTGCAAAAGTGAAGACTTAAAAGGAAAATGTGAAGGTATGTGAAGTGGCAACGTACGCACAGGTGAAAGTATGGCCCCCCCATTAAAATTTTTGGTTTTAGTCTAAAGTCACTACAGGACAAAACAGTGACTCGTTGGCTGCCACTTTTGAAGACAATCTTGGGACATCAAAGTGAGCACCAAGATACTATTGCAGTTAGGAGCGTACGTGATCGACACACTCAAATCAAGGCAAGGACTATTCTTGGACCAATCTTAAAGTAAGCAGGAGAAGCATAGTTTAAGTGAAGCAAGAGAGAGAAGTGCAAGAGTCACCAGTGTGCGACGCAGAGAAGTGGAGTTGAAGGAGTGCATAGAGAGTGACTAAGGGATTGTGCAGAGAGTGCTAAGCTAGTCCCCCAAGGATCTCAAGGTCTCTTTGCAGTGTGCATGTGCCGACAGAAGGTATTCATTCCTCCCCCTTAGTGGAAGCTTGTTGCAAGGTGTGCATAAGGATAAGCTTGAAGCAGGTGGAGGTCTGGTGCAGAGGAGGCCGGCGGCAAGAAGACTTTGGGATATTTGGTATTTTGTAATTGAGCACTCTGTGCACAAAAGTATTGGCTTGTATTGGGCTTCAAACATTGTAATTGTCTTACTGTAATCAATCGGCAGAAGCTTCCAAGGTGTATTTCCTCTTATGGTCTTTTCCTTTTCTCCTACAAACCCTCAAACTCCTTCTTGTCTAAGAATCCCCCAACAAGGGGCATACATCAAGCAACAACGCGAAACAACCAGGTCCTGAGGAATAGAATTAAAGAACAATCAGTACCAGGACATTTCATGGGAAGGACGCACTAGGGCCAGGAAGTATCCATGAAGAAGTGCAAGACAATATTTGGAAGGTAATAATCCTTCCGCTGATAGTGTGCGTTGGCAACAAAATAAAAAGGCTCGAAGCAATGCATCAAGCCCAGAGGATGTGAAAGAAGAATCAAGTTCAGGGCCATTGAAACGTAGTGCCAGTCTGACAGACAAGCAAAACTGACCAAGGGATGCATGCGAAAAACAAGTGTCAAACAAGAAAGTAAAGCCTGTCAAGGGACCACAGAG
This sequence comes from Ceratopteris richardii, assembly GCA_020310875.1. Taxonomy (NCBI): domain Eukaryota; kingdom Viridiplantae; phylum Streptophyta; class Polypodiopsida; order Polypodiales; family Pteridaceae; genus Ceratopteris; species Ceratopteris richardii. Next base: position 93,290,426 of record CM035427.1, on the reverse strand, counting down.
ACAAAGAGGGGGAGATTGTTGCAGAGCAAAGTGGCACGAGAAAGGAGAGCCCCAAAATTTTCAAATTTATGGGCATATTTTTCTTCTTCAAAGTCTTAGGAAATTCCCTCAAGCCATGTAAATGCACTAGAGGAGTCCTCTAGTTGCATAATCCCAACTTGTTGTAAAATATTCCTTGTAAATTAGTAGGAAATTCACTTTTAAGCAATAAAGTGCCGGTCTCTTGTGTGAAAGGACCGAATCTAGGGCACATTTATATAAGTCACTTTGTGACTCTTTGTAAGGACTTTTTTGCCATTGTGAAGAAGGAGAGCTCCTGATTTTCAAAATTGCTTCTTTCTTGCAGATTTCCATCTTCTCTTTGATCTTCTATGTGTGTGCAATGCTTGGAATGTGTGTGTAGGACTCTTGTCTACCCCTCCCCATTGTTTTTTAGCTACTGTAGTGTGTGTGTGAGCTTGTAGAAGTTGTGGAGTGAGTATGGGTGTTTCCCGCCATTCACTATTTTGGTCATAACTTGAAGCACGGTCGTCGAGAGCTTCGAAAGGAATCCACTACTGACTATATTCCGAGTTCGGAGCTAGGAGAAATCCTTGATTTATTGAAAACTACTGTAAGTGGTATCGTGGCAGACACTTTCAGTATTTCAGTGAGTTAGAGAGGTGGATTAGTCTTTTCTCATACATATAAGCTGAACCACTTCATTTTCCATCATGTGTGCACATGTCCGCATACACTTGGTTAGGTCCTTTGATCAGATTGATAAGTAAGCATGTGTCAATTTCCCACTATACGCACTTGTGTTGCAAATGAGGTTTAGTCTCTTTGGCATAAGTCCTTAAGTCTTCTTGACTTAGGTACATAAATGTATTCAAAGGATAAGAAGAAGAATATCAAAGGGAAGCAACAAGCAAATGAAGATGAAGGTACCACTAGCCAAGCTAACTTCCTAAGAGGAAGAGAAGGTGGCAAAGGTAGAGGAAGAGGCAGGAGTAATAAAGATGGAGTCAAAGCTTGCTGGATTTGTGGTAAGACAAATCATTTAGCTAATGATTGTTGGCATAATACTCAAAATAATGGTGGATATAATCAGAGCTTTAATTCAAGAGGAAGAGGTGGCAAAAATTAAAGAGGTAATTTCAGAGGTAGAGATTACTTTGGAAGAAATGCAGGTAGAGGATTCCAAAGTCAACAATACAACAATACCTACTACAATTATGCTTCAGATCAGAAGGAGGATTCAACATTGATAACGAATGCAGCTTGTGAAAGGCAAAGTGAAGACCAAAGAGTCTTCTACATTGACTCAGGGTGTAGCAATCACCTGAGAGGCAACATAGCTTTGATGGCTGATTTGGAGAATAAGGTAACTAATCATGTAGTTCAAACAGGTGATAACACAAAGCATAATGTGAAGTCAATTGGATCAGTGAAGGCCAAGGATGGTAATACTCTCTTGAGTAAGGTTTTGTATGTTCCTACAATTCCAAAGAATTTGATAAGTGTAGGACAAATTGTTGAAAAAGTTTATAAAGTTAGGTTCACTAATGAAGGAGTGTTTGTGGAAGACCCTAGAAATGGGTATAAACAAATTGTTTCAGGGAAGAAAGAAGGAATATTGTTCACATTGAAAATCCAAGGTAATGTTGGTCATGCTTTGTTCACTTATGGAGGACATGAGATCTCTGAGTTAGATCTTTGGCACAAGAGGCTTGGACATTTCAATGAAAGAGGTATCAAAGATATGGTTAATAAGGGTTCAGTGCTTGGATTGCCTAATATTGCAGGTCAACATATGACATACAGATGTGAGGCATGTCAATTAGGTAAGGCTCATAAGCAATCTTATTCCAAGCATGGTTTTATGTATTCAAAGAAGCTTGAGTTGGTACATAGATGTGTGGGGACCATCAAAGGATTTCAGTATCAATGGCTCAAGGTATTATGTAATTTATGTTGATGATGCTACCAGATGGATCACTATCTATGTGATCAGAGATAAGTCAGAGGTATTCAATACATTCAAACATTATCATGTGTATGCAGAGAGAATTACAGGTCATAAGTTGAAGAGACTAAGGTCAGATGGAGGGGGAGAGTATTTCTCTAATGAGTTCAGTGATTACTTGTGGAATCCAAGTATAAAAAGGGAAATTACTTATAGGTACTCTCCTCAACAAAATGGTGTAGCAGAAAGAAGAAATAGAACCTTGTTGAGTTTGCAAGGTCCATGATGAAGGAGAAAAATTGCCCAAATTATTTGTGGGTTGAGGCTATGAATACAGCTACTTATTTGGTTAATAGATTACAATGTAAAGCTTTGCAGGGTATGACACCATATGAGGTATGGTGGGGTAAGGGACCTACTCTAGATCATTGCAAAGTATTTGGATGTTTGGCATATGCATATGTGCCATCACAATTAAGACACAAATTGGAACCTAAAGCTAAAAAATATGTATTCATTGGATATGATGATAAGAAGATGGGATATAGGTTGTGGAGTCCATCCACAAAGAAATTCATTGTGTCTAAAGATGTTACATTTGATGAGCAAGGTACTTGCTATACATGTACAATCAATATTTATGCAAGTGATGAAGAATTTGTAAATCAAAAGAAAGGTAAATCAAAGGTTGAGATATTTGATGAAGAAGAGAACAATGAAGTACAAGTTGAAGTTGAAGAAGTGCCAAGGTTTGATCCAGAATGTGATGAACCAGAAACCTCAAGGAGTGGAGAACTCAGAAGGTCAATCAGACACAAATGGCAACCTACAAGGTATAGCTATGACACTTCTTTTTTGGCTACCAAAGATTATGCTTATATGATAAAGGCAGATGAAGAACCTTCTACATATGAAGAGGCAAAAGGTAAGGAAAATTGGGAGAAAGCTATGCAAGAAGAGTATGATGCATTGACGGATAATGACACATGGGATTTGGTTCCTAAACCAAATAGTCAGAAGATCATTGGATGTAAATGGGTTTACAAAACTAAGAGGTATGTAGATGGAAGTGTGTCTAGGTATAAAGCTAGACTTGTTGTGAAAGGGTTTGCTTAGACATATGGTATAGATTATGATGAAACTTATAGTCATGTGGCACAGATGACAACCATCAGAACACTCATAGCCATTGCTGCATGTAAAGGTTGGAAATTATGTCAACTAGATGTGAAGAATGCTTTTCTAAATGGTTATATTTCAGATGATGTTTTCATGGAGCAACCGCAAGGATTCAGAGATGAAAGGCATCCAGATCATGTATGTAAGCTCAAGAGAGCTTTGTATGGTTTGAAGCAGGCCCTAAGGGCATGGAATTATAGACTTGTGAAGTTCTTAAAAGAACTTGGATTCCAAGTATCTAAAGCAGATAGTAGCTTGCTTGTCAAAGCAAGTGATGATGGGTTTATTTACATGTGCATATATGTTGATGATATAATTCTTACAGGTATAGATGAGAAAGGTATTCAAAGTCTAAAGAAGCAATTGGAGAAAGAGTTCAAAATTAGTGACTTGGGAGACTTGTCATATTTTTTGGGAATGGAGATATCATACACTCAACATGGAGTGTATGTGACTCAAGAAAGGTATTTGAGAAACTTGTTGATCAAGTTTAAAATGGATGATTGCAAGGTAGCACCTACTCCAATGGAGGTAAATCATAAATTGAGCAGATACGGAGGAGAAGAGTTCGAGAACATGAAGCTATATCAAAGTTTGGTTGGTAGTCTAATCTATGCTACATTAACTAGACCTGACTTGTCATATGGAGTTGGAATATTGTCTCCATTCATGCATTGTCCTAGGAAAGAACATTGGATTGCAGGACAGAGTGTTGAGGTACATTAAGGGTACACTCAAAGAAGGTTTGTATTATGGTTTAACATTAGATACAAATATCAAGATTTATAGTGATACAGATTGGGCAGTTAATCTTGATGATAGGAGATCAACATATGGATACTTGTGTTATGTGGGAGATAAGTTAATTTCCTGGTGTTCAAAGAAGCAACATACAGTTGCTTTGTCATCTACAGAAGCTGAGTACAAAGGTATGGTGGAAGCTGCAAAGGAAGTCATATGGCTAAAAACCTTCATGAAGAGTTTTGACATCACTCAAAATACACCCACTATTCATGGAGATAACATGAGTTCATTGTATTTAGCTGCTAATCCTATTTTTCATGCCAGGACTAAACATATTGAGATTTAGTATCATTTTCTAAGAGAGAAGGTGATGGATAAAGAGATTGAAGTTATACATACTTCAACAAAAGATCAGATAGCTGATATGCTAACCAAAAGCTTGGATGGACCAAAGCTATAGAGGTTCAAGGACTTGGCAGGCGTAAAGAAGATAGAGAAAACCTCAATTGATGATTGAGGGGGAGTTGTTGGTGCAGGACAATCAACAACTGATGTTTTGATGAAGAATTGAAGTCAAGGACTGAAGAAAAGATCAAGTTATGAAGCATGAAGGAAGTGCATATTCAGAAGATGAAGATGTGTACACATATGTACATTAATTCAGAGATAGTTCACTTATACTTTTGTATAGTCATAAGCTTGTAAATATTTGACTATATATACAAAGGAAAAATTTCAAGGCAAATGTATGAGAGTATAGAATACAAGAATTCAAAAGAATTAGGTGTGATTAGATACTTGAGAAGTGTGAAGATTAGCTCTCTCATCCAGATGTAAAGTTTTATAGTAATGGAAAAAAAATTGCGCCCGATGTTTCTGTGCATTCTCCTTCTATGCTTGATCATTTCAAGAATCCTTTTGTAGACATATAACTCCATAGTTAATGATTCTATGGTTAAAGTTTGAGGGCCTAATTGTAAACAGGCTGTGAGAATTATCAGTAGGAACATTCATATGTGAAGAAGTGTTCACTGTTATCTAAAACAGGCGCAATCTCGATGGTCAAAGATTTGATCATTTCTTAGTGCACAAGTTTTGCATGAGTGAGGAGTCAAATTATAAGTTGGAAGGTAAGCCATCTATGGCTAAAAGCATTTGCATAAATGGGTTCTAGATTAAGAGAACCAAGTGTTAGAAGTTACAGGTGTCTGAATCGACTTCTCAGAAGAGCAGTTCTAGACATAGGTGACTTGTTGAGACATTTCTTAAGATCTACTGAGTCTTTTGGAATGGTTTAACTTGGAGAAGGTGCCCAAACTATAGGCAACACCTTGTACAAAGTTTTATAAAAAACTTTACACAATTGATAAGTCAACGAGAGAGATATGTGCAGCAGACTTTCTGTAGAATCATCTTCTTCACAATTTATCCAAAACCTTTATAATTGATCAAATTGGTGAATTTTTTTAGTTAATCTTGATATAGAGGTGCTCTAATTTCAAGAGTAGCTTTTTCTTTTGGAGATTAACTCTCTCCATCATTTATTTGATACTTTCAAGAGAGGATTATGAAATGGACCAAAAAAACCCATATTTTATGAGAATACTCATTCATACCTCGATCAAATAAAAAGGAAATAAGCCAAAACAGATTACAATATGATCCTACTACTTTCATAGCATCATAAAATTTCAAGTACAACCATTAATGGTGTCGATGTGTATTTGTGAATAAATGTTTTTTGCATTTGTATAAGATTAGTTCATATCTAGCTAGGAAATTGAACTTTATTTTGTTTCATGCGAATTCAATTTGTTGAGATGATGAATTTCGAGTCTCTTTTGCATCGGTGTAAGATAATCTCAATTTGCTATTACATGCTCTAAGGCTTGAGCTTAAATTCTATAAGATATTACCTAGGAAACGTTAATCAAATATAAGACATGGATTTTTTATTGCCATTGACCTTTGAAAAATCAGATCTCTCTCTCTTTCATTCTCATGGTTGAAGTTAAAAAGAAATAAAATATATGCTTTTTAGAGGGGAAGCGATATGATGTTTGTACTTCTTCTAGCGTTGTTTATAATAGAAAGATATTTCTTTTATTGTTAAGAGCAAAAAGCTCACTTTGTTTATGGAAATATACTTTTTTTACTTGGTAAGATAAAAAAGCTCTCAGTTTCAGCAAGAAGTCGATACGATACGAGGCATCAAATTCTTGCTGAAAATGAGAGCAAAAAAATTTGAGGCTTGTTTTCAGCAAGAAGTCGATGCCTGGCATCGGCTTCTTGCTAAAAACCATTGAAAACACCTCCGCACACAAGGGAATCAGAGTGCTCTAGTGAATCAGAGTTGGCAAAGATGAAATTGATGATCGATGTAGAATCGCTATTGCACCACTCCATAGATATGACTCAAGAACAGAGTAAGGGATGAGGCTAGACAATCACCTTTGTGTATGTACTAGAAAGAGAATATTGGGTGCGCATTCATACGCCTTGGAGATTCAAACTGTGCATATATTTAAGGGATGAAAGTTGGAACTTTGGAAGTATATAGGGAAGATCATCACGCATCAGCATGTGTTGATTTATCATTAGTCTCTGTTTTGCTCGAGCATCCATGTTCCTGAGTGTCCATGGACACAACTAATGAACAACAGAGCATACGGATCAAAGTTTGATGAAGTGATGGCTAGAATATCATGGAAGGAGAGGGAGGCACAACTAATGGAGTGTGATCCATTAGAATTTCACCTCCAACGATCTTTTCATGAATGTTTTGATGTAGTGTTTTCTAGGAAGAGGAAAGTGGAATTAAGCTAGTGTCGAATATTTCAAAGCAATTAGGCTTTCTAAAAAGCTTAAGGTCAGGCTTCAGACCCACTGAATGGCCCATCATGTGCTAGTAGTCCCAGTTGGATCGATTAGCTAATCTGCACATCCCTTGCACAACCCTTTTTGTTTCATACGTTTTCTCATTGTAGCGTGGTCCCCTTGCACAACCCTTTTTGTTTCATACATTAGGGTTGTATTGTGTTCCCTTTGGGTGATCATTTAAGACACGAAAACCATTTTCCAACCTATCACTTAGCTAAAGCCAACACTCTCCGACACCATTCATTGATCTCTCGATGATACTCACTTTCCAATTTCCATGCAGTTCATTAAGGGAAAAAATGAACCCTGCATGGGCGTTTTAGATTAAGAACACTACAACAGATCAGCCGTATATTGAGGTTTTTATCGAGGGAAATGAACGTGGCTATTTTTGCCGCAACGTTGGTGTAGCTGTCGGTATGCACGTCGGTATTATAGCGTCGGTATGGGCGTCGGTATGAGCGTCGGTATGAGCATCGGTATAAGCATCGGTAATACTGACGCTCTTACTGACGCCCATACCGATGCCTCTCCTGGATGCAACATCGCGTATATTGGCACCCCTGGGTGTACCGACGCTTATTCCAATGACATTACTGGGAGTACCATCGCTTATACCGATGACCATATCTGCAAAATTGTTTTTGGGCAGAGTGTGTTGTCTTTTGCTATAGCAACATTACCACGATGTTGCTTAACAAAAGACAATACACTCTGCCCAAAAAAAACCGAGTACATGTGATGTGTATTTTAATGTCAACTGAAATATGATTTCATAAAACAGAATATTATTGGACACGAAAGAGATAATCAGAATGAACCATGAACCATGTACAAAGAAAGTGATATATTTCATAAATGAAGCATGTACAAGAGTGTGGCAAACCACTGTCATATATGACGCTTTTAAAAAATGTGGCAAAGCAATGCATTGCCATAGAAAAATCAAATACAAAATTTTGGTGTGCCACTGCCATACACATGCAAAGAACGTTCCATATCAACAGTCCTACAACAAAGAACATTAATGGAATGAGATAAATTCACATGAAATTACAAACAAGAAGTAAAAACCAAATTTATAAATTAATCACCTCATCGCAAACGCTCCCATGAAACGACCGCACCGTGTCCCTCCAAGTCCTCCAATAGTGCAGTCAATCCATGCTCGTATCCGTAAGACTCTTCTGTTTGTGTTGGAGGATGACCCATTGCCACCTCGTGCAACAAATATACAAAACATTAGAGGAACATACATGAGAAATTTAACACAAATAAATTCAATAAATGAAATGGTACTTACAAACTCATGACGCATCGTGTCATATCCGCCGCTGCCCAAATGTGACGGTCCAACCATATCTAAACGTGTGGCTATGGCATCTCGCTGCTGGTGATATCGGTCAGGAGTCTGCTGTTGCTCGTCGCAAATCAGATCCCACTCCTCAACATCTAACCATACAGGCTTTGGTAAGCCTGCTCTGAAAGCATCACGAGCCTGTGATCGTCGATGGGACATAACCTCACGTGCGGTGTGCAGAATCCACTCTGAACTGACAAGAGATTGTCCATCGGCTGGTCGAAACTCCTGATAAATTTTTGGTGTGATATAATTCTTCCGATCTTTATCCTGTTCACTCCATTTCAGCATGATGGAGTGTCCAAACTGTATGGAGCAAAGCTGTCATATACGTGCATGCATTGCTTTGCCAGCCGCATCCATCACCTGAGCTCCATCTCGGATACTATACACCTTGGATTCATCATGGTCATGAGCACCCCAAGGTGTACATGGTGTTCCATGTGGTGTACTGCATGGCGTACCTACATCTGAGGTACTCGTCCTAGGAGTAGAAGTGGGCAAGACAACGTCTGTCGCACTGCCTCCACAACAGCCGCCTCCTCTAGACCTACCTGTAGATCCACTCCTAGAACCTCTTGCTCCAGAGCGTGACCTCGATCTACGAGATGGGCCAGAACTTGTATCGCATTGAGGCGTCGAATGCACATGTCTACTACTAGAACTAGTAGGAGATGGCTGAAAAGATGGTCGTGGTGGAGTCACAAAGCTAGGAGACATACCTCCTGTGGGAGTAGCACCACCCGTAGGAGTGACACAGGAGGGAGTGAGGCCGGCAGGAGTAAGGCCGGCAGGAGTGAGGCCGCCAGGAGTGAGGCCGGGAGGAGTGCTACCATGAGCGATCCAATACTGTGATGCAACGGCCATATACGCGCGAGGTACCTGAGAGATAAACTCTAAAAATTGCTCCTCTGTCATGGAATGAGGAGTGACTGGAGGATTGTCTCCCATCGTGCTTTGTAACAAAAGAACTCAAATAATTAGTATGTGATAATAAAGGAAATATAGAGAATAAATAGAAGAGAAAAATAGTATGTACAAGTGTTTTATTCAAAAATCCTCTAATCTAGCATTCTCTTGAAGATCCGATGCACCGAGAATATCTATCTCTATATTGATGGCTTCTAAATCGCTTGCTATACTGGTTTCTTCTTGATCATCGTCTATTGCTTCGTCTTCTCGAACAATGACCTCTTCTTCAATGACCTCTTCTTCTCAAACAATGATCTCTTCCTCCTCAACTATCGAATGAATCTCTGAGTCCACTACAGATGGACTATCTTGTACATGTATATTCTCACAAATTTGTCTACTACGTGGGGCAAGTTGTAAAAAAAATAGCCACTTTGGTTCTTTTGAATCTGGTATAAAAACAACTTGCTCACAATGTTCGAGAAGTACAAATGTATCCCTTTCATCCGTCCATAATTTTGTGGAGTCGACTTGAAGCAAACCGCTTTTATCCCACCTCACTCTTGTGTTTCTTCCAGAGGTGACTACTTTGAACCATTTCACATCAAAAACAAAATAATCAAACTTCCTAAAAGATAGTTTCAAGATATCTTGAATCACACCACAATAATCTAGCTGGCCTTCTTGAGCATTATCATCTCTTGCACTCGCCCTACTTTTTTGCAAAAATTTCACCATCACCCCACTATCAAAAGTAGACCTATTTCTATTGATTCGTGCGATTCGAAGGTGTTGTCCAAGAGACCATAGTGCACCGTATTTAGTATACTCCCAATCACATCCCTTTGTGAGTTCTTCTTCTTCAAAGATATCTTCACCCGCTGCCTTTGCTTGTGAAACCGCTGTATCTAGCCATCTGCTTGTTGGAAAAGGTGGAAGAGGTCGAAGACTTTATGGAAGAGGCAAAAATCGAGTGGAACGATTCTTTCAAAACTGAGCTCTTTCCTTTGCATTGGTTTCCTTGGTAAGCTCATACCTTTCTAACCACTTCTGCATAGGCTCAGAGCTAACTATGCAAAACTTCATTGCCTTCTCTCTGAAAGCTGCATCCATTTTCCTTCGCAATCCTTTACCTTGTGGTTCATCGCCTACGAGATGAACATCTTTCCATAAGCCAGGCATTTTGGGATCCGACATATGTAGAAACTCAGTTATGAATACAAGAGACTCTTGTACAAGTCATCCCTCTGCCATGCTACCCTCTGGACGTGCTCTCTGTCGAACAAACCCTTTTAATGTCTTCATAAAGCGCTCTAAGAAGATCATCCATCGACTATGGACAATTTGTGCTATTGCAACTTCATCTACCACATGAACTAGTAAATGAAGTTGAATAGTGAGAATACTTGTGGGAAAGTATTTCTCTACCATACAAACAACCTCAATAGCATTGAGTTTCACACTCTCTATGCTATCTTTATTTATCTCTTTAGAAGAGATCCACCGTACTAAATAACTAATTTTATAAATGGTTCTTTGTACATCCTCCGAAAGACAATCTTTTAGGGCTACAAGGAGCACAAACTGTAAAAACTTGTGCCAATCATGAGACTTGAGCCCTCCAAGATTGTCGTTTCGTATGAAAGCAGTCTTTAGACACCTCATGCATCTAGTAGGTGTCCGAAACTCTGAAATTGTTTTCTTCACTTGTTGCTCTTCTATCCTGCGAAGCACCCAAGGAGCTCTTGGTAACGATACTGTTCTGTTGGGCTTAGAAATTGCCCACAACTCTCGCATATGACCTTGCTCTTCTAAGTCCTCCCTTTGTGATTTTCTTTCTTTCTTGCTGATCAAAGTTTTCCAAAGAATTTCTCCCACATTCTTAAAAATATGCATCGGGTCTACCAAATGATTGATCAAAAATTCACTCCAATAAGGGAGTTCATGAAAAATAGACAACCGCTTCATGCCAGTGACTGGATTTTATGAATCCCACAGTTGTTTCCAATTGCTAGCTTTCATTTGGCATTGCGGTTGTCGACCAATTTGTCCTTCACGTAAAACATGTCCATCAGGAAAAATTCTATGGTGTCCTTCATAGACAGTTTTACGTAGTGCTTTGGAATAGCGTGCTTCGAGTCATGGTCCGCATAAGGGACAAGCATGGTAACCCGAAATCGATAAACCTAAACAATCACCATAACCAGGCCAATCATGCATCGTCCACATAAGTATGCCTTGCACTCGCATGTCTCGTATTCTTATAGGTTGATACATGTCACCCACAGTAATCCCATCCCATAAAATGCGTAATTCTTCCACAAGTGGTGCAAGATATACATCCATGTTTTTACCTTATACTTACTTGCTACAATAAGAGCTAATAATAAATGACCTTTCTTTGTGGCCAGCCATGGTGGGATGTTATAATTCACCAAGCATATAGGCCATGTGCTCGATGAAGAACTGCGTAAACCAAATGGAGTCACTCCATCCATAGCTAGGCCTAGACGTATGGACCGAGGCTCACTAGCAAACTTTGGCCACTTACTATCTATGTGCTTCCAAGCATCAAAGCCAGCAGGCACTCGCATTACACCATCTGTAGACCTGCTCTTTGTATGCCATGACATTAACTCAGCTATAGATTTGCATCTAAACATGTTCTTAATTCGTGGAATGATAGGAAAGAGGCAAAGAACCTTTACGGGGATTGCTTTGCGTACAAGGTCTTCTCTAAATCTATTTGCTCCACACTTTGGACATATGTGGAGATGCTCATATTCATTCCGAAAGAGAATTCAATCATTCGAACAAGCATGAATTTTAGTATAATCCATTCCAATGGACTGTAAAAGCTTTTTTGCATCTCCACGTGTTGGAGGCATGTCATTGCCCTCTAGCAAAAATTGATCTTTAAGAAGCGTGCAATAAGCAATTAAAACGATATTAGTAAATAAAGTTATTTTGATACAACAATGAAAGCCAATTTGTTCTCCACTTACCTGAACAATTCAATGACACTACTATCTGACCATCCATAAATGGATTGCAAATTGAGCATCGCGAGTGACGCACGTAGTACATATATCTTTGCTCCATTGTAAAGTGGTAAACGAGCTAGTCTTCACATAATTTCATATTCTTCATCGACTTCTGATCGTGGAAATTCTATTGTGTCCATGACACTCTCGACATCTTCACCACCATCATGATCTTCGTCCATCTCATAAAATGCTTCGAGCATCTCTTCCATATGTTCATTCTGTGTAATACTATTAGTAATTGCTTGTACATCTAATTCCTTCTATGTTCTCTTTTGTCCACGAGAGGTTACTGGTGCAATGTCGTTTGGGTCCATCTGCACACCTGAGGGACCATACAAATGGTAGCGTAGGTTTTCTAGTCGACTCCTATCAAAGGATCCATACTCTCTAACATGTGCAGTACAAATCCGTCGTTTCCAATAAATTTGATACTTGCATTGAGTTCAAGGACACGCCATTCTCTCCTCCATATCCAAAGAAGCCATCTACTACAATATGGACATTTTAGATCATTTGTTTTTTTATTAAACCTTAAAATCTTACTCCTAAAGACTTAGACCTGAAATACTAAAACCTAAATACTTAAACACCTAAAAAAACCTAAAACCCTAATCTATATATATTTAATTATATATATTTAATTAAATTATTTAAAACACTAGTACTTTTTATATTTATTTATCTATGTAATTATCCTACATATATATATATATATATATATATATATATATATATATATATATATATATATATATATATATATATATATATATATATATATATATATATATATATATTTATTAATTCAGATTTTTTCCTTAGATCTTAAAACCCTACCTAATCCTAAACACCTAAAACCCTATTTTATATATATATTTATTTATATATTCAGATTTTTTCTTAATTTATCCTAGTTTTATATATTTAATTATATATATTTAATTAAATTATTTAAAACACTAATACTTTTTATATTTATTTATCTATATAATTATCCTATTATATATATATATATATATATATATTTATTTATTTATTTATTCAAATTTTTTCCTTAAATCTTAAAACCCTTAAACCCTAATCCTAATCCTAAAAACCTAAAACCCTATTATATATATATATTTATTCAGATTTTTCCTTAAACCCTAAAACCCTAAACCCTAATCCTAATCCTTAAAACCTAAAATCCTAATCCTAAAACCCTAATCCTAATCCCAAAAACCTAAAAGCCTATTTTATATATATTTTTTATTTATATATTCATATTTTTTCTTAATTAGTCCTATTTTTGTATATTTAATTATATATACTTAATTATATATATTTAATTAAATTAGTTAAAACCCTAATACTTTTTATATTTATTTGTCTATATAATTATCCTATTTTATATATATATTTATTTATTAATTCAGATTTTTTCCTTCAATCTTAAAATCCTAAAACCCTAATCCTAATCCTAAAAACCCAAAACCCTATTTATATATATATATTTATTTATTTATTCAGATTTTTTCCTTGAACCCTAAAACCCTAAAACCTTAATCCTAATCCTAAAAACCTAAAACCCTAATCCTAATCCTAAAAACCTAAAACCCTATTTTATATATATATATATTTAATTTTTTTCTTAATTAATCCTATTTTTATATATTTAATTATATATATTTAATTAAATTATTTAAAACCCTAATACTTTTTATATTTATTTATCTATATAATTATCTTATTTTATATATAAATATTTATTTATTAATTCAGATTTTTTCCTTAAATCTTAAAACCCTAAAACCCTAAAACCCTAATCCTAATCCTAAAAATCTAAAACCCTATTTATCTATATAATTATCTTACTTTATATATATATATATATATATTTATTTATTTAGGTTTTTTCCTTAAACCCTAAAACCCTAAAACCTTAATCCGAATCCTAAAAACCTAAAACTCTAATCCTAAAACCCTAATCCTAATCCTAAAAACCTAAAACCCTATTTTATATATATATTTATTTATATATTCAGATGTTTTCTTAATTAAATCTATTTTTATATATTTAATTATATATCTTTAATTAAATTATTTAAAACACTAGTACTTTTTATATATGTATTATATGCATGTGTATGTGTATGTGTGTATATATGTTATGTAGGTGTTAAAACCCTAAAACCCTAATCAGAAAGACTTAGACTTAAACCTAAAATACTAAAACCTAAATACTTAAACACCTATAAAAATCTAAATGTGTAAATGTGTAGATGTGTGTGTGTGTGTGTATGCTCTATTTTGCTATGTGTATGTATGCATGTGTGTATATGTGTATGTGTGTGTATATATGCATGCATGTGTGTATATGTGTATGTGTGTGTATGTATGTGTGTGCATGTATGTGTGTATGTGTGTGTATGTGTATGTATACATATGTGTATTATGTATGTGTATGTATGTGTGTATGCATGTGTGTGTGTATGTATGCATGTATGTATATTTGTATGTGTGTGTATGCATGTATGTGTGTATATGTGTGTATGTAAGCATGCATGTGTGTATATGTGTGTGTATGTAAGCATGCACATGTGTACATGTATGTGTGTATGTATGCATGTGTAAATGTGTGTGTGTGTATGTGTGTATATGTATGCTCTATTTTGCTATGTGTATGTATGCATGTGTGTATATGTGTATGTGTGTGTATGTATGCATGCATGTGTGTATATGTGTATGTGTGTTTATGTATGTGTGTGCATGTATGTGTGTATGTGTGTGTGTATGTGCATGTATGCATATGTGTATATATGTGTGTGTATGTATGTGTGTATGCATGTGTGTGTGTATGTATGCATGTATGTATATTTGTATGTGTGTGTATGCATGCATGTGTGTATGTAAGCATGCATGTGTGTATATGTGTGTGTATGTAAGCATGCTGTGTGTACATGTATGTGTGTATATATGCATGTGTAAATGTGTAGATGTGTGTGTGTATGTGTGTATGTATGCTCTATTTTGCTATGTGTATGTATGCATGTGTGTATATGTGTATGTCTGTGTATGTATGCATGCATGTGTGTATATGTGTATGTGTGTGTATGTATGTGTGTGCATGTATGTGTGTATGTGTGTGTGTATGTGTGTGTGTATGTGTGTGTGTATGTGTATGTATGCATATGTGTATATATGTGTGTGTATGTATGTGTGTATGCATGTATGTGTGTATGTATGTGTGTGTGTATATATGTGTGTGTATGTATGTGTGTATGCATGTATGTGTGTATGTACGTGTGTGTATGTATGTGTGTGTGTATGTGTGTATGTATGCTCTATTTTGCTATGTGTATGTATGCATGTGTGTATATGTGTATGTGTGTGTATGTATGCATGCATGTGTGTATATGTGTATGTGTGTGTATGTATGTGTGTGCATGTATGTGTGTATGTGTATGTATGCATATGTGTATATATGTGTGTATATGTATGTGTGTATGCATGTCTGTGTGTATGTATGCATGTATGTATATTTGTATGTGTGTGTATGCATGCATGTGTGTATATTTGTGTATGTAAGCATGCATGTGTGTATATGTGTGTGTATGTAAGCATGCATGTGTGTACATGTATGTGTGTATGTATGCATGTGTAAATGTGTAGATGTGTGTGTGTGTGTATGTGTGTGTGTATGTATGCTCTATTTTCCTATGTGTATGAATGCATGTGTGTATATGTGTATGTGTGTGAATGTATGCATGTGTAAATGTGTAGATGTGTGTGTGTGTATGTATGTGTGTGTGTGTGTATGCTCTATTTTCCTATCTCTATCTTCCTTTCTTTTCATCATTCTTTATCTCTCACTCTCTCTCTCTCTCTCTCTCTCTCTCTTTCTCTCTCTTTCCCTCTCTTTCTCTCTCTCTCTCTCTCTCATCTCTCTCTCTCTTTCTCTCTCTCTTTCTCTCTCTATCAATAGACAATAAACCAATCACTTACAAGTATGTCCCTCTTTTGGATCGTTGTCGTCAAAGCATAATGTAAGTCGTCTATCATTGAATTCCAAACAATTGACGCCAAAGAACTTCGGCAAAGTCAAAGAGAAGAGAAATTATAAGACCTAAAGCATAGAGAAAGACAAAGGCTAACAGTACACGCACTACTTACCAAGATCTCCGATCTAAACTGAGGGAGAGTGTGTGTGTGTAGAGAGAGAGATCTGTGTGTGTGTGTGTGTGCACAAGACAATGCAGTTCGCAATTCACTTCGTGCACGCAAGTTCCACAGAAGACAAACAATACTCAAACACGTGCAAAAAAGTGAAGTTTTGCTCTCGGGTTCTCGATATGTTTAAAAGTCGGCCTCGGTATGAACGCCGGTATGGACATCGGTATGGGCATCGGTAACTTCTAGTAAATTACCGATGCTTATACCGACACTTATACCAATGCTTATACCGACGCTTATACCGATGTCTGCGGAGCACACCGACGATCCGTTTAAAACGGTCATACTGACGGTCACTTGACTGTCGGTATCTTTAAGTCATGTTTTTCGACATTTATACCGGTGCCGCGAGTGAGCGTCGGTATAAGCGGCATCGGTATGCCCCTCATATGTTGTAGTGGGAGTGATTAGGAATGGACCAATGAGAGGAGGGTGGTGGACAAAGTCTAGTCCCTTAATCACATAGGCTAGGCATAGGCTTCCCTTGTTTTTCTATGGTCAAAAATGGAAAACCCACCTAGAACTAGTGGTTTTGGTTATGTGGCTGGTTTTGGAAGGCTTAAATTTAATTAGAGCCCTTGGATTGGCTCGAGGATCCAAAGGTGATGGTTGATTTGCAAAAGTCAAAGCAACATTCAACAAGGGCCCTTGGATCTGTAAGCTTGTCAAAGGCTTGGATCATTTCCTTGCCAAAAACTGTGCCATCGCTCCTTGACCATTCGATTAGAGCTTTCATCGGAAGGTGCCTAGCAGAAATCTTTGATCTTGGGCGCCTTTACACATTGACCATTAGATATGGTCACCATCTGTAATAAAGTAAGTTTATGATCTAGGGGTCCGGCCGGTTCAGCAGATCTGAAATCGGACACCGTTTGGTCATCTGTGTGTATGACCAAAGATCTCATGTTTAAACTTACTAGGAGGTCTTGTGCTCTTGTGAACAAGTGATCCACTTAGCTTAGTGGTTAAGTCTCAAGGATGTGAAGGAGGAGGTCTTGGGTTCAATCCCCATGGGGGACATGGGAAGAGTATTTCACCCAAAGAGATCTAGAGCCTTTTAGAAGCATCCAGTTGAGTTAACTCGAGTTGACTGGCACTTGGCGCACATGCAATTACATGGACGACACATGGTTGTCTAGTATCCACCTGCCCAAGAAGGCAGTCCCCTAGAGAGAGCTATATATAGAGGCATTTGGTTGGGAGGAGAGTCATCTCTCAAGCATGTGGTGGTCGTAATCCTTGTTCTCTTGAACCATCCAACGGTTGAAGTTCATAGTAAGAACTAAATGGTGCCTTTTTATGTGGTCCATTCGATGAAGACCTTCATCCGATGGTTGTAAATCACTGCGCCTTTGTTCTCAGCCCCATTCACGGAGAGCCGTTGGATCGCCGATGATTTGACCATCTAGATTATTGCAGATAATCGTTCGAATGCCTTGCTCAGCCCCATTCACAGCTGATCATTAGATGCTCTAACATCTAATGGTTGAAAGTGATGCAGAGACTCTGAGAACTTAGACCCACTCATATAAAAAAAGATCACCTTTTCTCTCCAAATCTCCACGGATTTCAAACGTGACCGTCGATCTGGAAAATCCGATGGCTGGAAATTCTCATGCATGAGAATTCAAATAGAAAGCTTCATCAAATTTTTTTTATTGCACATAATAACTAGTGGTTTTGTATGCCTACTTAAGCTCATGTATTAAGATCTTTAATCCCTAAAAATTAGGAATCCTACAAGGCCCATGCAGGTCCGTTTTTTCCCCTAATGTTTATTATTCTCCCTTAATTTATTCCTTCAAAACCATAGATCTTTTTCATAGACCATAGATTTATAACTAAAGTCTTGGCATTGACTCTCAGAATGTGCAATGATGAGCAACAACAAAGCCTTATGTTCTCTCGGAATTCTTATCAATAAATGGTGCTCCCCACATTTGTGTGCCCATTGTCGTTTTGAGAATCCAAACATAGGTAAGGCATTGAGTTCTTTTGTAAAAAGGAGAAGTTTCAATATAATTTGATGTAAAGGATTGCCCCTTCTTTTGAAAAAGTCATGTTTTCATGAACAATTGAATAGTTTTTAATGCAACAGAGTAGGGGCTTTTTAACAAGAATTCCATGCCTAGCATCAACTTCCAACATAAATTCGATGCTTGGCATCGCCATTTACCTTCAACTTGCTGTCGAAATCATGTTTTTTTGAAAAATATCCTCCATTCAGGAGACACACAATACAAAAGAATATTGCAAATACAAAGGAGCCTTCATCTTGCATTTTGTCCACTTCATCTTCATAAAAACGTGTTCATTCTTGTTGAAAAGCATAGTATTTAACTTTTGAAAAGACAAGTCAATGCTTCATATATCATTGCAATAAATCCTAGCATCAATTTGTTAATGTACTTGATCTCTCACATCCGGTCCTTGCATAAAAAGTGAAATGTGAAGAGGACTGGGTTTGACATAACTTAAGATCTCTCTTGGGTTTGCATGGTTCTTGATGAATATATCAACGCACTAAGTGAATTTATTATGCGAACAAAAAAAATACGAGAAAATCTAACTATTCATTTTTTATTATTCTAATGGATAATGACATAGATAAAATTGTACTCAAGTATTTCATTAGAAGTACAAATAATTCTAGATGGATACACATACATAGGGATATACCAAAATGTTTGCATTGATATACCAAGTATCACTAGTTGATTAGACTTGAAGATGCACAAGAATCAACAAAATCATTGATAAAGACCACTCAGACATGGGTAACGGAAGTGGAACTTCTAGAAACCTTTAGAAGAAAGGGCAAGCAGTTCAATGTTGAGGTCTTGGAGGGTTAATGCAACTTTCACTATAAGGATAGTTGCGAAAACTAATATCAATCTTTTCCATCATAAGGCCTCTATGAGACATGACCTCTTGGTCACGTCTCTCTCTCTCTCTCTCTTTGCATGAGACTCCAGGGTAGCATGATCTCGACAACCTTTGTTTCTTCTTGTCCATTGTGTTTCCATGGCTCTTTCTATATTAGAAATTTGATAAATTTGTTTCTTGCTTCCATGAATTGGAGGCCCTTTAAGTGCTCACCCACATGTCATAGTTCATGTCAACATTAAAGAAAATCCAAAAGTACGGATAGCATCCAGTCCTCGTTTGCTTGGCTTGTTCCCAAAAAATAGTGTATTTAATCTAAGACGACATTTCATCCATACACAACTTTTTTCGTTTTTATATCCTTTTCTTTCCATTTGACATGTTTAAGTAGTAACTATGATATCGTAATATTTTCTTCTTTAATAGTACATTTTGACATCATTGCAACCATGTCATCAATTTTGATCAACGCATGGAAGGGGTGTCACCTGTAGTGGTCATGCCTAAGAAAAATGGACAACTTAGGGTTTGTATTAACTTGAAAAAGGTTAATGCACAAGCCACAATTCGTGATAGCTACCCATTACCCATAATGGATCATCTTTTGGAAAGAATAGCAGGCAAGGAAGTCTAAAGCTTTCTTGATGGATTCTCAGGTTACAACTAGGTAGCTATTGCTATCGAGGATCAGCATAAAACTACTTTTGCTACTGAATGGGAAGTGTATGCCTTTAGTGTTATGCCATTTGGGTTTACCAATGCCCTAGAAAACTTCCAAAGGTTGATGTGTCATGTGTTCAAGGAGTTTTTGAGGAAAAGCATGGAGGTCTATGTGGACAACCTATGGACCTACTCCTATCAATGCATAGATCACATACTAGAATTGAGGAGAATATTTGATAAATTTAGGCAATATGGAGTCTGAATCCAAAAAAGTGTGTTTTTATGGTAAAAAAAAGGCAACATTTTGGGACATATAGTGTCCAAGAATGGCATCTCAATTGACAAAGATAAGATCAAAGTCATCTTAGAACTACCAAGACCTAAGAATGCAAAGGAAGTGCAAGCCTTTATGGGACATTGTAGATACTACAGATGATTCATCCACATGTATGCCATACTTGCTACCTCTGTACCAATTGTTGATTCAATTTTCTTGGATGGAAGAATGTGAAAAAGCTTTTAATGAATTGAAAAGAAGATTGAGTTCAACACCAATTTTGAAAGTATCTAACTAGAATAAACCATTCCATATCCATGTGGATGTTTCCAATTATGCAATCGGATGCCTCTTAGCATAACCACTTGATGAAGGAAAACTAGAACATCCTATAGCTTATGCAAGTAGACAACTAAACCAAGCTGAACACAATTATACTACTACCAAAGGAGAAGGCTTAAGGATGGTTTATGCAATGAAAAAATTCTCACACTACCTCCTAGCCAACAAATTTAAATTCCTTATTGATCACCAAGCATTACTATACTTGGCCAATAAACCATGCAATATAGAAAGGCTAGTGAGATGGTTTCTAATACTCATGCAGTTTGACTTCGAGGTAGTAGTAAAGAAGGGTATATTTAACAAAATTGGTGGAAGCAAAAGCTAAAGGAGAAATGATGCCCAAAACATGGCCAAATTCTTGTTTGAAATATATTCACTCGCTTTGGACTACCGATCAAAATCGTAAGTGATAGAGGAACACACTTTATTAATGAGGTCATTTATTCACTTATGAATGAATTTCTTGTGATCCATAAAAGTCAGCACCCTATCATCCACATGCTAATGGACAAGGGGAGAGTTCTAATAAGGTGTTATGCACGATGTTAACTAAGATAGTCAACAATGCAAGGTGGATTGGGATAAACTATTGCATCATGCAATACGGGCTTTTTGAGTGGCATATAAAATGACAATAGGAACCACTCCCTTTAACGTGGTCTATGGGTAGAATGCGATATTTCCAATTAATTTCTTAGTCCCTATTGTAAGAGTTGCTAAGAAATACGAGTGGAGAGGACATGAATTGTCAAGACAATTGGATCAAATAGAGAACTTGCATGAAACTAGGCTACAAGAAATAGCTGGCATCTATGCTGCAAAAAGGTCCAAAAAGCCTATTATGATGCTCACATCAAGGAAAAAGGACTTAAAGAAGGAGACCTAGTATTAGTATACACACTTAAGCAACATGCGAAGAAATTGCAACAACGAGGATATTGACCACTACTGATAAGCAGAATCTCTACAAATGGAGCAATCAACCTAGAAACCCTCCATG
Source organism: Ceratopteris richardii (assembly GCA_020310875.1). NCBI lineage: Eukaryota > Viridiplantae > Streptophyta > Polypodiopsida > Polypodiales > Pteridaceae > Ceratopteris > Ceratopteris richardii. The sequence continues at coordinate 93,268,973 of CM035427.1, read as the reverse complement.
GAGACATCTTACCCAACTACATAAGTGTTTTTTTGGTAAAACTATATATAGACCATTAATCAAAGACATGTTTGCAAGACTCTTAAGAGCACAAAACCAGAAGAAAGAAGAGGAAAGAATCTGAGAAGAAGCCAGAGTAGAAGCATTAGAATGCATACGAAAATAAAAAGAATGGATATGACAATGAGATGAAAGATATTTTCGAGGAGAAGAACCTATCCACATGGAAAACTACCAAACTAATCAAACAAAAACCCTAGGAACTTTATCAGACAACCATACTTAAACCTAGGTATTGGTAAAGATGACTACTAGTTAGTGGATTCTTTGATTGACATGGGAGCAGCCCTAAGTAGTATACAAGCCTCATTAGCAAAGAAGCAAAAGGCATATCTTAGTCCAAAAAAAAGTGCATACGATAGGAATTGCAGGCAACATCACTAAGTTTCTAGGAGAGATTTCAGTGTCTTTGCATTTAGGGAACAATATGATGCAACAAAGACCCTTGGATTGCAAGGACTCTGATCTTCTAGAAGAATTGGTCCTAGAACAAAATTGGATTTTTGAATTTGAAGTCACTATCCACCTTACCCAAGGATACATATCAACTAAGATCAACCATAGGGAAGTATTGAGTCTTCTAGATGAGAAACCTCTAAAAATAGCAGGTGAAGAAAACCCTACGATTACAAGTCTAGGTGATCTAGTTAAAGAATTTCTAGCAAACCCCTTGTCCGCTGATTTTGCTATTTCTAATAGACCTACACCTTGTCCTAAACTGCATGATCAGCCTATCTTTCCTTCTCAAGAGAGTGCACCTGAGTGACTAAGTGAGGTCGGTCCGCCTAAAGAAACTTCTAAGAAGATCACACCATCTACAATCTCACTCGCAACAAGGACACATCGACACCAAATCATAAAACAAGAATGGATTCATAAGGATCATCGATAACAATACAAATGCAGAAGGATTTTGACAATACACCAACACCCGAGGAGGCAAGGAAACATCAGAGATCCAAAACTATGACAAAATGAATCAAGTATCTTACAAGTATGGGTACCTACATGATAAGAGAAAGCTTAAGGATCAAGATAACAAATGTGGATCCCAAAAAGATCAAGGAATAGGCAAAGAAAGAAATAAGGACCTTAGACAAAGCAACCCACAAGATTTTCAAAGACATCAACAAATTAACCACAGCCAAATGACCACAAAGACAAGCAAAGGAAAAGAAGCTCCAACAAAAAGAAATGTACATATGGAGGATTAAATCCAAGGACATGCAGTTGAAAGCACAATGAGACATGAAAAAGAGGAATCATATTACAACATTAGAATAGAAACCAAAGGAGCTACAAGAAGAGTGTCAGACCAACAAAAACAATGAGTCTTGCACACATGGTAAGTCAAATGCATGTAGAGTATGCACGATAGGGCCACATTGCAAGGCCATGCATTATGCACACAACTTTTTCAATCGGTGTAGTGGTGCACATTTCCTATCAAAGAATAGGACTTAGCTTGTACCATAATAGTTCGAGTAAAATTATTGATGTACATTAACAAATGTTTCCACTATGATTAACATTCATGTTTTCTTTCAAGAAAACTAATAATAAAAAAAGAAAAAAAATATTATCAGCTATCATGCTATACTCACACTTGTGAGAGGGGAGTAGGAGTGAAACACTCACCATTACCAAATGAAAGGAGGAAAGTATTTCTTCAGATTGGGTTTTAACAATAAATCCTATTGCAAAGTGCATATGGCATCGATGATTCTAAATCAACTCAGCAAGGGGAGATCTTGGGGTCTCCTTTGGAAAGTGCTACCAAGGCTCGAGGGCATTGGTTTCATGAAGACCAACCAGCAGGAGATCATTTGTTTCTCATCAACATAGGAATCATGGAAAGGAATCATCAATTCACTATAATGTCATAGGATTTCCACGTGTTACATGAAATCCTATCGGCTATCAATATATTGAAAAAAGCTAGAATTGCAGAGTACTTTACCTAGCCTATATATAAACCTAATTTTGAAAGATGTACTCAAGTGATGAACACTCTACATTGTGCATTCGATATTTCAAGAGTGTTTGAAGCAATGGTCTCGAATTTACACGGTGAATGGACAACATTCAAGTTCATCGAGGAATAAACAAAGGAGCATTCGGGTGAACCAAGGATGGCTTGATTGCTACAAGGCAAAGAAGTAGATGTTCTTAGATATAAATAGAATCAATATCAAGGAAGTGGTACGACTAGTAGATCAACATTTTTTTTTCCTAAATCTCCACAGATACATGGCACCTCAAAAACTTTTAGTGCAACTACTCTCACATGCGACAAAATAGATTGGAAACCAAGTGAATTTCATGCCATAACCTAAGAAAGAATATTTGAAGCCAAGAAAAAATGGGGCCATAAAAAGTTCCTCAATGGTAGTGTGTCATTGACCATACTTATCTATCATGCATTAAACATCCAAGACCATCTTTGAGAAATGCCCTCGACTATTAAAATGGCAAAATATGTGAAGGCAGAAACTGTCCAAAGAAAAGAAAACGTGTAGTCATAATTGAAGAATTTGGAACAAGTTCTAAACCTTTGATGGGAGGATAAAAAAGATTGAGAGAGAAAACCAAAGTGGAGGAAACCCCATCTTCAAAAAGAATGCATGTACTTCCAAAAACTACATTGGGATGGCCACCACAAGTATCGAAGCTCAAGTGCAAGAGGCATTACTACAAACTCACATATACAAAGAAGTCCAAGTGAACCTCTTGGTCCAAGGTCGCCATTATCGGCATACAAGTGAGGTACAACTATTAGATATGTTGAATGCCTCACCCTTATGTAGCACCACCATTGTTCCATAACGCTCTATTTTGTAAGGCCCCCATTATGAGGAGAAGCCATATGAGAGTGTTGGACATTGGTAGGTTACTTTGAGGTCAGATAAGGTTCCTAACTACATTGGTAGTTAGGAAGGTTACCTCTAAGCCATTGGATTTGGGATTGATCCAATGTGAGGATCAACCTAAATCAAGGGCTAGAAACAAAAGTAGTTTTCTTGACTTGGGGAGGGTCTATTTAATATGGGCCGTTGGATCTAGACTTGATCCTAAGTTTGGATTAAGCAAGATCAAGGGCTGCAAACAAATGGTTGTTGATCCTACCTTTCTACCATTGGATTCACCTCATAGATCAATGGTGGAGATTATTTTGGGCATGGATCAAGCTACCACGACCCTAGAACATGGGTAGGCCACCTTAGGCTTGGAGGACCTTATAAGGATGGTCCCCTTCCCATGCAAGATCATAGTTTGGGTGTTTGGACAATTAGGGTGTCCATCTTAGTACTCATTGTGATGGCCTATATCCCTTCACCTAGCTTCTATCTAGATCACCATCTAAGCTCCATATAGGGAGTGCATGGGTGGATAGAACCATCTATATATTGTTTAGTGTTTGGGTTCCATTGTATTAGAGTTATGAGGAATTGAGTTGAGTTTATCTTCTACTCATCTTGAGTCCACTTTCCATTTTAGAAAGAGAGATATAGTTATGAGTAACTATATCTCTCTTTCTATCTAACCTTGATCTTATATGTCGCTTGTGGTAACCTCTTCATGGCATTAGAGTTACACCACTAGCCCACCACTCAGTCATTCTTCATTCATTTTTCCTTTTTCTTACAACAACACCACCAACCACGTAAAAGGTTGACCCAACTACATAGATATAAAGAGTTCGGATTGACAAATTCATGAATCACAAGAAGATGATGAGCAATCCACAATGAACATGGATAATCACACAGAAAAAAATGAGGATGGTAAATGGGATGAACTTAACCAAGTGGTTGACCAACATGAGGTGGTTAGCAAAGAGACAGACATAAATGAAAAGATAATCACTCAAGGGTAACAAGAGAATAGTCACCAAACCAAAAAGGTATATACTATTGAAATGAATGAAGTGACTAGAATACAATTGAAAGAAATTGCTATTGAAGGCCAAAACCAATAATACATCCTAAGGAACAAGCACGAGAGGAGGCATATGACCACCAAAAGACGTTTGAAATGATAAGCATCGTGGCATAACCATCCCATATGGATGTGATTCATGAAGAATGCAATTCCAAAAGATAAGAATATAGAGGTTGAGCCACAAGTACAACTTCAAATTTGGTAGTCATTTAATGAGATAATACATATCAATAAAGGAAAAAATGTAACAACCAGTGAAGAACCAGTAATACCTAAAACTTGGTTAAATGTGGATGTGGCACAACTCAAACCAGTAGTGAAAAATATGATACAAACTGCCATGGAAACCCAAAAGCACTTAATGGAAGCACACGAGGAATATGAATAGGTATATGTTGAAAAGGATCATTTCAGATTCTTGAGTGAACAACTCTCTCCATAGGCAATATAGTCTTAACAGGCTTTGACAAAGAAGGAAGAAGTCCTTAAAAAAGCAGTGGAGGAAGTCAACCAGTTAAAAGAAGAAAATGCAAAATTGACAACTCAGTTCCTAAAATTCAAACAAAAATATGAGAGAGGAGAATCCAAGAAGACACGATTGATCAATCCAAGCAAAATTTGAGAAACCCAAATTAAGAGATACATGGACGAAGCTAACTCGCTGAGAAACAAAAATAAAGAATTAATGACTTCAATCTTCCTCAATCAATCTATTGACGTATCTAAGGCTACAGGTGGACACGGGGGATCTATGAGCACAACCAACAAGGTATGCTAATTAGCTTAAGCAGGAGTAAGAATTGAGAGCTCAATGGGAATTAAAGTATATGCATGATACAAATGAGTTAAGGAATAAATGGAAAGAAGCCGAATCAAAGTTAATATTGAAGAAAAAATGAGACTTGATGATATGCATGAGAAAGTTGATGAGGTTGATCAAAGAGTAACTAGAATGAATTTTAGGGAAGAAAAAAAGAAGAATATAAATAATGAAAAGATGTAGTTTGAGAATACTGCAACCTAGATTGAGGAAGAAAATAGAAAAGAGATTAAAGAGAGGAAAAAACCACTTAATGAGGGTAACAAATCACAAAATAAGAAAACTAAAAAAATGACCGAGAAAACAATTAAATTAATGATAAACCCTTAGAAGGTGAAAAGAAACAAGGAGAAGAAAAGATAAAAAAGAAAGTGAGGAGGACTTCAAGATCAATTATGATATTGGAGATCGAAAAGAAAAATGATGCTAAGGAAATTTTAAATGATATACTAAAAAAATCTCACGTAACAATGTCCCTTGAACAAGTGTTTAGGAAAACCCAAATTCAAGGACAATTTCATAACGCTATTAAGGCATAGATGATTTCCACTTCCTCATGACAAAGACAAGCAAGATGTTGCTGAGGAAACTCTTGCAACGAGTGATGCAGTCACATTAAGTGACGTGATAGTGATGAGGAGGAAGAGATTGAGATAAGATAAGTAAATAGAAACTTTCTTGGTTCAATTCTTCTAGATAATGAGATGAATAATGGAGAGAGCCAATTTGATACAACTTTTTGGGCACGAGGTACTCCAAAGTTCAAAATTTTGTTTGGCAATGAGAAAGAATCATGTCTAGCTCTAGCCTTGATTGATTCAGGCTCAAAGATAAATGTGATATCTAAAACGTTTTTTGAAACATTTAGATGGTCCATTGACAAATACCGTCGTTGAAGAATGAGAACAATAGACAATGGGTTAGGGATCTTGCTAGATGCATGTGCTTATGTACCTATTATGATAGGAGGAGTTTCTGAGAAATTCCATTTCTTTGTGCAAGATAACTACTCATATGAAGTGATACTTGGGCAACCTTTTATAGCAAAAATGAGAATGGAGATGAAGGTCATGAATGACAGTTCAACATGTGCTAGAATTCATTCAAAATTTGGTTTGGATTCCTTGCAAGTAATGACTATCTCTCCAAATCATTTAATGAATAGGAGAAATTTATGAAGAAATCCCATCGACTCTTACGATCATGTGTGTGAAAATTCACCACCTATAAGAGAATTTGGGACTTATTATGATCAAAATTTCTGTAAGATTACACTATTGAGCGAGCCAATAGTGGAAGATGGTTTGATGTATCGCATGAAGACGTACATAATTTTGAGAATTTTTCAGTATTTACCCCTACATCTAGTTTGTGCTTTACCAAAAAAAGAAACTTCCAAACAAATTTAGAAAAACGAATGAAAAACATTACAAAGACCTAGGATTGATTTCATTTGAGGAAAACATTGAAAGTATGATTGAACTTACAAAAAGTCTGACTTTGATGGAAGAGCTTGAGAATACTCTCCAAGAAAAAATAGAATCAAAGATGATCATTCTAGACTCTATTAAAGAATATCAACTGATTGCAAACTTCTTAATAGAGCACAAAGTCAAGATTGATACGAAATACAAAACAATTGAAAAGAAGGTAAAACCCATAGCTCAGATGCTACGTAACAAAAGCTATGATATGGTTAGAAGAGTTTCTGAGGATCCCATTTTTAGAGATCGATCTAAGATAGGGCATAGATTTATTGAAAAATCCATGAACTGTATAAATTTTAGTGAAGAATTTCTTTTTGAAATTGAAAAAGAGCAATTTAGAGATATGATCATTTGACATGAAAAAGCATTTTCCTATTTCCACATGAGATAGGATGTGTTGATCCAAAGCTAGTTGCTCTTATGATCATATTCACTATATCGCATATTTTGTTGAGTCTTTAGCCAATACCAGTCCCAAAGGCTCACTTACTTGAGCTGATGAGATTGTTAAAGGAGAAGATTGCTATGAGGATTCTTAAACCATCATCTACACCATATTCAAATCGATGGTTCACAATACCCAAAAAGAATGGGAAACTATGCTTTATATAGGATTTGCAACCTATCAATAATGTCACTATTAGAAATGTAGGAACAAGACCCATTGTAGATGAGTTTGCAAATGCTTTTGCCAGGCACTCCATCTATTCAATTGGTGACTTGTACTCAAGATATGACCGATTTCATTTACCCATTGAGAGTAGAGATATTATCATGATGAAAACTCATTTGGGTCTAGTACGTATGTGTACTTTGCCATAGGGCATGACAAATTCCTTCGCCCATATGATGCATGCTATGAACTTGTTCTTGTATGACTTTATTCCTAAAGTGAATATGCCTTTTCTCAACGACATTCCGATAAAAGGTTGTATGGAAAAGGAGAAAGATGCAACAATTGATCCATCTATATGTAGGAAATTTCTCTTCCATATTTTTGACTGTGAATGAATCTTTCAAAGATTTGAAGAGGTTGGATTGAATTTCTCTTTAGAGAAATACATTTTTGGTGTCAAAAAAGTTGAGATCGTTGGACATCTGTCTGCATATTGTGGCCATAGGCCATATCCACAAAACTTTTATGCCATTAGTAGGATTTTAGAGGTGTGTCACAATGTTAGTGAAGTGAGAAGATTCTTAGGAGCTTGTATCTTCTATGTAATCTCGATCCCACACTTTGCTCACATTGTAAACCCATTGTATAATTTATTAAGAAAGAAAAAGAAATTCTTATGGAGAGAGAAATATAGTAAAACAATGAGAAAACTAAAGGAATCGCTTATCAATGCTCCAATTTTGAAACGTATTGATTATTCAAGAAAAAAACCTATAATTCTAACTACTGATGTTGATACATTTAGGTAGTGATGTGTTTGAACATGCTAGGATCGCTGGGGCACTTTTTTCCCTCTTTAGGAGGTTTTTTCCCCCAGCTTGTATATATGCCTATTGCCCTAATGGGCTACTTATCTTTGTACATTCTCTAGTAATACATTCATACTGTGTGTTGTGCTCCACACTTCTTCTTCTTCCTTGTGTTGTTTGTGTGCTTCCACAGATGTCTAACTCCAACAATCGGTATCAGAGCAGGTCGCCACTTCATCTAGGGCATCATCTACACCTCTCCGGTCATAGTCTCAGAATCCCATGAAATTTGGTACGTATACTCAAATTGTTTCAAAGATCAAAACTGGTCCGCTTTATGGTGCCGAAATCACGATCTGAGCTCGTTTCAGCCTTTGATTACAGTATCACAGTGCTTATGCAGGATATTTCATCTTTTTGTGCCAAAGTTATATACCAATTTTGGTTTGCCAGTATAAGCGTCTCGAAGTCTGCTATAGGTCTAGCAAAATTCATCTTGGCAATTCTGTTCAACTTTTTGAGATACGGTCAATTTTTTGCATCAAGGTATTTTAGTCATCAGCCATGGCTGAAAATAGTGATGTATTCCATATGTTAGTTGTTGAGGATAAGTTGGATGGTACCAACTACCTGTTATGGACTTATAAGATGCGGCATGTATTGGTCGCAAAAGGACTGTGGAACATTGTGTAGGGTGTTGAAAAACGTCCTACCACACCTGCAATTGTTACAACTGTTATTGAAGCTGATGTAGAAAATATTGAAGATGATGATATTCTGCATATTCCTATTTGTGCTGCAGTTTCTACTACACCTACTCCAGAGCAGATTCGTTCGGATGGCAGAGATGCTCAGGAACATGCATTGATAGCTTTGTCTATCAAACGTGCCATTATTCCTCACATTCGCTTTTGTAGAACAGCAAAGGATGCTTGGGATACACTTACCACATTGTACCAAGCTAGGAAGGAAATAAGGTTGATCTCTGATCCATGGTCAATTAGGGCAACCATAGGAGAGTTCACCTTGTCCAATTTTACCAATGTCTCTATCGTAGCTTGGGCCCAGTGGTCCTTTCAATAGTGGCTTGATGGAACACATTCATAAGTATTCCTATCCAAAAACATTTCTTCATGTGCACAAGGGTGTGCAATACATTCAATTTGATTGAGTAGGTAGATCTTCCTCCATTTTTTCAACTTCTTGGCTATCAGTTATTGGTTGTTGCTTGCATCTTAGAAGGTCGATAATCACCTCTACGAATTCTCTCTTTGCTATCCCTAACAATTCCCCTAGTATGAATTCAATCACACTATCAAGAACATGCTTTTCAAGGACTTGTTTTAGATCCGTCGCTCGCTTAATATGTGACTGAAGCATGAAAGAAGGATTCTTAACTCTTCTTTCTTTGTGGGTTTCATTTCCTAATCTTGAAGAAGATCAGTGGTAGGACTCAAAATTTGTGGCTTTGTAGAAACAAGCTGTTGATTTTGATTTGGAATTTGACTTGGCTAACTTGGTAGCAGTGTTGGTGGATTTGTTTGGGTTGGTTGATTTGCTTGGGGTGTTTGATTTTGGTTTGTTTGTGGTTGTTGATTTTGCCCCATCTCTACCTGCCGTCTTGTCCTTCTCTTCTCTTCCTCAGTAACTCTTCTCATTTTCTCTTCTACTATCGGCTCGTGCTCCATCGATGAGCATAAATATGTAACTATGGAAAGCACATCTGCTGGATCTTTCCACCCAGTTACTCCCTAAATTTCATTCCCTGCTGATTTTAGAACGTCTTGATGCATCTTTCCCTAGTCAAGAGACTTCATTACTCTATCCCAGGATTCTATCTCTCCATTTTCATTTATCACTTGATACGCATACGTTGTCATATTAGATATTGAAGCAAAATTGCTTGAAATAGCACGGAAAAATACTCACATTACCCCTCTTCCAAAGTTTATATTAACCTTTTCCTTAATTTTTGCATCATAAATCATCTTCTCCTTTATAAAGACTAGAGTTTTAGCTAGAGATTCTTTAAAACTCTCACACGAGTACCTGTTATGCTCAGGAGAGTCACACCAAATGCACCTCTTAATTTCAGGGACTTTTTGAGTTTTAGTTGCTGGTGCTTGTGAAGCTTGAGACTCAATCATTTGTTTCACACTTTGGATCGTAAGATCATTGAATTTCTTAAACATGTCTTGTACTAGCCGGCACAACATCCTTTGTCACTAGTGGATTTTCCTGAGGATTCTATACTGGTTGTTGAACGGTCCGTGTTTGTTCTTCCTACATATTGCCATGCCTCTTCTAACATCTTCTTCCACATTATCCCAGTCTTCAATAAGACTAGTCTCAGTTCCCACATGTTATAATTATGGAAAAATTTCTTCTCGGTCTTTTGTATCTATAGCCTAGAGAAGCAAGGATACTTTCTCTTGAGCTATAACCCTCATATCATATTCAGATAAGTCTCCAAACTGCTAATCATATTCTCTTTTTTTGTCTAAAATGGATTGGTCTTTAGGTTTATGTATCCATTGTAGAAACCTTGAGCCAGTCACTTTATCGTCATCATCAAGTGCAAACATTCTCATGAGTATTGTCTTATATTGAGACCATCTTGTTTGCCCTTCTAGAACTAGCCGAGGAATTCTGAAACATATAAAAAATTATCTACAAGATCTTGGTCACTTAATGGCATAAGCCCCGTGCCAAGATATCACGCCTCTAATTCATACTCTTTAGAGAAGCGAGTAACATTTTTTCCGTTGAAATACCTGCTCCTTTTAATAACTCGTTCGTGGAATGCCTAGATGGCACTTCATCTTTTTTAATCCTGCTGGAAGCACAAGAGATGGGTTACAACATCCATTGTAGTCTTGCCCATAAATGGTCAAACACAAAGAGCTCTTTCAAACCGCACTACTAGCTAAACTCGGATTGAAGTCTCTACACTTTCCTCCTTCGTGTCAGGTTCACCAAGTATGTGGAGGAGTTCATGGAAAGGAGGAAGAGCCATTAAAAAGCCTTCTTCTTAATAACATACAAAATATAGGTTGCTTTGATGACTACACTGCGTCTTTCTTGGGTCTAGAAGACACAACATATCTCAGAAACAACCACAGATTGTTCCTAAATCTTCCACCATTAGAAGGCACTAAATGGAGAAACAACGGGCACCTTCATAGATTCTGGCCACTTCACCATTTAAAGCAGACAAGACATAACACAATCCTCCAGATAAGATGGTTTACTGTTACTGCCCACTCACACCACGTTGCCTTTTCCATAAGTCTAGCGCTAAAGCCTTGCACAATGTACGTGCATGGAGAACATAATCCTTCATCCTAATCTAACCAGTTCTATCATCCCAAAAAGCATCAAAACAATCATAAAGTCAACAGGTTTGGTCGTGCCTCACTTTCAGCATCAAATGCATGAGATAACAACCTTCAAAAATCGCTCAATGTTTTGCAAAAAGAAAAGGCACCATTCCAGCAAAAAGATTCCTGGTAAAAGTCAAAGTCAGTTCGCAGACTACTCATGCATTCAAACTTTCGAGCATCCCCATCAACTTCTCTTGACCCATTTTTTTGTCTGATATCCTCCAGTTAGGCATCTTCGATTATCTTGCACCTCTAAAATCCCTGTGCACAAGCATCCTTCGATTATGAACACAACACTATTCATAAGTCGAAATTGAATCGCCTATACGACCTGTCAAATTCTCTTAAATCCTTTCTGTTTATATTCCTTTAAACTGTAGCTGAATTCATGGACATGCTTTCATCCTTTTATGACCACTGTACAATCCATTCAACTTTAACAATGGTTCCAAAACATTATCAGATAATGGAGAATGCGCCTGGCTCAAAGAAGAGAATATACAGATCCAATGTTCTGTCTTTGATCTAATCTTTTGGTAGCTTACTAGAGTCTTTAGGGAAGAATGTGGCATGCTCTTGCTGTTTGACTCAGCCACAACATCCGGATCAAGCCACTCCAATGGATAATGATTAAAAGAGCCAAAATCGGGCACAACAACAAATGTCAAGTAGGATAATTTCTGCAATGGCACCAGTTTTTTGGATCATTAGTTGGACGTGATTAAATCATTGTGATATTCTACAGATGAAACTTTCAATTATATGATAGACCCTAAATTGTACTGAATTCAAAAGTAACAAAAACTGTATAGAGCTAACATGCATCATATATATAAACCAACATCTCTTTGGTTCTCTGTGCATGCGCTCAAAACACAGAGTCAGTATGAAATGTTTTCCAGAAGGATGTCATATTGAACTTGAGCTTCTCTGCATGAAAGTCTCATGAGCTTTCACAAAGTCAACTCTTCCATGCCCTCCGTTGCCATTTCTATGCATGTGCGTAGACATCTCTATCAAGCATACAATTTACCTTGATCAACTCATAAATGAGAGAACTCGTGGGCTTTTTGTTGGTGCATCCTGTTTAGCTGCCCTCCTTTTTTGTTCGAAGACATTCCCTTTTTGAAAAAACAGAGTCCCCCCGTGAAAGAAGCCTCCCACCACTTCTTCTCTTCCCCATTTCGATAATTCCAGCGCTTCCTTTTTTTTCTGAAATGCCCATCAAGGCCTCGAAAAAATACTTCTTATACATATGCAATTGTCAGATCTTTCATACCGATTCATGCTCATAATGCCGCCTAATATAAACACACATGAACACCCATGATCTTGATGATAGACACACATCCATGCATCACCTTCGTATTTTCTAGATCAGTAACGGCTTCCATTTTTGTTCGCATTTGTAGCTAAGCTCAAAACAGAAGTATAAATGCAAGAAGAAAAATAGAATGGATCAATACTAAAATGTTCAGATTGAAAATGTTATTTAAGTGGCCTTCGATGCACCAAACCCCTCCGCTATCTGAATCCCATAGTGATGTCTTAAATCATTTGATCTCCTCTGTTATAGCTCAAAATATTTATGAGACTTTCGTATGATTTTAAACTAATATCATATACATGGCAAGATTGCAATTATCTTGAATGAATGCATCAAGGTGCGAATAACATGAAATGACATGCAAAAGAACAACTTAATCATAAAGTGATCCCGAACGCGGCAAGAGTTCCAATGGAGGAGTTTACCTTAACCATTCCAATGGAGGAGTTTACCTTAACCATTCAATGTCACGGCATATACTCAACTACAAATTTCAATCCGTATCTTTTTACTTCCATCCATCTAGCCATCCAATTCAACTTGCAACATCTCCATGAATAATCATTAGAGTTGATTTATATGTACCTTAAATGAAGCTGTGGTTTGGTGTTTGACATTTCATTTCCAAGACTTGATTTTGGATCAGGACCACAACGGGTGTGTAACCAATTGCAACTTATGCCAAGAATCCCATCTAGATAAACATTCATCAATGATCTTTTCTACAATACCTCTAGAATGGAGTAAACCAATGATAGAGTTCTTGAAGAAGCAAACATATCTATTAGGAGCAAGTTTAGCAAGAATATGAGATTTAGAAGAATAAAACAAAGATGATATCATCATCAACAAGGAACTTTTTAAAAGGATAGAGGTCATTTCTCTCCTAAGAAAATAGTAAAGATGATTCTCTTTGCTAGATTATGGTGGCATACACTACAGATGGATGTAGAAACTTATGTAAAGAGTTGTGACATTTGCCAAAGAACCAAGCATCCTACTAGGAGGAACGACATGCACCTATGAGCTATGGTTTGTGCAAGAGTTTTCTTGAGATGGTTAATTGTTTTTCTTGGACCTATAAACCATCCATTACGGTGAAAATGGCCAAAAATGTGCTTTTTGCTAATCACGTATTAGAAAAATTGACAAGTAGTGTGTTGCCTCATGTACAAAAGTGTAACATTTCTGCCTCTCTTAATAAAAGAAAGTATTCATTTTAGTAGATAATTCTAAATGGAGTACTAAATTGACAAAATTTCTTGTATTCAGTTTGATAGTTTTTGTTTTCATACAAACACATTTCTTCTTACAAAATGTACATTGAAAAATCAATAAAATTTTGAGAGAAAAAAGATATTTGAAGATATGAAATATTCTTGATTTCAAAAGATTCTATGTTTTTTGGAGATGGTTGATACATCAAATCAGGAGACTTAAAAGATTCATATTCTTTGTCTATGAATACTCACAAAGTTAGTCTCCATTTACCACTTTGAACATTCTATATGTTGGATACGTTCTCTAAGTGTTCGAATAGCTTCTTTTTGACATTGTCCTTCCAATTGTGTCACTTCATGTTACATTTACAATAGAAGATAGGTGATCTCCTTCCGAGGTTTCAAATGAATCAAACATTACTTGCTTGCAAGAGTTTGACATGTGTACAGTGCTAAGGATCTCGTGCATAACAACCATCTAAAATTTTCATCATACTATAAGTAGCTTTTTACAATTCTCTTTTTAAGATTTTTTTTGTATTCTTGTTTTTCAAGTTGTCTCCTTTTATCTTGCAAATTTTTTTCCTTCGAATGCTACAGAGTGGCAACCTATTGAATGTTTAATAGGAACGTTCAAAGTTACTCACAAGGAATATGTAGATGTAATGTATGCAAACAAATCTGTTACATTTTTCAATAGTATGCACTTATTTCTCTATTTTGTAGAATGGCAACTATCCTCATGAGGGAGAACTTGTAGATCTCTGAGCTCCTTGCATTTCTTCGTTAGATTGGGACTCTTTTGATCAATGGATAGTTTCATGTTTTTTGAGTAAGATCAGAGATGAAATTCAAAGGGAAATGTCACTAAGCCAAATTTCTCGAAGGATTAAGACTCAATGGTTTTAGCCTCTTCATGTTTATGTGGCAGGATTTAAGAACATGAATTAATAGAAAAAAATATGGTTGAATAGGAGAGTTTCAATTTCAAAGATTGATGATGTTTGAGGTAAGGACTGGGATATTAAAGAAATTCATAAACTACTAGATTTTATTTTATGCAAATCAAGTCCAAATTCTCTCTCAATTTCATATCAAATATCTTGACAATACCTAGTGTTAGGATATGACTGCAAAAGGTGGAAAAAAAAGCTTGGAGACTAGATACCTAAGAATTTGATTTAGAAGGTGTTGATCCATTCATATTTTGAACCTAAGAAAATAGTTATCACCACAAATTGGAAACTATTTTTTTTTGAGAGATTTTAGAGTATCTTGATGCGTTGTTGTCATAGTTTGGACTCTAAATTGATGGTGGAGTGGTAAACATAAGATTAGAGAAGAAATTATCTTTTACTACTTGACTTCCACCTAAAACGACCAAGTTACAATCTTTGAGAATGAAACAATCACCATTGCAATTTCTTGTATCCACCAAAAATAATTACATTTCATCTTGAATGAAAACAATTAGAACATCTTAAGTGTGCTTAATCATTTCTTTTTAACTTTTCTTTTCTTTTTTGGGTTTTCAATGATTGCAATTATTTTAACTTTATTGTGAATTGTGACTTTTTTTATGCGCTTTACATCATTCATTAAGATTAGATTATATAAATAAGTTTTTCCCAAAAAACAACAATGAAAACCACTTAGGAAAATGGATAGATACAAAAGAAGAAAATGTAGATCTAAGAGAGGCCACACACTTCACTTCATAGATAAATAGATCTAGTTATAGTGTTTGAGAGAGTAAATATAACAAAATGGCAGAGGTTGGAGGAGATACGAGACACGACTAATTCAAGTGCTTAGGGCCATCGAAGGTTATTGGATCTCTTTGATTGCTTGAATTGACCATACCTTATTTCTCCTCTAGAAAAGTGTACAATAAGTAGTTAAAAACATAAATCAGTAAGAAGATATTTATAACACACAAGAAACACTAGTAAACACCTAAGAATTTTTTTCGATGGACAATAATTTACAGATAAATAGATATGATAAATTTTAGACACACCACGTAAATATCGCTCAGCCTTACAAAACATTAACGACACCAAGATATAAAAGTAGAAACCCAGATACACATGTAGAATATTGATTTCAACTTAGAAAAAACCATAGGATTAAGATAGTGTTGTAAGCATAGAAGAGCTTGGGTTTGACATCTCACATTCACAAATGAGGTTCTAGACATCAAAGAGCAAAGGTTGAAGGAGATGTCTTTTACCACTTTCATGAATGAAAGCATGGGGATCAGACGTTCCACAAAATTCTATACTCTTATGATTTTCCTCCATGAATTGACATGATATTTGACCCTTTTCTCGGCATGTTCCATTTGAGAACCACTTTGATTCTAGGAATTTGTGTTTTTAGCCTCTTTTTTTTCTCTGTAGAAGTTGCTCCTTAATCTTGCTCTTCATTTTGTAGATATTTTTAGTAGTCTACTTTATTCTCCCCGTGATCTATGTAAAACAAGGATACAAAGGAGTCTTCTTTGCTCAAAGGAAATGAAAGGACAAAGGAAAAGAAAAGGTAGATGGAGATAAAAGACACAACCAATTCAAGTGAATAAGGCCATTAGTAGTTCCCTAATGGTGCTACTCGCTTGAAATGGTCATGTCGAAAAGAAAACATAATTAGATTCATATAAAGCGTATCAGGGAAGAAATATATCAAAATGGAAAAGGTAGAAGGAGATAAAAGAAATAAATAATTTAAGCAATTGGGACCATCTGAGGTTATTCGATTGCTCCAATGGCCTAAATTGCGAAAAAAAAAAGTCCCTTACTAACATAACAAAGGATAAAATTTGAAAATAGGGCATAAGTTTTGTTTTCACTAGTGTCCATGTGAAAGGTCAAATGGCCATCAAAAACTTTTGTATATGTTCTTTAAAACATATAGTGGCGTGGTCAAATCAAATGTTTGATGGCATTTGTGTGACCTAAGAAATTTGTGTTCATGGTCCATGTATTGTTTTTTGTGTATTCTATAGCCTTGGTGTGGAGTATTGTGTGTGGTGTTTGGATCTCAATTTTCTACCATGGGGTATCATCGTGGAGATCTTGAGAAGAAGAGTCTGCCCTGAAAGCTACATTCTTTGCTTTCAAAACCTACTTTTGAAGCATTTTTTGGTGATTCTTAGAGCCATTTTGGAGTACTTTTGTGCATTATTCTCTTTACATTGGTTCAAGAACATCAAGAATGGTGCTCTGTACTTATCTTACAATGAATATTCACCTTTGGGACCAAAGAGGTTAGTATTTGACATAAAAATCCTCTAATCAATTGTATTATGACTTAATGTTATGGAAAAGTGTTTCTAAGCTGCCTCCTCATTTAACCAGACCCCTTTCTAGCTGTTCTTTGGATATTTGGTACAGATTTCATTTTGTACACTCTATCTCTATATATGATCTTAGCAACTCCTCTTATTGTAATTGTTGTTTCTCCTTCATTTTGAATGCATTTCTAGTGACTTGTCTCTTATTGGAAAGCTTATAATCTCTACTTTGAGTGGTACAAGTCTCCAAATTAGTTCCTACACAAGCTTAGAGAAATGTCTAGAACACTATTTGTGTAGTTAGCTAAGACTCTATGAAGAGGTCAAGTAGCTTGTTTTGATGTAGCTACTTGAGGAATCATCTAGTGTCCAATTGGAGTGATTTTATTCTCATTTCAAAGCTCTCTGAGACTAGTTTGAGTGTGCAAAGTTTCATTTAAAACTCCACATGTACGCAGAGAAATGCAGAAATCAAAGAGACTTTATCTCAAAAAATTAGGATCCTAGGAGGGTTCATTTGCTTTCGTTGTGCACATATGAGTATTTTCCCTCCAACCAGTTTCACCTATGATCACCCCTCCTCCTCCACCTATCCACCCTCCAATACCAGTTTTTACATCATCGTTAGCGACAACTAGCACCTCATCACAATAAGTCCATGGTTTTGACTCTTCACATTCCTCCTAGATATTATGCCTAGACCGATAGAATCAGTCTCCCAACCTATACAAACAAGAATGCCAAACTTTCCACAAAGCACACACCCTCCTATTCCTTTATTTAATATTTCTACCATGCAAGAACAAACCATGGAAGCGAGGAATATCTCCCCACCTTTAATAGTTCCACCACCCCCTCTTCCCACTTCAACACCACCTCTCTGCCTCATTCCACCTCCACAACCAAAAAAAAAGCATCACCCCATTCCGGACCCCATTTCCCAATCCCTCTTCCTTCCCAAACCAACTTTGTGCATTTGTACATATCAACCCTACATTTTTGTCGTAACACATCTAAAATGCCTTTCTCAGACACGGATTCACAAGTTGGAGAATTAGCTAGCAGTAGAAAGGCTAGTTGATGAGGAGAAGATTGAGGATCACTCGCATAAAGAATCTATGGGATCAAATGTTATGAGAAAGTATACACAAGTCAAGTGAGGATCTACCTCAACATTGTCCTCTAATATGTCCAACAAAGTTTGATGGTTTGGTTAGTGCTCTTAATACTCAAATTAGAACTCAATGTCTAACGTTTGAAGAATTCAATGTATTACTCATGAAGGAAGAGGCTTGGATCAAGGCAAGGGGTGCTAGAAACAAAGAATTCAGAGCAAATGCCAAAGGAGGAAAAGTAGACTCTTTAAAAGATTTAGACAGAAATAAGAACGTCAGAAAGAAGTTCAAGGGAGAGTGTTTCAACTGGAAGAAGAAAGGCCACATAACTCAAGATTCTCACATCAAGAATGTAGAAGAGAAGAATGGATCTTCAAAGGGCACAAAGGACTGTGCCAATGCTATAGAAATAGAGCTTGAGTCAATTGTTCAAATAGAGGAAGTATGTTCAGGGGCTTAAGATTCAGGAACAAATGACTCATTGCCATTGGATAATGGTGCCTCTGAGCACGTGATGAGCAGAAAAGACCTTTATAGTTCCTTAAAGCTTCTCAAGGAACCCCTCAAATTAAAGGTAGGCAATAATGCAAGATGTCTTGTAGAGGGCAAAGGTATGATTTCTTTCATTAATTCTAATGGTGATATCAAAAAGCTTTTGATTGTGTTGTATGTTCCAAAAATTAATAGCAGATTTACTTTCTATAGCTTCTATGACTCATCAAGGTCATGAAGTGTCTTTAATTAAGGCACAAGCTAAGATTATGGATAGTAAGAACAACATTTTTTGGACTATCATAAAGAGGAACAACCTTTATGGGTTTTCTACTCTATAGCCACTACAAGTGTGGGAGCAAGTAAGATACGGCATGAGAGATTCGGACATATTAGATACCTTGTACTAAACGAGATGCATCACTTGGTATGGTTGAAAACCTACCATCGATTGTAGAGATGAAGGAACCATGTGAAGCTTGCATGATGGCAATGCAACATAGGAGGGAATTTCCACAAGAAAGCAAGAACACAGCAAGCTATCCTCTGCAGTTGGTGCATGTTGACTTTTGCAAAAAAATGCCTACATAGGCCTTGGGGGAATCTTCCTACTTCATTACTCATCAATGACTATATCAAGAAGATGTCGACGTACTTCCTTCATGAAAGGCACAAGCTTTTGATAAGTTTAAAGAATAGCTTCAGCTTGTTGAAACTAAAATAGGGAAGAAGATGAAGAAGTTAAGGATAGATGGTAGTCATAAGTTCACATCAACAGAGTTTGAAGATTTCTACAAGAGTAAAGGAATCGAGCATCAACAACACATGGTGACATATTTCCCTCAATAGAACAGTGCATAGAATGTTGGAATCAAACCAAAGGTGCATGTTGAATGGAAAGTGTTTGCCAAATCACTTCTAGGCAAAGGCTTTCAACACAATGCTACATCTTGAATCAAAGCTACACCAAGGTATTGGATGGAAGGAATCCACAAGAGGCCTACACTCATAAAAAGGCAACCGTTTATCACTTAAAATTATTTGGAAGTGAATGTTATGTACATGTTCAAGATAGGGAGAGAGAGAGAGAGAGAGAGAGAGAGATAAGATTTAACCAAAAAAGCATCAAATGTATCTTCTTGGGGTACAATGAAGATAAAAAAGGCTTATAAACTTTATGACCCTAGGGCTAAGAAGATCATGGTCAGTTGTGATGTGGTGTTTAAAGAGATACATCCACATGGAGTGGAAAAGGAAAAGAGATTTTCCACTTTATCATTAGGCAAGGGGGAAATCCACTTTGAACTTGGCCCAAGAGCTATCCCTCCTACACAATAGAAGAAAGCATCATGTTCAGATGATGACTTTGAGTCACCAACATGTCTTCACCCAAACAAAAAAGACATTGCTATGTTGGGTGAGGTAGCTCTATGATTTCGTGAACCCCATCCCATAGTGAGTAGAACAGGTTGTAGATGGACCAAGGCAATCACAAAGAAGAGAGGAACATAATCAACAAGCAGCGATATTGTAAATAAATCCCTAATGGCTGAGATCATTCAAGAACAAGAAAAGGAACCAACCAATGTGGAAGAGGAAATCCACGATCTAAATTGGAAGGCTATGATGTAAGACTTGTTGCAGAGGGCTACTCACAAGTTGAAGGGATAGAGTTTTGTGAATCATTTTCCTCGACTATAAGTATGACTACTATCCGAGTAGTCATAGTTGTTATTGTGCATAAATGATGCCACTCCATCACATGGATGTAAAATCTGTGTTGAAAAAGGTATGTAAGTTGGAGAAAGCATTATATGGGCTTAAGAAGCCCATAGAATAGATAGATAATTATTTCTTCGATTTAGGTTCCAAAAGATGTTCTTATAACTTCTAACTTGTATGTTCTAAAGAGATGACAGAAGACAATTGTTATTGTATTCTATGTAGATGACCTTTTGATTATAGGAAATGATGGTTCTCTTCTTCAACAAACAAAAGATGCCATGAGTTGAGAAATTGAAATGATAGACTTCAATTTAACGCATTATTCCTTAGGCCTTGAAGTATGGTAGGAACTAGGGAATATTTTCATCTCTCAACAAAAGTATGCAAAATAGATTTTGAACGCATTTCACATGGAGGGTTGCAAGGATATTTCTATAACTATGGAGGTCAACAAACAATTACCTATTGAAGATACTTCACCTCTAGTGGATATTGGGAGATACAAGAAATTAGTTGGAAGTCTCATCTTCTTGTGCAATTGCAAACCAGATATCTCTTATGTTGTTGGAGTAGTAAGTAGGTCTTCTTATAAAACTTTTCAAACTCATCGGAAGACAAGCAAATAGATACTAAGGTATGTGAAAGGAAGCATTGATTATGGTATTCTCTATGAAGAAGGATCAGATGTAGCAAGAGATATTGAGACTAGAAAATCTATTTATGGATATTGCTTTTCTTTAGCATATGGGATTTTCACTTGAATCAATAAGAAGCAACTAACTGTATCATTATCTTCTACTAAAACTGACTCCAAAGCACCAAGAGTGGAGCATGTGAAGTAGTATGGTTGAGGAGGATCCTATGGCACATAGGAATAGAGGGACAAAAAGCTACATTGCCATTGCCAAGAATCATGTTTTTCCATGCATGTACCAAGCACATATACATTTAGTATTACCATGTGTGCGACTTGATCAAGGACATATTCATGGAAATTAGCTATTCTCCAGCTGAAGAAAATGGAGCAGACATGTTCACAAGGCTCTTAGGAGAGATCTTAGAAAGATATCCATGTGCCTCCTTGCGCGTTTATTGAGTGAGGGATTTCACCCAAGTTCCCTTGATATCTTCCAAAATCTCTAATGGCTAGAAGGAAATCAAAGAGAAAAATCTTTCCCATCAAAGGGAGTGAAAAGCCATAATATAATATCATACAAATATACTACATGCCTTCAAACCAATAATTTGTGTACTTATCTCACACATGAGTGACCATCTCCATATTTCATTGAATAGTCATATTCCACTATGTGGAGAATAAATTTTCATCCTAAAATTAAAATAACTTTTCTCAATGATTTAAGGTATATAATATCAATCACGATAATTCTATAAACATTTTAAACTACTTTTATATAGAAAAAACTAGCATATTAACTTTATCATGTAGAATATGTACTATTTGCTCATGAAATAACATTTTCTTAGCATAGAAAAATAGTAGTACTGTTTAATTTGAAGGAATGACATAGTAATTTGACTTGAAAGTTGTCAAAAGAAAAATTCTAGATTTGAGACTCATGTAGTATTCTTATAATAAATTTAGTCTTTTTCATACCATCACTTTGCAAAATAATTCATAGATGATAACACTCACATGGCACATATGAGATTAGCTTTATGCCATAAACCTAGTAAAACTCATTAAAAATGCCTAATTATGGGTAAAAAAGTTTTTTAAGTATATAAAATAAGAGATTTCATTGAATTTACACAGCACAAAATTAATAGATCATGATTCTGATAAAAACCCAACACTAGTTGACATCACTGTAATTTTTGCACCAATACTAAAATTAGCATCATAGAATTCCTGAATAAATCTTAATGTTTTCTATCCCTTAATGTGAACTATTTTTTTTAGAGGTATTAAACCCTTGTGCTAACATGTTCCACAATTGCATTTATAAATGGTTGCTTGTAGTAATCTTGAAAATTCATCAAATAATCTCCTTTTTTGGATACTAAAGTGTCCAAGTACAACAATAGCGTCTCCTCATTTGCTTGTGTGTGAGAGAGGGAGAGGACAAAAGAGTGTGCTTGTTTTGCATTTTTTTTGCTATTTTCTTGTACAGTTGGACTCATGATCATCTCTAGAAGATTAGAGAATTATTCCATATCTCCACACAAATCCTAGGATGACACTTTCTAACACGAAAAGTTTACCTTGTTGGAGTCGCATCACCACTAAACGATGTAAGAAAAAATAGCACAACATAATAGAACAATAGATAGTTGAGAAAAAAATGCAAAGAAAGAGAGATGTAGACTGAGAGATAGAGAACTAAAATTCTTAAATTCGAAAGAACAATGCAACCATAAAAATGGTGTTGTCCATCTTTTGTGCTCCCAACGGGGATCTTAGATGTAAATCCAGATAGATTCTAGATGAATGGCTTACTAAGGCACAATGATTTATAGAGCTACACATGGGCAATGCTATAGCTTTTAGAATGGGGTTCACTATCGATAAACATAGCTGGCAGAGACAAAATAGTCTACAAAGTAGATGATCTAACAGTTCTGCAAAAACCCTCTAGCACAAAAAGGCCTTTATTTTTGCCTTGAATGGAAACCCAAAGGCTCATAAATTTATGCCCCACCACCTAATGGATAGGTTGCCATAGATCATTGATTACCATCAATGATCATAGGTAGGCCTCATCTAATTTGTAAGCTAGGGTTCCAAAAATCTCTAGTCTCTCACAACAGCTTCTATTCAAAATGGATGCCCTACAACTTAGAGCACCATGGATCATTTATGGTCACTTGGGGCTGGACAATCGTTGCCTTGGGATTTTATCCAATATCTGATTGATGAGGCCATTGTAAGATGCATGTTAGCATGCTCTCTTTTTAGCTAAGAGGGAGGGGAGAGAGAGACAGAGAGAGAGAGAGCGAGAGAGAGAGATGGAGAGAGGGACAAAGAGAGCAAGCACTCTCCTCTCCTCCCCTCTATGATTGGGACAACCCACCAATGGATGTTACTGCTTGGGCCTCTTCTAAGTCTGAAAAACAAATTAAACAAGGCATAAGTGTTGATGCAATCTCCATGAGAAATCCAATGGACTAGAAAAACCACAATTTTGTTGCTCGATATGCCTACACACATCGTGCAAATGACCACCCCCACATGTGTGATAGGGAACAACATCTTTCCTTTTTTTCCTCCTTTCATCCTCACTCTCTAGAGCTCAAAAACTCCCACCACGATGAAGATGATGATGTAACTCTCTCTCTCTATCTCTCTCTCTCTCTCTCTCTCTCTCTCTCGAGAAATTTCCCTCCACTCCAACAACGTTTTCTCTCTTTCTCACAATTTCATACAAAAATGTTGAGGTCCAATTAGCCACTTTCCACTCTAAGTTCCATTGAGTGGCACATCTCTTATGTGTGCAATCCTTTTCTCTATATCATATCGTGTTTCTACATCGCCTAGGGTTTTTTGAGTAGATAGACTACACATAAATTCTCTTTTACTACTCGTGGTTTCCGAAATCGCTATCTATGTAGTGATTTTGGAATACTACCATGCTTCACAACAAGTTAACTGTCATTCCTTGGTGTTAAGTCTTGAATCATAGGTAACATATTTCTCGTTGTTGATGTTTTTGTTGGTTGATATCTTTAATCGTTTACCTCCTCGTCCATGAATTCTTCCTCTTCATTGTAAGCTTGAGCCTTCATTCAAACCGTTGGAGTGTCCTTGATTTGATTCTAATCTACCATTGCCTTGAGCATTCTATTCTCCCCTTATGTATTAAGTTACCTAAATAGAAACCTTGTGTATAATTCTATTTGTTTCAACTTCCTAATATGAGACAAAGTATCACACTCATATTCAACCTTTGAGTATCAATTAGCAAGCTCAACTTTCTATTATTGGTGTCCTGATAACACATGAAGAGTTGGCTCGCAAGTGTGTTCGAATTCTTCCCCAAAAAGATGAGGGGCTCGTAACTGAGCTTAACACTTAGGTTAAACCCTCGGATCTTCTGAAAGATGTCACTCATCATAGAAGAGAGCCGTGGTTCCATGCCAATCATGCGACCTTCTCCCTCCCATCGGTTCAGAAAGTGATCACCTTGACTAGGACCCAAGCCTTCAGTGATGGTGCCTCTTTGATCAAGTGTTGGATAGTGGTGGTCAAGAAGACACATAATATCCTATTGAAGACTCAAATGGAACTCCAAACAATCCAGCATGCCAACAAACACAAGCTCTATTGGAGGCTCTAGAAGCTCGATTAGAAAGTCAACAAATTCCATTCCCATCACCAAAGTGGACTCTAGAAGATCAAAAGCATGCTAAGGTATGAAGATGAAATTTATAGAAAGAGTGTTTAGGCCTACTTTAAGGATTGGTGGATGAGAAAAGTGGACAAACTAACAAAAGAAATGTGTAAAATTCTTAAGAAGAATCAAGATAAAGAATTTCTTCCCTACATGATAAATAGCCTTGGTGTGGAGTGCAAAACGGACAAACAGAATTTTGCACTTATTGTCAATCACTTCACACAACTTCTAGGGGTTTGGATCCCACTTTCTTCTCATAGAGAAGATTTTATATCCACAATATCCAGAGGAAGAAAAAAAATAATACCGTAGAATGTGGTGCCACTTACTAACCCTCCAATTACTAACATAGAAATGTTAGAAGTGATTGATTCCCTTCCAAACGCTAAAATCCTAGGTTTGGATGGTGTAATCAATGAGTTCTTCGAAGTCCTTCAATCAAGTGTTGGTTACCCTTTTATGCTTGGTTTGGAAGGGGGCCATGTGCTTTGGAGTTTTTCATGATTGTTTCAACAAAGGTGTGATTGAATTAATTTACGAAAAGATTAGAAAAACAACATTGGAAACTAGAAGCTTATTACAATGCTACAAATTGGTTACAAGATTTTCGGTTTGTTCTCGCCAATCACATTTTTTGTCACCCATGAATGAGGATAAAAAAAGTTTCATTAAGGGCACGTCCATCGTCAAGGTTATCATCGATGGCTAGGAAGGTCTTGACTATGCAAAGGAATCCTCGCAAGATGTTCTATCTCTTAAAATCAATCTCAACGAAGCCTATGAGGGACTTGAGTGGGAGTTTTCTCTTCAATCATTGAGAGACCTTGGTTGTGGCTCAAAATTTATCAAGATGATATCAATGCTTATGGGTAGTGCTAGTACTCATATTAATATTAATAGCTAGCTCTCCCAATGAATTAGGTTAAAATAATCGATTAGACAAGGTTGAACCATGGTTCCATTGTTTTTTTTCTATTGCCATTGATGGCCTTAGGTGCTTCATTAAATCATTATGCCCATAGAGGCCAAATATGTGGGTTGGAGCTGCCTAATAGCCCAAGACCAGATAATCATGAGAATGTTCACTCAATGTTCACATAATGATGCAGCTTGTATTGCTGCTTTTTGGCACTCTCTCAATACATTTTGTGTGGCTTTAGGATCTAAAATAAACCACTTGAAAATCATGTTCGATCTAAAATTGAAAATCATGTTCAAGGGTATTATTGGGTACCATCAGCAATTTTGTGTTGAACAAGGTTGTCAAGTTATTCCGAGTTGTCAAATATTTGTGTCTAGGGATTTTCGTTGGTTTTGATGTTACTATGGGTAGAGGTGGGATTGGGTTCTTGCCATGATGGACAAAAAACTTGGATACTAGAAAGGAATGCAAAAAAACGTGGGGGGTCATGCCATTGTGGTCAATAGGTTCCTCGTAGCATTGATTACCTATTTCCTATCTTGTTGGAGAATGAAAGACAAAGACTTGGCTAAGTCGGAAAGAATTTGTAAAAGTTTTCTTTTGATGGGTGATTCCAATAGAAGGTGTGTGCAAAATCAAATGGAAGATTTTTGGAAGCAAAAAAGAATCTGGAGGGCTTAGTATTTGGGATATTGAAGTGCTTGCAGATAAGTTGGCAGCCAAGTGGCAGCCATTAAAACTATTTTGCCTAGGGGGGTTCCATGAGCACTTTGTCCTTTCTCTGGTAGAGTTGTTCTTTCAATTAATTTATGCAACGAAGAATAAGCCTCGGCAGAACTTCCTCTCTTATAAGAAGAAGAGAAGATAGTAATGTTTTAAAGTAAACGCAGACCAGCAAGTACAAGCGGTAAGCCGAAGCCAATGATGAAGAGATGTGCATGCAGGTTTGAAGGGCAGAAGTACTCAAGTCTCAACCATCTACGCTACTGCGTACTCCGTCTATAATGCGGAGAGCGCTGCATCAGCAAATGAACACGAAATTCCCACCAACTTGTGGATTCCTACATATCGCCCACTTAAACAAAATGCCTTACAAATAGTAGTTAAATAGCTGAAGAGGAGCGCACTCACTTTGTCTGCGGGGGCTGCTCGTAGGAACATTTGTGGTCCACGCCTCGGCAGTACTTGAGATATGCTGTCACGACACTGTGGATGGTCGGAGGAACATTCGTGGTCCACGCCTCGGCATATGTTGTAGCTGGTGCTACTTGAGAGAGATGGATTTCCAGGAAATGATGCGAACAGATTGTTGGGTTTTGCGCAGCGTGCAAGCAGACCACCATTATTATTCACGTTGTCTGCATATCAACTTCCACTCATTGGAAAGGCTTTTTCTTTATGCGCTTCGGACACCTTACATTAGTTTCCATGGTCACTCACACCACCACCGTAAAGGAGACGCAATACGTCGACGATGAATTGCGGCTCGAATGAGATGCCTTCTGTTTTCATCATCAGCAGCACCATATATTATTCCAAACTTTCCCCTCTTTCTCCGAATTGGGCTTGGACTTGGAGATATCATATTGTCTTAACTTCCTTCTGTCCTTGAATGTAATTATTTTGAGAATTATCTATTGCAATAAAAGTGTATATTAAAAGAGAAAAAGAATTATCACTCTGCTACAGAATATATATCCATAGCAATAAAAATGTATATTAAAAAAGAAAAAGAAAACCCAATATTTCGATGTGAGGTGAAAGCCAAGAATGTCATCTATACTCAAGCAATATAGAGCCTTTCAATCTCCTTTGTAATTCTCCCCCTTTTTCCTGTCATTTTGAATGTTATTACTCATAAAATGCTTTGTTTGAATCTTCAAGGAATATAAGTCAAAGCCCATCCAAAACATGTATCATCTTTTTTAAAAGCGAATGCATCAATTCAAAAATGTCCTTATCACGAAGAGTGTAGAAACTGTGAGACTCTTATAACGAGCGTCCACGATGTCTACACAAAACTGAAGTACCAAATGGATGGAGTTCGTTGTTTGAACGTCGGAGGATTATGCCTTATGGTCTCCTTTCAAATGCAAAAGTGTACAGTATGGAAAGCTTCACGTATAGACCAATAATTAGGGTAGTCACTGTAGGCAGTATGTTTGTATTATTCTTGTTCACGCTCCTTTTCAAGCTGAGATTCGGACATGAAACCAGACTAACAATTGCAATAATTTTCCAGCAGAAACACTCAAGGTATAAAGATCAAACTCCAGTACATACTTTGGAGAGAGAAACGATAATAGGTTCTTTATTAAAAATATTGTGAGGATACGTTCATTGTGGGAGATTCGTACCTCCAGTAGCTTACTTATTAGAAAGGTCAAGCTTTCTTCTTCTTCTTCCTTCTATTTACACGTAACGATCAAATTCTTTCCTTTCCTTACCTACTTACTCCCCTTCCTAGTAACTATTTTATATTTACTGATCTAGAAATCCTTATCCTTAAGGTAACATTAAACCATATGCTAAACTTGATCGAGTTCAAACAGTGTGAGTGCACATGAACGAATCAAGCAAATGCTATGCTTCTTTTTGGGCATTGACATTATACATACATAAACAAGTATATGGATGTCCCAAAGGCAATATGCCTTGAGTATGGTGCAAAAGTATGGTATGGTTGATTGTAAGTCAATCTCTATGCCATTAGATCATAATTTGAAATTGGATACTACATGAGGTGAAGCATTGGAAAATGCTACTATGTACAAGAAAATTATGGGAAGTTTGATACATCTCACAATTTCAAGGCCTAATCTAAGCTAATGGTTGGACTTGAAAGTCAATTTATGCAAGTTTCGAGGAAGTCGCATTTAAATGCTATGAAATGCACTCTACGTTATGTGAGTGCTACTTCAGATCATGCATTGTTTTATGAAGCTGGTGAAGATTTGCAAGTTCACGGATACACGAATGCAGATTGGGTTGGTAGTATTCCAAATAGAAGATCAACTAGTGGATTGTTATTCTCACTTAGGAGTGCATCTATTACATGGAGCAGTAAGAAGCAACCCACTACTTGTTTGTCAAGGAGAGAGGCTGAGTATAAAGGTGGTGCAATGCCAACATGTGAAGCATCATGGTTAGAGATGCTACTTGTAGACTTAGGTGTGCAAGTGCAAAAGCAAATCATCATCTATTGTGATAATCCTAGCAGCATTTAGTTAGCACAAAGCATATCAAGGTACATTATCACTTCATCAAAGACAAGGTATTAGCATGTGATATTGAACTTTTTTATGTAAGGACAAATGAGCACATTGCTGATATTTTCACTAAAGCACTTGGAGCACAAAATCTGAAGAGGTTCTGGAAGATGCTTGGATTAGAGGACATCCCATTGAGCTTGAGGGGGGTGTTGAGATATCAAGCTCAACTTGTGATGATCGAGCATGAAACGTATCAATTTTTCATTCTTTGACATGTATAGTGTTCACATTGGTATATGTCAGGGACATTTTAGTGAGCTTTACTAGATTCATCTACCGAGAGTGATGGCACATATGTTTATTGCCAACTCACTCATTCGTAGACATTGGGTTTTTCATTATGTACTCTTCTTCATATATTGCACTAGTTGTGTTGTTGTTTTAGTTCATTCTTGTATATTCCTTTTTATCTAATAGAAAAAGAAGAAGATCATTCTTCCTTGCCTCAATCCCTATGTGTGCTCCTCTTTGAGTGTGAGAGTCAGTGACTGAGCTCTCTTTCTTATCTCTATCCTCCTGAAATTATTGAGGTTGGGCATGTCTCTATGCATTAGTGAAACTTCCATCTTGCTTGTCGCATAGTCTCTTGAGGAGATTGCTTGAAGTTGTGGATAATGAATGAGGTGTTAATATGTAAATTCCAAAGTTTTCCAAATTAGTGATGAATGCATCCATAAATTGTGAGATCTCTCTGTAGTTGCATCGATTTAGTGGCTAGAACCATCGAAGATTTGTACCTTTCACAAGCTACCCAAATGCCTCAAACCAAGCGAACAAGTCTTCCACCTATTTTTCCCTCAATAATTGCTTGAGCTTGACCCTTGCGTTGTGAAAGTAATTCTTCTTGGTTTTCACTACTAGGGGGGTTTCAATGTTGTAGAGTGTTGTCTTTTCCTTCATAGAGGGAAAGTGTTCATATTCTCTATATGCTCCCTGCCCTATGGATTGCTCTCTTTCTAACCTAATTATTCCTTGTTCTGAATGAATCCTTCCTAGGTTATGCACAAAATTTACCTTTGGAGCTTCCCTTGATTTCTATTTTTGGGCAACGAATGTGCTAATTGGATGTGCACTCATTTGTTTTTCAAATGTCAAAGGTTTGTGTAAGGGAAATACTTTTTGAAGTTCCCAAAGATGGATATATTTATTGTAATCTTAAACTAGATTTTCAGTTCCCCCATTCGGTCGCCGTTTCCCGATGAATACCCATCATTTTGATGTACCTTCCAGCCTGCACAGTTCTCCATACGCGTACCAACCTTCAGATTATTGTCACACGGATATTCCTTTGCATTCTCGCGCGGCCCAGCTGGGTACTACCCACTTAATATCTCTCTCAATCATTGAATGAGTCCTTAGAGCTACACATGGGTGCCACATGGCACTCATGTGTAAATCCATCTAAAATGAGGTTAAGAGATGGTTCCCATCTCCTCCTTTATTGACTCCATATAACATTTCCTTCCCCTTAACTCCATTTTTGTCCTCAAAAATGGTACTGGAAGGTCTACAGGAAAGAGATAATCAAGGGAATAGTACTCCCACTATATCCCCATGTATAGAAATACATGGTCCTGTCTCCGTGTTGTTTCCCCATATCCTTCCCCTTAAGAAGACTCTTGGGAAGGTAGTCTAAAATTGGGAAACCGTCTGTGAAAGGTGTTGTGTAAGCTTGATGTTCCAACAGCTCCCCCTCAAGCTAAAGTATGCTTGAGTCTTCATTCTCTGATAGGTTGAATACCTACCATAGCTTTGAATCTACAAAGCTTTATTCCATCAAGTGCCTTCGTCATCATATCTGCTACTTGCTTCTCAGTTGGAACAAAAGAAATGTTGATCTCCTTTGCCATGAGGTTCTCCCTGATGAAATGGTAATGGACTTCTAGGTGCTTGGTTCTTGCATGGAAAATAGGATTTGCCGCTAGATGCCTGGAACTTACTTTATCTCCAAATATGTGAGGTTTGGAACTCACAAGTCCCAAATCTGTATACAATGCTTTTAACCATATTGCCTCTTGAGTTGCTATGGTCAAGCCTCTGTACTGTGCTTCAGTTGAAGATAAAGCAACTGTTGGTTGCTTCTTGGAGCTCCATGACACTAGCTTCGAACTTGCAAATGCTAAGTAACCAGATGTACTTTTCTATCATCCTTAGCTCCTGCCCAATCTGCATCTGAATAGATTTTGATATCCAAATCTGAAGAGTAAGGATAGAATATACCTTCCTTGATTGTACCTTTGAGATACTTAAGTACTCTCTTAGCCGCATCCATGTGTGGTCTTCTCGGTGAGTGCATAAACTGACTAAGCACTCCCACACTATATGAGATATCTGCCCTTGTATGAGTAGCATATATCAAGCTACCTACCAAGCTTTTATGCTCTTTAATGTCTTCAATTTTCTCACCTTCATAAACACTTCGTTTATGATTCATCTCCAAAGGTGTACCTGCAGGTTTAGTGTTCTCCATTTTGAACTTGAGAAGAAGATCCTAAATGTATTTTCTTTGAGTCAAATACATTCCTTCATCTGTATATATCACCTGCATACCTAGGAAATATGTGAGCTCACCTAGGTCACTGATTTTGAACTCCTCTTGCATGTGTCTCTTGATCCTTTGAATGCCATTTAGATCATCACCTCTCAGAATAATATCATCTACATATACACATAGATAGATAACCTCATTGTGATCTCTTTTGATGAATAGAGAAGGATCTGAGCTGCTAGCTTTGAACCCTTGATCTTGAAGATATGTAACCAACTTGTAATTCCAAGCTCTAGGAGCTTGTTTCAATCCATACAATGCTTTCTTAAAATGCTTTCTTAAGTCTGCAAACATAAGATGGATGCTTAGGGTTTCAAAACCTGGTGGTTGTGACATGTATACCTCTTCACTTATCCATCCATTTAAGAATGCATTTTTCACATCAAGTTGGAGGAGTCTCCAATTCCTTGCAGCAGCTACACTTATCAATGTCCTGATTGTAGTCATCTTTGCAACTAGTGAGAATGTTTCCTCATATTCTATACCA
Organism: Ceratopteris richardii; assembly: GCA_020310875.1. Taxonomy (NCBI): domain Eukaryota; kingdom Viridiplantae; phylum Streptophyta; class Polypodiopsida; order Polypodiales; family Pteridaceae; genus Ceratopteris; species Ceratopteris richardii. The sequence goes on along the minus strand of CM035427.1, from coordinate 93,237,101 downwards.
TGAGATTGTGAGCATCCTTTGGCAACTAATCTTGCCTTGTACTTGCAAACTGATCCATCTGAAGTTCTTTTAACTTTATATACCCATCTGCAACCAATTACCTTTTGATTCGGCGACATTGGAACCAAATCCCAAGTGTCCATTTCCCTCAATGCATCTATCTCTTCCTTCATGGCCTTTTCCCTATTAAGGTTTCCCTTTGCCTCTTCATAGGTTGAGGGTTCCTCTGAAATAGAGTCTTTTGCCAAGAAGATTGAATGCTTCGTAACAAATGTGGAATCATATCCATACCTTTCTGGTTGTTTCTTCTCTCTTGCTGATCTTCTAGGTGCTTGTTTGGAGCATTCTCCAACCTCTTGCATCTTTGCTTTGCCTCTTGACTTCCATAGCTTGTAATCCCTTTCTCTTTCATCTTGGTCATCGTCTATATCACTTCTTGGATCCTAGACCTGTGTATCATGCTTCCTTCCTAATTCATGAGAGTTAGAATCAAGATCATATGGTAGTGTTACCTTTTGTTTGTCTTCATCATACCAAGACCTGTGTTCTTCAAACACAACATCTCCACTTGTAGTGAATTGCTTGGTTGAAGGATTGAAAAACCTCTAACCCATCTGAATTGAATCATATCCAATAAACACAGCCTCTATAGCCCTTTCATCTAGCTTACCTCTTATTTGTGATGGTACATGAACATAAGCTAAACAACCAAAAACCTTGCAATGTCCAAGACTAGGTTTTCTTCCATGCCATGCTTCATAAGGAGTCATACCTTGAAGTGATTTGGATGGTAGTCTATTGACAAGGTACACTGCAGTTGTAATAGCTTCTGCCCATAGATAATGTGGCAACTTCTTCTCTTCAAGCATTGTTCGGGCTGATCCAACCAATGTCTTGTTTCTCCTCTCTGCAATTCCATTTAGTTGAGGAGAGTACCTAGTAGTCACTTCCCTTTTGATACCTTTGTCCTGCAAGAACTCATCAAACTCTTTGGAGAAGTATTCTCCCCCTCCATCAGATCTGAGCTTCTTTAGTGATCTACTTGTATGATTCTCCACATGTGCAAGATACTTCTTGAAGCAACCAAACACTTCATTCTTACTCTTGATAAAGTATAGAATAGTCCATCTACTATGGTCATCAATAAATGAGACATAATACCTTGATCCTGCCAATGAAGGTTCTTGACTTGGTCCCCATACATCTGTATGTACTAAGTCCAATAAGTTGTTGTGGATGTAGCCTTTGTGGTTGAATGGTTGTCTTTGTGCCTTCCCAATCTGACATGCATCACACCTGTTGATCATGTGTTGCTTTAATATGTTTGGCAGTCCTAGAACACTTTGATCCTTGCATATATCCTTCGAGGTTCTTTCATTCACATGAGCAAGTCTCTTATGCCACACTTCAAGCTCACTTAGGGTTTGAGACCCAAAGTTGAATAGAGCTATGTTTTTGGTATCTCCTACTTCAAAAGTAAAGAGCCTACCATGCTTCTCACCTCGGGCTATCTTCTTGAAGCCTTGACATGGATCTTCCACAAAAGCTCCATGTTGGGTGTGTTACACTTATGTGTTCCTCGAGTAGTTTTGATGTGAACCTTTTCCCTATACATGGGCACTTTTTACTCTAGTGCTGGCTAGAGGTTTTTTCCCCATGTTACCACATACTTGATACTCTCATATGTAGTGGTACTTTGTACTTAGGGATATTATTCAGCTCTTACTTCAGTTCAGTTCATCGATCAATAGAGAGAGCTATTCCAGCCATTGTCTTCTCCGCGTGTCTTGCTGCGTTTGTGCTCCTTGTGTGTGCTTCTTGTGTGTCTCTCGCACTTATACACACACCCAAAAGTGGTATCTGAGCAGGTTCAGCTTCTTCTCAAGTTTCGGTTTTTTGCGTCGCGGTGCGTGCGCACTTTAACAGTGCAAATCGACTTCGGAGCATAGAAGTGTGAATTTTAGCAGCCCGGAAACATTTCCACCAGGTGCGCTGAGGTTTTACCCCCATTTCGAAGCCATTCGTGCAGTCAGAATCGCCATCAGAGTGACGGTTTGTGAGCTGAAATTTCAGCACTCACTTCAGTTTTCGTCGAAGTGAAGATTTTGTCAAATTCTTGTTCCTTAGTGAAATGGCGGGCATCAATGACTTGTTTGGCATGCTTCAAGCTGAAGATAAGCTTGATGGGACTAACTATCCGATGTGGTCTTACATGATGAAGCATGTTCTTGTTGCAAAACAACTTTGGAACATAGTGGCAGATGTAGATCGAAGACCAGCAGGTGCTTCTACTTCACAATCTACTATCACAGATGGAGCTTCTTCTTCGAGTAAAGTGGTTTCTCCTTCTCCACCTGCACAGGAGCAGCTTAGATGGGATGGAAAAGATGCTCAAGCTCATGCTTTGATTGCGCTTTCAGTGAAGTGTCATATAGTTCCACACATTCGGTCATGTTCTACATCACGACAGGCATGGGACACTCTTGCTTCTTTGTATGCCGTGCGTAATGAAGCACGTGTTCCATACTTGAGGAAGCAACTTGAGGATGTATGTATGGCTGAAAATGAGTCAGTGGATGTGTATGTGACACGCATCAAGGACTTGAAAGAGCAATTGGCAAACATAGATGAGATCATTCCGGATGCATCACTCATTTCTACATTGTTGAAAGGATTACCAGAATCTTTTCAAAGCTTTGCTACTACACTCCGTTTGGTTGCAAAAGGAAATCCTAATATGTATGCATTTGATGAGGTTGTGTCTCTTCTTTTGCAAGAAGAGCAATCTAAAGTGAATATGAGTGGTTTGATTGAGGGAACGCAAGCACTTGCTATCTCACAAAAGGGGAAAAGCAAGTATGGTTCAGCTTTTGGTTCATCAAAACCAAAGCCTCAAGCTTCCTCTTCCACTCATTCCTCTAATGATGGTGATTTGCAAAAGAAGAAGAGATGCAAATATTGCCGGAAGGTTCGTCATACTATTGATGAGTGTAGAAAGCTTGCAAAACGCAATGAAAAGAAGAAGGAATCCGACATGTCTATTGCTGAAAATTTAGCAAATGCAAAGAATGATGAAGCTAACATGGCTCAAGATTTTTGGCCATGTGTTGTTACATGTTATTATGATGCTTCTTTACATTCTAAATGTATGGTTGTGAGTGAGGCTGATTCGGATTGGTTCTTTGATAGTGGTGCTTCAAAGCACATAACATCATGCAAAAGATTTTTTGCCTCTTTGAAAGATGCACCTAAAGGAGGACATGTGGTGTGTGCAAACAATGCCTCTTATCCTATCATTGGAGTAGGAGAAATTGAGCTTACGGCTGCAAATGGAGGTGTGATTCTCTTAAAAAATGCATTGTATGTGCCCGGTATCAAGAAGAACTTAATTTCAGTTCCGTTGATTGCCAAAGCTGGACTTCATGTACACTTTGTTGATGATAAGTGTATGGTTCATGATTTCAACAATGGCGATGTTATTGTGATGTCCGGTACATTATGTAATGGTTTGTATCGCATGGATACATACAAGAGGGCTGCCTCGAATGCCTTAGTTGCTCATACTTCTTCCATGGCTGAAATGGAGCTTTGGCATGCTTGTTTTGGTCATTTAAACTTCAATAGTTTGCTCTACTTGCAAAAGAAGGACATGGTTATTGGCTTTCCTACACTTGAGTCCATTGAAAAGCATGCATGTGAAGGTTGCATTCTTGGAAAAATTCATCGTGCTTCTTTTCCAAAAGATAGTCACACACACACTACAAGAAAATTGCAACTTGTTCATAGTGATGTATGTGGTCCGGTCAAGACTCCATCTTTTGGGAAGCATGTATATTTTGTTACCTTCATTGATGATGCTACTCGCCATACATGGGTGTATCCTATGAAAGCAAAGAATGAGGTATTTTCTTGCTTCAAAGCATTTTTAGCTATGGCTGAAAATTTTTCTTCACAAAAGCTTTTGACTCTACGCACGGATCGTGGTGATGAATACATGAGTTTAATGCTTTTCTTCATGAAAGAGGTATTTCACACCAATGTATGGTGCCATATACACCTCAACAAATGGTGTTGCCAAGCGTAAAAATAGAACTTTACTTGAAATGGCATGATGTATGGTTAAAGGAAAGCATCTTCCTCATAAGTTTTGGATGGAAGCGGTCATGTGTGCAAACTATGTGTTGAATCGCTACCCTACAAAAGCATTGAGAGTCATCACTCCTTATGAGGCTTGGAATGGTCATAAGCCTATGGTTAGTCATATGCGTGTGTTTGGTTGTTTGGCATATGCTCCTGTGCCATCACAACAACGTCACAAACTTGATGACAAGGCAAAGAAATGTATATTTGTTGGTTATAGTGCTGAAATAAGGGATATCGGTTGTACCATCCATTGATGAACACAATTATTGTGAGTCAAGATGTGGTATTTGCTGAAAATTCAGTTTTCCCTTTACTTGAATGCAAAAAACTGCCAACAGTTAGCTCACAAGATGTGTTCGATACACTCATGCCTTTGTTCCAAAATGGTGCGCTTGACTATGGCCATGTAGACCAGCCAACTGAGGCTCAAAAGGGCTGAAAAATTCCAGCCAAATGGGGCTGAAAATGCAGAGAATTTCCAACCAAACATGGCTGAAAAAATTCAGCCAAAAAATGTCAAAACTGTTGGAAATTTCCAGCCACATATGGCTGAACATTTGCGTCAAAATATGGCTGAAACTGAGCATGAAATTCAGCCCATGCATGATGTACATATTGAAGATGTATTACATAATGAACGCATGTCTGTGGCTGAAACAAACTTTGCAGGACAGCAAATTGAGTGCACCTTTACTTGGTAAAACAAGATCAAGCTCTCACCATGCATCAAGTAATTTTATGGAATATTCTCTTATTGCTACAACATGTAATGAAGAGCCACTTTCTTTTGAAGATGCATGTGACGATCCACAATGGATGAGTGCTATGCAATCAGAAATGGATTCCATACATAGGAATGGTACTTGGGAGTTATGTGAATTGCCAAAAGGAAAGAATGCCATTGGTACAAAGTGGGTTTACAAGATTAAGAGAAAATCTGATGGTAGCATTGATCGCTACAAAGCTAGATTGGTTGCCAAAGGATATGCACAACAATATGGCATTGACTATGAGGAAACTTTTGCACCTATTTCACGCATGACTACCACTTGTACCGTGGTTGCATTGGCTACCCATCGAGGTTGGAAAGTGCATCAATTGGACATAAAAACAGCCTTCTTGAATGGAGATTCGCAAGAAGAGGTCTATGTGAAGCAACCTCCTGGATTTTCTATGAAAGGGAAAGAGCATATGGTTTGTCGCTTGCATAAAGCCTTGTATGGTCTCAAGCAAGCTCGACGTGCATGGTACAACAAAATACATAAGCACTTGATTGCTCTTGGCTTCACATGTAGTCCGATTGAAAGCACACTCTATGTACGCAAAAATGGGGCTGATCTTATAGTGCTTGTTCTTTATGTTGATGACATACTCTTGACTGGGTCATGTGATGCAAAACTTGACATTCTTATGGCTGATTTGCAGCATACTTTTGATGTCACTTATCTTGGTCTTTTGAGCTACTATCTTGGCATCCAGTTTGTATCCGTTGAGGGGGGAATTGTTATGCATCAAGCAAAGTATGTTGAAAAAATACTTCAGCGTTTTGACTTTGAGGATTGCAAGCCAGTTTCCACACCAGTTGAGACAAGATTTAGATTCTCAGTTGAGGATTCCAGTGATGCATTTGACACTTCTCTTTATCAACAGGTTGTGGGATGTCTTATATATGCATGCAACACAAGGCCGGATATACAGTATGCAGTTTCCTAGTTGAGTCGATTCATGCATAGCCCTGGCACTAAGCATTGACAAGCGGTGAAACGTGTGTTTAGATATCTTCGAGGCACTTTGAGCTTAGGTCTCTTTTATGGCAAAGATGTTCAACCATGCTTGCATGCTTTTACAGATAGTGATTGGGCTGGTTGTTATGATACTCGCGTGTCCACTAGTGGTAATTTCTTTTTCCTTGGAGACTCATGCATATCTTGGTTGAGTAAGAAGCAACCTACAGTGGCGACATCGAGTTGTGAAGCTGAGTACAGGGCAGTTTTTACAGCTATAGTGGAGTGTATATGGCTGAGACGCCTATTGATGGATCTTTGCATGGAGATTGATGCTGCTACGCATATTCTCACAGATAGTCAGAATGCTTTGGCTGTTACACGAAACCTAGTGTTTCATGCACAGACCAAACATATTGAGGTGCATTATCACTATGTGAGACAGCGCCTTCATGCACGAGATATTGATTTGGTATATGTGCCTACACAAGATAATGTGGCAGACATATTCACCAAAGCTCTTCCACGGGAAACATTTGAAGCTTTTCGCAAAGCTTTAGGCTTATTACCTTGTGGGGGCTGATCTGTCACTCCCTGTATGTGTTCACATCATTCGCTCCAAGGGGGTTTGTTACACTTATGTGTTCCTCGAGTAGCTTTGATGTGAACCTTTTCCCTATACATGGGCACTTTTTACTCTAGTGTTGGCTAGAGGTTTTTTCCCCATGTTACCACATACTTGATACTCTCATATGTGGTGGTACTTTGTACTTAGGGATATTATTCAGCTCTTACTTCAGTTCAGTTCATCGATCAATAGAGAGAGCTATTCCAGCCATCGTCTTTTCCGCGTGTCTTGCTGCATTTGTGCTCCTTGTGTGTGCTTCTTGTGTGTCTCTCGCACTTTCTACACACACCCAACAGGGTTAACCTAAGTTGCAAGCCTTTTTCAACTATTTGGCCTACACTTATTAGGTTTTTAGTGATAGTGGGTACATAGAGAACCTTACTCAGAATGTTTGTCCTGCCATTGGAAGCTTTGACATTACCAATGTTCTCCACATTGTGCTTCGTGTCATCCCCTATTTGCACTTCATGTCTATGCTTTGGACTTTCCAAATCAGATAGAAGAGCAATGTTGCCTGCAACATGATTCGAACATCTTGAATCTATGCAGAACAAATGATCATCTTCTTTACCTTCTTTGTGGCTTAGATTCATGAGAAGCAATGAGTCTTCATGTGGTTGATCTTTTGAGTAATTATTGTAGTCCCTTCTATTATAGCTTCTAGTGTTATTGTTGAAGTTGTGTCCACCTCTGCCTCTATTGCTGACATATCCACCTCTTCCACTTCCTTTCTGGTCTTCCCATTGAACGAGTAATTCTGAGTGGTGTGGTTGGTCTTATCGCATATGGCACAAGGTTGAACATTCTAAACTTTGGCTTTGTCTTGCTTTGGTCCTTTCTTCTTCCCTTTCCACTTGCTTTTGCTTGCAAAGTTGGCTTGGGAAGTCTCTTCTTCATCTTCTTCCTTCTTCTTGCCTTTCTGCTTCTTATCCTTCTTATCTGCATATAGAGCACTAGTTGAATTACCATGATAAGAGCTACCTTCCTTTATGCTATTGTTGGCTTCTTGATTGAAGAGTTGTCCAAGAAGGATGTTGAAGTCTGGAGTTTGCACATCCATGATGAGATCATAAGCCATCATGAAGGATTTCCATTGCTTATCACTTCGAATGCCGTTGAGAATTTGCCTCATGATGACCTCTTCTTCAATCAGATCTCCAATGGATGCTAACTGATCCACAACCTCTTTGACCTTGGTAAGAAACTCTATGATGGTTTGTTTTGGCGTCTTCTTCATTTGGTTGAACTCGTTCCAAAGATGATTCTTTCTTTCTTTGGTACTAGCAGAAAAGAAAGTCTCAAGGGCATCCCAAGTCTCTTGAGATGTCTTGCATCCTCTAATATGTGGTAATAAAAAGTCAAAGATAGATTTCAGTATGTACGACCTTGCTTGAGCATCCCTTGTGCACCAAAGTGTGAGCTTATCTATCTCCTCTTGTGTAGGTCCTCCTTTGGATCTTGGAATAGGCATAGCTTCATCACCTGCTACAATTCCATAAATATTTCTACATTACAAATAGGCCTCCATGCTGATTTTCCAAGCCGCGTAGTTGTGTCGATCAAGCTTCTCGATCATTGATCTAGCTCTGATACCACTGAAAGAACTTGGAGAAGCTTGTAGAAGGTAGAAAAGTGCGTTTTGAAGCGACGAAGTTTGGTCAAGCCAACCGGCACAAGACCAGACCTTGAGCCATGCCATCATGGACACTGTAATTCTTCCACTTGAATCCTTCTTGAGTACCTGTCGATACTCCATCCTCACTGGAAACCCGTATATTATGATCCCCATTCTCTACGGCTTCCCAAATCTCGGAATATGCAGGATCAAGCCTAAATTTTCCTCTAATGGACTCAAGTAACTCACTAGTGATCTGAGTAAAACTCAGTCCATTGAGCATAGGCATGCGGCTAAGTGAATCAGCCACTACATTAAACTTTCCCTTCCTATACCTAAGCTCATAATCAAACTCTTGAAGGGTCTCTGCCCATCGGGCCTTATGACCTTTGAGGTCTTTTTGATTAGAGAGCCACTTGATGCTCTCTTTATCAAACACTATCGTGACTTTGGCACCATATATATAATGATGCCACTTCTTCAAAGCATGGACAATTGCATACAACTCCTTCTCATAAACGGAGTAATTCTTTTGAGCTGGTTCTAGCTTCTTACTCTCAAAAGCTACTGGTCGACCATCGTGAACTAGAACCGCTCCTATGGCAAAGTCACTCGCGTCACTCTCAACCACAAATGGTTTGTTGGGATCTGCTATATGTAAAAGTGGAGCTGTAGCAATTGCTACTTTCAACTTTTCCATACTTTGCTTCTGTTCGTCTCCCCAATGAAAGGCTTTCCCTTTCCCTTTAAGCTGTTCTGTCATCGAGACAGGAATCTTGGCATAGTTCTTAATGAATCTTCGATAGAAACCTGATAAACCTAGGAAGATCTGCAGCTCTTCCAGGTTCCTTGGATGTGGCCATTGCATAATAGCCCTTACTTTTTCAGGATCCATCTGGATTCCATCTTGGGAAACTATACGCCCTAGGTATCTAACATCTGACTTGAAAAATTCACACTTTGATTCCTTAGCAAAGAGTGAATTTTCCCTTAGCACTTGAAATACTTTCCTCAAGTGTTCCAAGTGCTCCTCTTCTGATGCACTATAGATCAGAATATCATCCATGAAATCTACTACAAAGTGTCCTTGATAAGGCCGTAAAACACTATTCATGAGTTTCATGAAAGTGGCAGGAGCATTGGTGAGACCAAAAGGCATCACCAAAAACTCATAGTGCCCATATCTAGTCCTAAATGAGGTCTTAGGGACATCCTCTACCCTAATTCTGATCTGATGATATCCTTATCTAAGATTAAGCTTGGTAAAATACCTAGCTTGATGTAACTGATCAAATAGATCTTCCAATCTAGGCATTGGAAACCTATTTTTGATAGTTACCTTTTTAAGTGCTCTATAATGTATACATAGTCTCATAGAGCCATCTTTCTTTTTAACTAGGAGCATTGGCGATGCCCATGGTGAGTTACTAGGTTTGATGAAGCCCTTATCTAAATAATCCTGCAATTGCTTCTCAACCTCCTCATGCTGAGAAACACTAAGCCTATAAGGTGGTCTGCAAATAGGGTTAGTGTTAGTAACAACCTCTATGGCATGGTCAATGTCCCCTCTCTCAGGTGGTAGCCCTCTAGGTAAGTCAGTGGGAAAAACATCTCTGTATTCAAACATAAGATCCTTAAAACTTTTAACCACACACTCTTGCAAAAAAAAAAATAGAAAGTAGTGTTCATATTTACATTCTTAGCATGAAAATATACATCAGATGAGCTGTCTGTACAATGCTCCATATCATGACTATACAATAAAAACATGTCTTGTACATGCTGAGAATAATAGAGACTATACAACTCTAGTGATGAAATGAGAGGTGCACTAGGTACATCTCTCTCTCTCCCTGAATACAAACTTTACTTCCATTCTTTTCAAATTCGAGTGTGTTATTTTGATAGCTATGTTTAAGTGTGTCTCCCAACCCCCATAGCCACTCTCTTCCTAAGACTAGATCTCTCCTCTCCATGTTCATAATTTGGAAGTCCATATAATCTGTATAGTCCTGCATCTTGACTTCCAGATTGGATACCATAGTATCCCATATTCTTTTATCTTGCCCTGGCATCATAGATACAATTTATTTATGTGCACTAGGCTATTGGGGAATCTTTAATTTCTTGACCAAAGCATAGTTTATAAAATTATGAGTAGCCGAGTCATCTATCATGACCCGCACCCTGGTCCCGTATACACTACCATGCAGTTTAACTAAGTCATGTGGTCCAAACTGCGGTGACCACAATGACTGAGTCAAACAACAGGTGTGCTCTATATCCTCGTGCATCACCTCCACTCCCTTGCAGCTAGAGATGCCATGAATAGGAAGGGTCTGCACTAGGTGGACTGCCTTTTTACCCTTTTCGAGGGCCGTACTAGACTCTGGTCCCTTTTTCTTTTCTTCCCCCTTCTTGAGTGGGTAGTTCCACTCTCAATGGCTAGGAGATAGGCACCTAAAACACAGGTTCTCTCTTTTGGCTTTATCAAACTGGTCTGTGGATAATCTAGGCCCTTGTGATCTTTGTTTTTTTAATAAAAACTTTGTTTTTTAATAAAAACTTTGTTTTTTCCAAAAGGCAACTTCTTCTTGAATTTAGTCGTACTAAGAGGCTTGAGGGGCTGATCCTTCTCCATAGGAGTATACTGAGGATGGTTATGGTCCTCATAAATCTGTGCATATTTGATCGCCTCCTCAAACGTCTTAGGTGCATTCCTTCTGACTTTCCTCTTTATGGCTTTGTCTAAGCCTCTAACAAACCCTCTGGTCTTTTGAAAATCATCTAAGCCCTTAAGTTTCAAAATGATCTCTCTATAGTGGGATAGATAGACCGAAAGAGGCCTACCTCTCTTAGTAATCCTATCCCACTCATCCCAATTCCTCTCCTCCTCGTTCTTAGGAAGAAACTCTTTTAGGAAAAGAGTCTCAAACTGAGTCCAGTCAGTAGGGATGGAGTTCACCTCCTTAAGACTCATCCACCACTTATAAGCACGTGGGCCGAGGGAGAGACTCACCTCAAGTACACGATACTCAGGTGGGGTGCCCTTCAATTGATGCAAATCATGCCACTTTTGTAAAAAAGTGTAGATTGCATCCTTATTCCTATCTCGGTCATCCCCCGTAAAGGTAGGTGGCTTTAAATCTTTCAGGAGGGGAGCTTCCCTAGAGCTCTCTCCTTTATGCTTACTAGGAAGAGAAGTATCTTTCCTAGTGAGCTCCAAAGGAGTAGGAGGGGTCTCTCTTTCCTTCCTAGCTAGGAAAGAGATGACACTAGTCTCAAGTGAGATCATTTGAGACTTAAGCTGCTGTATTAATGATGTGATGCTACCAAGATCTTTCTCTAATTTAAGGGTTTGCTCTTTGAAGCCTATGAATTGGTCACGAGCGACAAATTCATCGATAAGTTCTTCATATGTGTATTCTTCCTGTGAAGGCTCTTTCTCTTCTAAATTATCTTCTATTTCTTGCCCTACTTCTACTTCTTCCATTCTAGAATCAGGATCCTCTAGTTGCTCTTTAGGTGGAGAAGTGGTTTCAACTACTTGTTTGCCTTTAGATTCCATGTTTTCTACCCTTCCCCCGTTTGCTAACTAGAGTATATGAAAATGAATGGAAGTAAAGCTCAAATATGCAAGAAGAAGAGAAATATATCACAAGAGCACTTCCCTGTTACAAAGTAGAGCTGCAGAAGCAAAATCCAAGTGGTCCTTGATGCTTGAAGTCACTGATTTTGAATCCTCGCCAGGCCCAAAAGAAAATTGTAAATGTCCGGTTGGTCCGGGGAGGTTCTAATCACCATAAACGATCCAAAACAACACCAAAAGCACGTGGGAATAGCCCCAACCGGGAAAATTGATTGAAACTGAGCAATTTCAGAGATATAACAATCCTCGCCAGTCCATAATTTGCTGCCTAGCACCTGTACTTCAAGTGAAGAAAGTGGATTTGGAGTTCGGATGACGAAAAACTAGGCTCAAGAGTGGCCGCCTAGTTCATGCTGAAGTGCTGCAGAGAGATTTTGGTGGGGCAAATCTCGTCCAAATCCAACACCAATGGTTTTTGAGCAAATCTTAGGAGTGTAGCTTCAAAAGATGACCAAGATTTTTGAAATCTGATATTGTATGAAGAAGCTATGGTGTGGGGAAGTTGGGTATGTCACCGATGTGAAGTGAAAGTACTCATCTTCATGGATGGATGACTTTGAGAAGGCCAAAACTGAGGGACTGAAGCTTTTTTGAAACTACCCAAAGCCCATACCCCATAACCATAGCCCATATTACATGGATATATTATCTCTTGGCCAAATTTTGATCTATAGCATCACTTTAATACTCCAAGATTCTCCAAAAAAAAACTTCGAGAGTTTCCTTTAATTCAGCTCAGATTTTCTGTCATCGTGAAGCAAAAAAAAAATACTTAGAGTGCCTGTTGAATGGAGCTTTTATCCCATAGGTGCTGTAGAAATCGCAGTCTTCTCTCTATATAAAGAAGAGCAAATAGGTATCATTCTCTTCCAAGAGGATGGGAAGAGGAAGAGTGGTCTATCCTCTGTGCCAACGTTCGTTGCTTGACTGAAGCACCTGTCAAATTTGGATTGTCTCTGTATTCGCGCTCCTTCGCTCCGATACCAACTGTCAGTTCCCCGGTTCGGCCGCCGTTTCCTGATGAATACCCATCATTTTGATGTACCTTCCAACCTGCACAGTTCGCGATATGCGTACCAACCTTCAAATTACTGTCACACGGAGATTCCTTCGCATTCTCACGCTGCCCAGCCACGTACTACCCACTTAATATCTCTCTCAATCATTGAATGAGTCCTTAGAGCTACACATGGGTGCCACATGGCACTCATGTGTAAATCCATCTAAAATGAGGTTAAGAGATGGTTCCCATCTCCTCCTTTATTGACTTCATATAACATAGATACATCCTCTATGAGTCATAACCTAGATAAGTTTCTTTTCCTAGGTTTTGTGGGTCTACAAACTGATATACTAAAAACTCATACTTTGTGTGAGGTTTGCTTGATCTAAACTTCTAGAATGCTTTTTTTTTTGTGGCTTCATTCACATACACTTCTATTATAGAACTATCTTGAGGTATCTTGGTTGTAGCTACTGGGTTCTTGTTAGCAAGGACTTTCCCCTAGACATACTTCATCCCTCTATGAGACCATCTTCCTTAGGATCTTGCACCTTCAACTCAATAAGCATCATCCCAAAGTCATCCGTCTTTTAAGGAAACTCATAACTATGTACATAGTTCTTTTCTTATCTATGCATAATCCATTCTAGAACTTGACCATTGGGTGATCGATTCTGCAAGGGCACTTGCAGTTTCTCAATTGGTCCACTACTTTTCTCAATCCATCAGCAAGATGCTAGCACCTAGTTAATTAGTGCAGATATATATTCTAGTTGCATTTCATATGGTCCTTTTAGAACTTGTAATTAGGCTACTTATGCACTCATTGTGGGTCTATCCATACCATATGTAAGGTCGCCGGATTGGCATTATGTAATTCCTATTTTCCATTACCGCACGCACCGAAAGGTCGTAGCAAAGTGTTGTATCTTTTTATCAATTAATGAAAAGGCATTACGGTGACTCTCCGGTAGCGAGGAACGAGATTGCCAGACTGTCTGTCTGGGCGATTTGCGGCCTGTGGAGATGCCCTAGTGCAGCGTTCTTAAATTCTGAGTACTGTAACTCTTACTTTGTTAAGCTACATCAATTGGTGATTAACGCAGTAATGGTATGTTGCCGATAATAAGGCTGTGCGACGTTAATTAATAATTCCTGCGTTATCTACTGTGGAAAGCTTAGTTGGAATATGAACATTATTACTGTGTAGAAGGCGTTATATTGAACTTTAACGTACTGCTTACTTAATAAGTTAAATGGGAAAATAAGATATAGGGCCTCTGATTTATCAGAACCCTATCATCCCCAAGAACCCGAAAAGAGTTTAAAAGTGTCTGTGAAGGAAAAGCACACTTTTAACACTGGTGCCATTTGTGGGAAGATGGCAATGGATTGAGAATAATCAGTAAGGTGGAGCAGTACATAAGGCAAGTGGTGCAGAGGTGATATATTCCTGTTACTCGGTCCGATGAGTCTTATCCGAAGTATAGGAGAGATCAGCATCCCTCGACAGTACCAAATTTGTTAGGGACACCTCTAGGTGGTAGAGGTGCAGGCCATTTAAACCCAGTTGCCGAAGAATCGAAGCCAGTTAGTCGGGATTTCGGTACCAGTTCGGTGATAAATGCTGAGATTTTGGTAGATTCCGGTGTAATTTCGATACAGTCTGAAGAAGGTACAATAACTTCAGAGTGTACAGGGACGCAATGCTCAGTGGATTTGATACCATCGGCTTAGAGTTTGAACCTTTTCGGGGATAAAATTGTGTTACCCAGAGAGATCGTTGCCGAAGGAAGTATACCCTGTTTCGTTGAAAGTTCGACAAGTTTCGGTGAAAGTTCGGCCCCAGTTGGTGGGAATTTATAGTTTTCCGGTGACAGTGTGATACTCCATGGTGGATCTTTATTACGTACACCACTGTTCGGGGTAAGCTTGCCTACGTTTGATACCAAAGCGGAGGATAGGCTATTTGATTTGGAGATACGTAAGAGACTGAATGCTATTTTCGAGACGAAAGGTGAGCAGTCTGATAATACAGATTCCGAAGGACAAGAGACACACCCTCAAAACTTAGGAACCAGTAACGGTACCACTAATAGCACCATGAGTGTTCAACAACAGCAACAACAACAACAACAACAGCAGCAATAGCAACAGCCACCTCCAATCATTCCACTTCGACCAGTTCCAACCGGGGTGACTTACACAAAGTTTGGTGGATTTATAGGTGACGACCCTGATGCGCATGTGCGCACCTTTGAAATAAGCTATGCAGTGCTAAACCATCCACCCAATCCGGCGTATAAGGCCATCGTATTTCAGGCAACATTAGTCAATGAAGCAGTGAGATGGTTAGCAGAGTATGATATCAACCCTTTCTTTAACTATGATGCTGTAAGGGATGCGTTTTTACAGAGGTTTCGGTTAAAGAAAAACCCTGCCGAAATCTTTGACTATTTGTAGAACAATCAGTAGAAGCCACACCAGACTGTTCAAGGATACGCAACATTGTTTAGAACTCATTTAAGACAACTGCCTCCGGCACATGCTAATCTACCGGATGATGTTATAACCCAGTGGTTCATTAACGGTTTGACCCCAAAGCTAAGACAAATCATGATCATCCGCTGTGTGGGGGCTATGACACTAGATGTTGTTATTGCGATGGCACTGCAACTAGAGCATAAAGTTGGGGGATTCACCGAAGACTTCGAGTGGCTGAAAGCCAGTAAGAACGTTATAGATGATCCGGCTAAACAGATGTATTGCACCAAGTGCAAAAATCCAGGGCACACCAGTGCTACATGTGCCCTTAACTAGATGTATTGTGCCATCTGCAACACAATCGGACACTCAACGGAAAATTGTGTGTATAATGCTAAAGTGTAGGGACGAGCAGCTGTAAATGCTATTATACAAGAACCAGGTCAGCCAGCCACCCATTATGTGCCACCACAGATGCGAAACAATCAGTCGCAAGGATACAGAAATTACCAGGGACAGCGGAATACCAATTTCAATGCCAATCGATGGCAGGCGGGTACATCAATGGACGGTACTTCTCTGCCATCACGTCGATGTCATTTTTGCGGTGAGATTGGCCACATCCAGAGATTTTGCAAGGATGCAACAGAATACGACAAAAGGAAGAAGGAGCGTCAAAACCCGATGACCAACATGGTCTATATCTCACCAGTGGAATCACAAGCAGTAGTGGTCCAGACAAGATCAGGTAAGCAATTGCAACCAGCAGCTGAGGTGTTCAAACCTGGTATCCGTGAGCAGCAGTGAATGTATACCAAAGCTAGTCAATGGGCAGCTAAAGAGCAAACTATGTTTCCTGATCCAATTCCGGTAACACAGATTCCCTTGCCAAAGGCGAGAGCAAATGAACAAAATCCTAACCCAGTAACACCAGAATCATCATTAGAAGCGGAGAGGAGTACGATTCAAACAGATCAGGTATGGGAGATTTTATCTAAGGCTTCAATTACTCTCCCTTTGGGACAGTTGCTCGCATTGGTGCCAGGAGTCAGGCAGCAATTTCAACAACAGGTCAGTCCTGGATCTCCCGATACTCCGGCGACTGCAACAATACAACCGGAAACTGATTCTACGGTGGATCATTCAGTCCCATTAATCACTGTCTGGCATAAAAATCAAAAGATTACTCAGGTGCTAATTGATGGCGGTTCGGGTGTGATTATAGCAACTGCAGCCCTCTGCAAGAAATTGGGGTGGGCCCAAATCGAGCCCGTCCAATTTTTTGTAAGAATGGTAGACCAATCTCGAGTCCATCCCGTGGGATTAGTACGGAATATCCCGATTACTCTGCGAGGTACCACGTTCAAAATGACTTTTGTAGTCTTAGAAATACCAGAATCCAGCCTCGATTTACAATCTCCTTTTCGGTCGACCATGGTTGAAACAGGCCAAAGTTGTACAAGATTGGTCAGCGAAGGAATTGACTTTCAAAGATCATCACCGTAAATATGTTGTTAAACTGGATGCTATCCAGCCCTGCGAGCTTCATGCTAGACCATATCTAGCGGAGCCGGTCCCCATGTTGGATGGCTTATCTGACGATGAAGAAGAGGTGTTTCTGGAAAACAATAAAGATCTGATCTCCTTAGGTACTGTAGATCTTTAATCAATAGCGGACACGTGCAGTCCGGTAGCGTGTACAGTTGTTCCCGTGACCGGAGAGGTGGATGCAGATGATAGTGTTGCTATGGATGGAGCCATCCTACATAAGCTTTTACAGTCAGCTGACAATCTGGTGAAACCTCGATAATTTTATGTCTTGGAAGATCAGTTAGTAACATATAATTTGGGTGATGATGCCAACCTGTGACTAGTTAAGATTAAGGCAGGTTTGTCTGAGGCATTTCAAGAAGATTTGATCCGACTCGTGCGTGAGTTTTTCGATGTTTTTGTTTGGGACTATCGCGATATGAAAGGTCTTGATCCGTGGATCTATCAACATCGGGTAGTGCTCAAACCTGAGGCAAAGCCAATCAAACAATCCAGTTACCGAATGAACCCCAATTATGCAGCACAGGTCAAAGCAGAACTCGATCGGTTATTGAAGGTGGGATTCATTGTACCAATTGAGCACGCTGAATGGATATCTCCGATCGTGATTGTCCTGAAGAAAAATAAACAACTGCGTATCTGTGTGGATTAACGAAAATTGAATGCGGCCACAGTACCTGATCCATTTCCTCTCCCCTTTCTAGACACAATGCTTGACAGAGTGGCCGGGCATGAGATGTACTCCTTTCTAGACGGCTATAGTGGTTATAACCAGGTGAGAATGGTAGAACATGACATACCGAAAACAGCTTTCATCACGAATTGGGGTGTTTATGCTTGTATGGTAATGTGGTTTGGGTTAAGGAATGCTCCAAGCACATTTCAACGATGTATGCAAGAAGTTTTTTCACCCTACCTGACTGCTTTTATGCAAGTATATTTGGACGACTTCTCCTTATTCGGCAAGATTGCGGCGCACCTGTATCATTTACGGTGCTGCTTTGAAAAATGCCACGAATACCAATTATGCTTGAATCTGGAAAAATCTGTGTTTACGGTCTCCTGTGGCAAACTCCTCGGCCATATTATCTCTCAGCAAGGCATACAAGTTGATCCGGATAAAGTTGCAGCCGTATTGCAGGCACCACTCCCTACAACACCGAAAGAAGTTATGCGCTTCCTAGGTCAAATCCGGTGGCATGGCAAATATTTACGGTGGTTAGCTCATTTAGCAACACCACTTAATCGGCTGACTAGTCCTCCATGGCAGTATGATTGGACTCCCGAATGCCAAACTGCATTTGATTGTTTAAAGGGATTATTGATGCAGGCTCTAATTTTGCAACCCCCTGATTGGGAACGCCCGTTCCATGTCTTTGTAGATGCATCGAACATAGCCATTGGCAGCGTTTTAATGCAGCAAACTGACAAGTGGTTTCGGCCTGTCTATTATGCAAGTCGCCAATTAGCCCCTGCTGAAAGAAACTATTCATTGACCGAAAGAGAATGTCTCGGGTTGGTGTACTCTGTGAAGAAATTCCGGCATTATTTGTTGGGCTAAAAATTCACCTTCCACGTGGATCATGCCGCACTTGTGTATTTGGTCGGGCAGCAACATTTAGGTGGTCGCTTGGCTTGATGGGTTCTTTTATTACAGGAATTCGACTATGAAGTTGTTCATCGACCCGACACAGCACATGCCTTGGCAGATTTTCTATCTCGGTTGGATTCCGGTGAAGCTGCGGTGGGGGTTGATGACACTTCACCAGCCATTTACGCTACTGAGCCAACTCCTGAAGACTCTACAGAACCTCTTGTGTTGCCTACCTACTATGATATGTTACTCACTTTTCTAACTGATGGATGTCTTCCTCCTCATACTTCCCCTGCTCTGCGACGAAAAATTGCAGTTTACAGTCGCAGATTTTGGTTGATTGTAGAGCAACTGTACTACATGGATCATACGGGTGTTTTACTTCGATGTATTCCCCTACATGAAGCAGACTCGGTTATTGCTATGGCTCATTCATTACCCTCCGGTGGACATTTTGCAGCCGATCTTAATCATCGTAAAATTTTGCAAAGCGGGCTCTGGTGGCCTACTATGTACAAAGACGTGACTCAGTTTGTGTAGCGGTGTGACACTTGTCAACAGTCTGGACAACCATTACATCGGCATCTCTTTCCTCTGCAACCTGTCTTACCTTTGGAACCCTTTCAGAAGTGGGGTCTTGATTTTATTGGACCAATAACACCACGAGCCACTCTTAACAACAATCGATATATACTGACTTGTACGGATTATGCCACCAGGTGGGCGGAAGCTTGGGCTTTACGGTCGGCCACAGCTGTTTCGGTGGTCAAATGTCTGATGAAGGATGTATTCCCGCGTTATGGATTACCTCTGGAACTTGTGACAGATCAAGGAACACATTTTGCCAACAATTTAATGCGAGTACTAACGCACACTTTTCAAATTCTGCATAAATTCAGTTCACCATACTATCCCCGTGCCAATGGATTGGCTGAAAGCACCAATAAGACTCTGTTGACTATGCTTCCCAAATTGGTCGTGGAATCTCTAGAACGTTGGGACCAGTTACTTCCCGCAGTTTTATGGGCATACCGGACTACATACAAAGTGGCAACCGGAATGACTCCCTTCAAGCTTGCTTATGGGTTGGAAGCAATCACGCCGATGGAGATTGTAGTGCCAAGCCTACGCGTGGCCCTCACTCAGAAATTGTTGCCCGAAGACTCGTTGCCATTTCGGTTGGAGGCACTGAGAGCCTTGGATGAACATCATTGGGAAAGCTTCCTAACTCTTCAAGAAGTTCAGTTGCGGCAAGCCCGGACTCATGATCGTTTCCTCAAGACTCCTGTGTTTATGGTGGGCCAACTTATGCTATTTTATAATGCTAAATCAAATCGTTCTGCTAGAAAATTTAAATTACGGTGGTTTGGTCCTTACCGGATTAGTGAGCAAGTGGGACCCGCTACTTTTTGGTTGAATACCTTGACCGGAGTTTCCCTTCCCAAAGCGATTAATGGTTCAAAGTTACGCCCATATCACCAACCGCCTGATCATCGCTGACGTGTTCTTCGTTCTTCCGCGTGTCACTTATTTTCTTTTTATTTCCGTATTTTGGTTGAATATAGACTGTAACTCTCCTCGTGTTGATATCTAAATATGATTAATCGCCGCCCTGTGTTACTGATTCTGCTCATGCATGCACGCCGTAATTATGGAAGTTATCATTTCAATACCGCGCGATGATTAGGGTTTTCGATCACCTCATGTTATCGTATGTCTACTTAATCTTAATTCTTTCATTATTAATCGCTATTGTGTTTGTGTGTTTCTGTGTTCTCTGTGTTCTTGTGCTTTCGCGTGCGCGTCATGGAAGCATTAGCCAATGTTGCTACCTTCCATGAAGGACTCACCCCTGAAGTGAGTGAGTATTTGCGTATTCGTGGCCTCTTGAACTTCGGTGAATTGTCTTGGCATTTAGTGGAGTGTCACCCATTTTATGCATAGATTATTGCCGCTATCGCTGCCACACCTGCTACGGAGCAGAGTTGGCCTATCCTTTGCTTACCGACACGCGTAGTGATCACTCTGGCCTCGTTTGCCGATGCCTTCTGACTTCCTCGGGATGGATTGGAAAATGGTCCTCTCCTTCCTCTCGCTACCATGACCACGTTATTCCCACGGCACTCATCTAATGAGTACACCATTCTGTGTCGCCCTGATCCGGAACGTACCGCATTGCAATTTTTAGTTGCTATCCTAAATTCGCAAAAACATACCTACGGGATTTTGCATCCCTTTTACTCGATGATTGACATGGCTTCTCGTGAGTCTGTCAATTTTGCATCTTTTTATTTCCGACGCATTCACCGTGAATGTGTTACGGTTATTAAACATGTTAATAAGGGTGATCTTCCGCGCTCTCGTCTACCCCATATCCTTACCTTTCTTTTTCCGGTACTCCAAGCCGCGCAACCGCCTCCAAACGTTCCTATCTTGTTCCATGAAGACTCTGTTCAAGTGCTCGACGATGAGGAGGATGAGGATGAAGATCTCTTCCAACTCCTTCGTCGAAAACACACCCGTATAAGTCCGTGGGAGAGCCAAGTGCAAGGCTCCAATGTCGGTCATGAAGAAGAGGTTTTCCATGACATCGTCACTTCAATTCACGTGGAGTCTTCTGGTCCTTCTTCTCCGAATCACGAGCAGGAACAAAGTGCATCCACCATTGACTCTGAAGAAATTTCTTCTAAGGAGGATTCGCACCAACAAACCCAAGATGATGTGCAGGACATTGTTACTGAGATTGTCAATGAAGTAATTGCTTTGGTTGATGCTATCATTGACAGAACTGAAGCGACAATGCAAAAGCCCACCGGAATTGTGTTGGTGCCTACCCCACTTCCTTCCAACATGAAAACTGTTGAACCAATTGTTCTAGTCCAACCTATTGTTCCCGACGAACCCCCTTCTCCATCTTCTTCTCCCGCCTATTCTCCACCGTCTTCCCCTCATCTATTATTAGCCTCTTCATCCCAACCACTTCCTCCTCTTCCTCTTCTGGTTCCAATGTTTCATGAACTTGAATCGAAGGGTCGCCTGTTGATCCAATTCTCGCAACAGTTACCAATGCAACTAAAGATGGCCACTAACAATATCAGACAGGAGTTGCAACACAAGGTTGATGTTCTCGAAGCTGATATTGCCCCACTACAGGAGAAAGCAGATGTTGTCAAAGCAGAAAACCATATTTTGCAGATGCAACTTCAGTAGCTTCAAGCCAGGCTTGCAGAAGAAGATACCGTAATTGCTCAGCGCGATGCAGCATTGGCCGAATTGACCGCCAAAGATGTTTTGATAAATGCTCATGATGAAGAGATCACTCAGTTAAAACAGCTAGTACAGGATAAAGAAGACGCTAGAGTGGCAATGGGAAATTTGTTGGAAGAAACACGAATCCAGCTTGATGAAGTCATGCAGAGAGGACAGGAGATGGTTGATTTAGCTAAGCAAACTACTGTAGAACTCTAGACTACAACTGCCGATTTGTTTCATGCAAATTCTGCTCTTAAAGCCAAGACGACTCTGACTATTCAACTTCAGAAGGAAAGAGATGCGTATTACCAGAGAATTCAATATCAAGCTCAGGAGCTGGAGAGAAGAGAAAAACAGCTGGGAATTCAAGCAGACCGACTATCAAGAATTGATAATCAAATTAATGATATGAGACTGAGTCGAGATGTAGCCCTTGCCAATGACTTTTATTTGCAAGAGGCATTTTTACAGACCCAGGCTGAAGTTTTGATGAGTCAAGTCATTGCGGCCAGTTCAGTTCGAACTAATGCACAGCTGGTAGAGCCGAAGACACTCAAACTGATGTTAGATTCGCTAAAATAGAAGATTTCTAGAACCTTAAAATTAGCTAGAACCATGTATATCCAAGGCATCGTAGACGAGCCTTGATTTTGTTTGCGTTGCGGGTTCAAGTCCACCGTGTGCCAGTGTAAGGTCGCCGGATTGGCATTATGTAATTCCTATTTTCCATTACCGCACGCACCGAAAGGTCGTAGCGAAGTGTTGTATCTTTTTATCAATTAATGAAAAGGCATTACGGTGACTCTCTAGTAGCGAGGAATGGGATCGCCAGACTGTCTGTCTGGGCGATTTGCGGCCTGTGGATACGCCATAGTGTAGCGTTCTTAAATTTTGAGTACTATAACTCTTACTTTGTTAAGCTACATCAATTGGTGATTAACGGAGTAATGGTATGTTGCCGATAATAAGTCTGTGCGACGTTAATTAATAATTCTTGTGTTATCTACTGTGGAAAGCTTAACCAGAATATGAACAGTAATATTGTGTAGAAGGCGTTATATTGAACCTTAACATACTGCTTACTTAATAAGTTAAATGGCAAAATAAGATACAGGGCCTCTGATTTATCAGACCCCTACCATCTCCAAGAACCCGAAAAGAGTTTAAAAGTGTTTGTGAAGGAAAAGCACAATTTTAACACATACCACCTACAAGACTTTGTACTTTCCAAACTCAAGTTTGAGTCATGGCTACCTAATTTTTTTGACCAAGAATTTGTCATTGGCACTAGCTTCTCAAGACCTTAAGCATTGTTGTTCCACTTTTCCAAGATAATTACCTAAGCTCAAGTTCATGAATTTGTTGACCCCTATTCCTTAGACAATTTCTTTCTCTTGAATGGATCTTTAATTCTCAAGCACTTGTTCTTTGTTTAATTGATGTTTTTTTTTTGGTTCTTATCTTATCTAGCATATGAGCAATAACTTGTGTGTCTAAAATGTATTGATTCTTTATTTGCTCACCTCCTTTCCTTTAGGTTTTGTCATATGGTCTCATGTGTTCGAGTCTCCCTATAGTGGGTACGAACCCACCCTTTCTCATGGACATAGGTTGGCTCTCACATGAGTGCCATGTGGCACTCATGTGAGAAACCATGTGCATGTCTAGGGAAAGAGATATTTGCTTATGGAAAGATACATGGTTGGGCGGATATTTGGATGTGTGTATTTGGGCAAATTCGCTCTAATAGCAATCATTGACCTTGATCTTTGTGCCTCCTAATGTGCAAAATAGGAGGATTCGTGGAGGGAAACCTACACCACATTCGTATCAAAGCCATCTAATGGCCACATGAACAACTAAAAGAGCATAGGGATTCATGCCACAACAAAGGACATCCTAGTCAAAGTCATTCACACACATCACAAGTGACAGCATAGGAAGAAGGCTTCCTCTCCCTTCCCTCTCTTCCTCCTCTCTAAGATGTGGACAATGAAGAGAAGCTCCATTCTTTATACTTCAAAAATCCTATTGCAACCCCCATGTGGGATTTAACCTCTGCCTATGAAGCCATTCATGCATACGAAAGTCCTCAAGTCCCTCTCATAGGGAGGTAAAAATTGAAGTTTTATTCGAGATTTTTGTAGATTTTAATAAACAAAAATTTAGTAAATTATCAAGCTTGGGTAGAGCCAATCATGCATACATGTAACGTGGGATGCCAAGAACGGGATAGGGCAATGAAACTAGGTAAATAGTTGCTATGCAATGCTTTTCAAGCTTGCAAAGTATTCCCCTCATCAAGATTTCCATTTCACTTTTCCATATGGACATGCAAAATGTTTCGGAGCCATTAAAAGCCATCTTAATATAGTATCATACAAGTATGCTAAATATCTTTGAATCAATAATTCATATACCTATCTCACATACCATTAACCATCTCAATATTTCATTGAATAGCCATATCCCACTCTACCTAGAATTAAATTTCATCCCAAAAAAATAGTTTTTTTCAATGATATATAGTTTGTAAAATCAATAAAAATAATTCTATAAATATTATAACTTATTAGCATAGAAAACCAATAGCGTTTTTTTTAACTCAATATGTGACATAGAAATTAGACTTTTAAATTTTTTGAAAGATTTATTATTAGCCTTTATAATCTTAGATAGTATCTTCATAGTAAAAAAGGAGTCATATTAATACCATCACTTTGGAAAATAATTCATAGATGAGAATATTTTCATGTAAAATATGATATCATTTCTCTATCATAAACCTAGTAAAATTAATTATAGGTTTTTTCATTATGAATACAAAAGTTCTTACATATTTTGTAGAAAAAGTGATTCTATTGCATTTACAGCAATGAAAATGGGAAGATCATAGTTTTGATAAAAAACAACACTAAATGACATTGTTATAATTTGTGCACTAATATTGAAAATAGCACCATAAAATTGATGAATAAATATTAACGTTTTCTACCCTTGTAGGAAAAATATATTTTTCTAGACATGCATCACCCTTCTCCTAAAATGTCTATATTTACATTCATAAATGTTTGCTTCTTGTAATCTAAAAAATTCATCAAATAATAGCTCTTTTTAAGACACTAAAGATTCATCAAATAATAGCTCACTTTAAAGTGTTCAAATACAACAGTTGACTTAATGCACTTCCATCATCATGCATGGAGTGTGGCATCCTTATCAAGTTAAAGACTATTGGATTCATGTTTACAATATAAGGTATGAAAGGGAAAACAATATAAGGCTGAACCTCCATATATATATATATATATATATATATATATATATATATATATATATATATATATATATATATATATATATATATAAGAGGCCATTTATGTCTTATGCATTGTACATATATTTGATTATATGTGTGCGTCTGTACGTGCGTGCGTGCGAGCACGCGTGGTATGTTCAAAGGAGAGAAATTAAGCTTCATTTGATGGGATTTCCTTGTGTTTTCCTTTGTGTGAAACATAGTTCTTTTCATTTTCCTCATCGAGACCTCCTTTCATTGTAGTCTATCTAACATAAAACGATGATGCATAGATAATGTGTACACATTGTAAGCTCAACACATGATCGATAATTTTATGATGATCTTTCTCTCTCTCTCTCCATCCATCTATTGATTCCACCATGTGGAGTCTCAAATGATTTCTACGTGTCAGTCGTTCGAGATCCTTATAGAGAGGTGATTAATTGGATTCACGCATCCTCTCTCCATACATACAAAATGTTACAATTTTCCTCTCACAAGTATACAGATTAGTGAGTGATAGAGTAGGATATCACTTTTAAGGTTTTTTCCTTCGCTAGACCATGACGAGTGATAATTCTATGAATTAATCCTTGGAAGAACTTCCTAAGCTTATGGCTCATATATCATTACAATAGAATGCCCACAAGGCCTCTCGCATCATACATATATATTCCAAGAATATGGGAGAATGAGGACCCTGATGTGTTTCTAAATGACATCAATGCCAATGTAGCTGGCATTTTTGGGCAGCATGCAGATTACAAAATGGGGACTTCTGGTTGATTTGGGAGAAGGCGCTGAAGAAGAAAAAAAGAAATATATGTGGCTGTGGGAGAGAGCAGCCTGGCATGGCCTGATAGATGGGGCTCGGCCCTAGGGATTCCTTGAAGGAAAAAGAGAGGAGCACCCATGGCGATGTGGGGCGATGCGTCTTCTTAGGCCCGCTTCAAACTGAGCGACGACACAGTTGTGTCTCACACTCAGTTCAATAAAAATTGAGCATATGGACATGTTCTAGGTACACTTCTTAACATTGAGTGGTTGTACAGGGCTATGGTGTGCCACGTTGGCAGTACTTGAAACCATGCAGAGTTCCGGTCCTCCCCCTCCACCCCAAAAGGATTCATCTTGCCAGCTCGGATTTCAAAGAGCATTTTCAATATAAATCAAAATATTGTGTCGTCACCCTGTGTGAATTAGTGCCGGAAGACTATTGAAAATTTACAGTGTTCTGTCTGGAGTAGCATAAAATTAACCAGTTGTTTCTGACCCCTAGGGTGCGACGTGGAGAGCCAAAGGTGGTTCGGAGAAATGCATTTAAGCCGTTTTTGGAGATCCTCTGCGTCGATTTTAATCTCTTGTAAGCAGATAAAGTCGGGGTTGAGGCCCTTGTCTTTGAACCACTGACCAAGAATCACCGCTCTTGAGGGGTCAGACAAACCCCTGACGTTTAGCGATGAGATTAACATTATTGATGGTGGCCCTCTTTGAGGGGAGGGACCCAATCTTTTTTTTTTCTTGTGATCTTCTTTTTTCCTCCCAGTTTCTTGACTTGGGATCCTACTCTTGAGGGGGCTCTTCAAGGCAAGCCCCACGGTTGTTTCCCTTTAAGCTTTGACTTTTGTTGCGGTAGGCTTGGCATGCAAACCGGAAGAGTAGGACCAAGGGAGGAGCTTTCACTGTCTTAGTTGTCTTCATTGCTAGTAGTGAAGCCTTCCTCTTTACTCGTGATGTAACCTTCCTGGTTCTCTTCTTTGCTAGTAAAGCACCCAAGGGTGTTATTAGCATGGTCTTCTTCGTAATGGTTCTCCCCTGGGAGGTGGAGCTCATTGATCTCCTTTTCTAGATTACAATACATGTTATTCAAAGGAGCAATGGATGTAAGGTTCCTTGCTACTGATCTTTGAGGGCTAACTTTCCTCCTTCGTCTTACTTTGGTGAATCCTTCTGAATCCGTCTCTACAACATGAGTGCCCTCTTCTTCCTTCATTGAAGGGGGATGGCCCCAAGTGTCAACTTGAGGGGGAGGATCCGGGGCCCCATCCGGTTTAGGCTTGACTTTATTGGCTTTAATGGTATTTTTCTTCAAGGGGAAATCTTTGATCCTATGACCTTGATGCCCTCAACAGAAGCACGCATTGGGCAAATTCTTGTAAGTAACCTCCTGTACCCAAAACTTGCCATCTCCATAGTTTATGGAGACGTTAGAGGGGAGGACCTGGTTCAAGTCCGTTTCAATGCAGATTAGTGGGTGCCATCGTGCATTGAAAGAATAATGCACTCTATCATAGATTAACCCCCCAACATCCTCCCTTGAGGCCATCGGGCGACCGATCCGTGAAACAATTTCTCGAAGAAATCCATAAAAAAAAAAACGGAAGATTGGGAAGCTCCATCCATAGCGGGTAACGAAGAGGCTTTGACTTGTTCAGACAAAGTCTAGGGTCCACTTGAATAGGCATAAGGTGGACCGGCCCACTTGCCAAGAGCAAGCTTGCAGGGCTTGGAAGGCCATCTCTTCATTCTCAAACACTAGAAGCAGGTGGTTCGCCGGTAAGAATTGGCATTTGCACACAATTAGACCGTGCGCGAACCGCTCCTTGCACAGCCAAGATCTCACATTTTCTAGAGGAGGCCTAGGGCCAAAAACTTTACCGATCAGACAAGTTTTCATTAGTTCTTCTTGCTTAGCCGCCACTAACTCCTTGCACAAAGAAGCCACTGAAGGTGCAATGTCTGATGGGGCAGAATGCATCTCAACGGGGCACTGGGACTGGGGGGAGCCACGTTGCTCCAGATCAACGAGGGAACAATGGTCGACATTGAGGGGAGGACAAATAAAAGCTCCCAATGCTTCCCCGACTCCCACCGGATCTTTGGAATTTATGTTAACACCTTTTAAAGTTAATACATTTTGGATGACTCCATTGGAAAATGAATTTCACGTTGTCGTAAAGATTTTCGTCTTTACTCTCGCTTCTTCTTGCTTCAAATTAAACCATAGTTCGGAGCAAACACCGAGGAAATTATGGAGGCTGAGGTGTGAAGAAAGGTCTATATCCTCCTTTCATACAACAGCTAAGTGATTTGTATGAGGAGAGCAACCAGGCTTTAGGCTTTTAAGGAACTCTATCAAAAGGTTCTTGGACCCAAAGACAACATTAAAACTAAGTGTGTTAGGAAACAAGTATCAAAGCAGATGCTTGTTGATAAAGCTATGGACATCTCTAGTCACACAAAAAGTGGTTGCAAAAGTACTTTCTGATCCGATGTTTTTTGAAACTTTAGAAACGGTAGCCACAAGCTATTAATATAGGGATGTGTATCAAATAACAGGTCGTTATTAAAAGAAGAAAAAGGAGGAACGTTTTATAGGGGACATGTATCAAAGAGTGCAAGAAAAAGGATGGAGGAGAAGAACAGAGATGGGTGGAAGTTTTCTCGGATACTAATAGTAAATAGAGATCGATTCTAGGCTCAAGGGACTTAAAGGCTCGGACGCGCATGATGTGTGGGAGGTCAATCAAGGGTGTACTCTTGAACTTTACGGACAATCACTTTGTTTTGGGTACAATGACTCTCAAGATGTTCTCACAATAACCTTGTATATGTTGATGACCTGACATATACAACAGGCGCACCGTGAGCATGATAATAAGATGGTGGCAGTCTGAGAAGAACTAGAAGGGCGCAATTGTTTTGGTAGGAGCACGGGCGTAAGCAATCATCCAATGAAAGGAATTTTATCTAGCATCAGCCTCTCGAATTTTCATAAAAACATCAGTCGTCATCTCTCTATGAGCTGACACGAAAGGCATCTGATAGTGCGGCTGAAGAAAACACCTGATCGAGGGAAGGTTCTGTTGAAAGAAGCCAATTGGTGCTTACAAGCACGGAAATGAATGATCATGGCAATGAGTAATAATCCATTAACATGTTGAAGACATCAGAAGTGCGGAAGATATATCTCAGATTTGGTTCGCTGCAGAAAAAGGTTCGGATGACGATTTGATCTATGAACAAGCTTCCTCTGTGTATTCTTGGTCATCTGGTAATTCACGCATGTAGAGGAAGGCACTGTTTACAGGAAACACACATCTAAAGCAAGAGAGGAGGTCCATTTTATCGCTAACCATCAGATATACGACGGGAAGAAAGAATATCAGAAGGAAGGCTTGTATTCACATGCTCATCTATCTGTGGTTTCCTTCTCTATCACTAATCAAGTTCTGGCAATTGACTGCATAACGTTAAAAGATCTAGCACGGAGAATATGTTTAAAAAGGTTTAGAATTCAGGTGTTATATGCAATAGAGAGAGTGTAATATATATCTGATTATACAATAGATATGTGTGATTTGACAATTCTTCTTTTTCTCTGTTAACAGTACGCCATTTGTCTTGTAAGAGATTTAAATTCATTTCAAAACCTGATTGTCGCAGCATGTTTGGGTATCTATTCACAGTCTTTGGTTGTTTCTTGATTAGTGAAAGAAAAACATCATCGTGACTTGACATATAAGTATTGCATGCATTTACATGTTGTATCACGAAGTAAATACCTGAAATTCTTTGAGCGTATAAAAGTATTCACATAGTAAAACCTCTGGAAATCTTGTAAACATAGAGAATAGAAAAGATGTTTCTATCATTGTGTTGAGTCATGAAGTTAACACTAACGTTTTACATATATATACTCCTTAAAATTGTGGTTCTTCTATTACATCAACAATTCAATCTGATCCACTCTTCCAATTTGTTTTATGATTGACTAACAATTGCGAAACGAATCGCGTAGATTTACGATCATTTTATATTACTTTGATCTAATAAATCTTCTTGAGATTAATTTGCTCTATGAGTCTCCAACCTTGTACCTGAGCTTGCTCCAAGCGCCCGGCATGCGCCATGATTTCCAACGGTTGGCTTGATCCACCAACCGTCCCTTTCGCGTCGACATTGGTGAACCCGACGTGAAAATCAAAGGGCATTGCAAATCAGGTACGTATAGTTTCTATTTGTTTGCATATGCATTGATGAAATTGGCACATAATGGTGGCTTCTTCTTCCATGTGAGTGAGAGCTTGATCCTAAAACCTTGCCTTTTTCTGGGTGTTGAGGGCTGATCATACATGATCTGAGCGCCTCCATGGAAATTGGCAAGTGGTCATCCTCTTCTCGCCACCCCTCTCATCGACATCTGAAGAAGAGACGTTTGCACATTCATTAAATAGATTCTGATGTATTAGAATTTAAGCAACTCAAATTGTATAAAGTTTACACACACATTCACATTGAGCCTCTTCTTCGAGCTATCTTTCAGGTATTGATCTATCTTTTGAGAATTATTTTTATTGATTTTCAATGGGTAAGAAGAAGATAGTTAAATTAAATACAAATGAGAAGAACTCTACTATGGAAGACTTAATTAAGAATAAGATTATGGAATTTGAATTACAATTCAAAGAACTAGGGGATAATTTAAAGTCAACAAATCAAGCTAAATTTGAAGAAGTATTCCTATTAATTAATAAACTTAGTGAGTTTTCCAATTTAAGTCATGTGATGTGTGGTATGTTAAAAGAAGTTGTTTCAAATTAAAAAAAAACCAAATTGATGAATTGAGTAAACAAGTAAATGAATTATCTAGATGTAAATGCAAGCATGAATATGAATCTCAAACCTTATCTACAATGCATGAAAACAACGATATGTTGGAGCATAGGAGATCCATCCCTAGGGCTATGCATAGGAGAATGAAACGTCCAACAAGATGCTTTTGGTGTGATCAATTAGGTCATGCGTATGATGATTGTCTTTCTTATGATGATGCATGCAAATTACACTTGGTCATTACACATGACCTTAAGATTTGTGACTTCCAAACCCAATTACCTTTGCATTTAAAGTTAGGCAAAGGAGGGATGAAAGAATACTTTGTCCAAACTAAATTTAGACCTAAAATATGTAAGAACATTCAAAAACAGTGGAGACCTAAGAGTTATAATGAGAAAATAAAGAGAGTATTAAAATCTATGAACAAATTTAAAATTCAAGGTACATGATTTAATAATGATTTTCTAAAACCAAAGTTTATAGGTAACACTCATGATGAAACTAAATCTCTTGATAAAAAGGATGGTCAAGTACATTGAAAAGGATTGATATAGATGAATGTGTAAATATAAAGAATGATGAAAATGAAGTTCAAAAATCAATAAAAGTTGATGAAAGAGAAGGCATAAATATTATGAATGATGAACTTAAGATCTTAGAGATTGAGAATGGTTGTGATCAAGATACATTTGATGAATTCAAATTTCAATCTAATGATAAAAATATTCATACTAAAATTGATAATGACAAAAATATTGGGAAATGGGTACAAGAGGCTATTCTGAACATTATGCAAAATACTAAAAACTCTTCTAAACTAATGAATAAGAGGAAAAAGAAATTGATAGAATAATTTTCTTGTGGTTTTCTATATCTATGAATTTTTTATTATGAGTTTTTTGTTTCCTAAATTTATAACGTAAAATATGAATCATTGATGCTTGATGAATGTTTGATGAAAATTCTCTTAAATAGTTCCTATGATTGAAAAAGATATTAACAGTTGATGAAAAATATTTGCTTTCAAAAGGAATATGTGTTAATTGCTTATGCTTTTCTTTATCAAGATATGAAATTCTTATTTTCAATGAAACTATTTGACATTTTTTTATGATTTTTTCCTTTAAAAGAAATTTCCATGATAAATATACTATGAGGTTTTTATACCAAATTATGATGATGAATGTGATTCATAATATGATTTTCTTTTATGAGTTTTATGATGGTAAAATATGATGATGATGTGATGATAATTTTGATGAAAAAGACCTACTAATGAGTTTTTAAATGTGATGCTACTGATGTGTTTGCTGAGTTTATGAATACAGGTGAAGACTTGGAGCTAAATGCAAATCAGGAATTTGAACGGATTGTAAGAAGAGCAACAGTTTTTGAATCTTCTATACATACCATAAAGTCCTTTCATGAATTGTATGTGTACATATGAATATTTTGATTCGATATTTCTTATCACATGTTTAGTGTTTGAATGCAGGAGAAGATCGAAGGAAGGCAATGGAAATGGGAAGTGATGTGAAGATCAGAAAGCTTTGTCTTTTTTCTTAGTTCTCCTATTAACCCAAATATTTTTTGCACCTATTTTGAGATGCAATGCACACCAAATATGCATGAACAAATGTGTAGAAAGCACGACTTTTAAAACCAATAGAAGCATGTCCATATGCACATTAGATAAATAGGTAAACATCATTGAAAAGTCAATGAATCAAGTTTTGAGAGAATAGAGAGAGTTTAGTTATGAGTAAGGAAGAGAGATTGCATATGTGAGAGAGTGGAATTGTGAGTATTGAGAGTTTCCTTGTTTAGATAACATAAAACCTCAATTTTCGCACCATTTTGTTTTTCCTTCATGCATCTAAAACATGCATAAATGAAATGTAGAGAGCACGAGTATTTTAAAACCCGTAGGTGCACGCTTGATTGCACTTGTAATGAGTTGTATATATATGTGACGCTGGGTAACATCAATTTGAGTGTGAAGCTTTGTCATCGAATGCTAAATACCTCTCTTATTGCACCATTATGTTTTGATGCACTTAAAGTATGCATGTGGTAGGGTCACATTACATGACCATGCATTGAGGCACAAACTGAGTGGTACCCATGCACATAAGAGAGACTGTAAGGCTTTATGTTTATTCACCTTGTTATGTATGTGAGTGAATGCACAATCCTCACCATCCGAAGCCTTTTACCTTGCTCATTGCACCATATCTGTTCTCTATGCATTTCAAATTGTGCATTTAAATAGGGCCCATTACACGGCCTTGCACAGGCACTTATTGTTTTTAAACCCATGCACATACATTATGCTATGAAGTTGACTGTTATTTGGAAGCAGAAAACGGGTTGGTTGGTGCATCCCGAGGACGCACAGGTTTGGTGGGGGTGAGTGTCGTAAAGATTTTCATCTTTACTCTCGCTTCTGCTTGCTTCAAATTAAACCATAGTTCGGAGCAAACACCGAGGAAATTATGGAGGCTGAGGTGTGAAGAAAGATCTATATCCTCTTTTCATACAGCATCTAAGTGATTTGTATGAGGAGAGCAACCAGGCTTTAGGCTTTTATGGAACTCTATCAAAAGGTTCTTGGACCCAAAGACAACATTAAAACTAAGTGTGTTAGGAAACAAGTGTCAAAGCGGATCCTTCTTGATAAAGCTATGGACATCTCTAGTCACACAAAAAGTGGTTGCAAAAGTACTTTCTGATCCGATGTTTTTTGAAACTTTAGAAACGGAAGCCACGAGCTATTAATATAGTGATCTGTATCAAATAACCGGCCGTTATTAAAAGAAGAACAAGGAGGAACGTTTTACGGGGAACATGTATCAAGCAGCGTAGGAAAAAGGATGGAAGAGAAGAACAGAGATGGGCGGAAGTTTTCTCGGACACTAACAGTAAACAGAGATCGATTCTAGGCTCAAGGGACTTAAAGGCTCTTACGCGCATGATGTGGGGGAGGTCAATCAAGGATGTACTCTTGAGCTTTAAAACAGGCGCACCGTGAGCATGATAATAACATGGCGGCAATCTGAGAAGAATTATAAGGGCGCAGCTGTTTTGGTAGGAGCATGGGCATAAGCAATCATCCAATGAAAGGAATTTTATCTAGCATCAGCCTCTCGAATTTTCATACAAACATCAGTCCTCATCTCTCTATGAGCTGACACGAAAGGCATCTGATAGTGCGGCTGAAGAAAACACGTGATCGAGGGGAGGTTTCTGTTTGAAAGAAGCCAATTGGTGCTTACAAGCACGGAAATGAATGATCATGGTAATGAGTAATAATCCATTAACATGTTGAAGAAATTAGAAGTGCAGAAGATATATCTCTGATTTGGTTCGCTGCAAAAAAAGGTTCGGAGGACGATTTGATCTATGAGTAGGCTTCATCTGCCTATTCTTGGTCATCTGGTAATTCACGCATGTAGAGGAAGTCACTATTTACAGGAAACACACATCTAAAGGAAGGGAGGAGGTCCATTTTATCGCTAACCATCAGATATACGACGCGAGGAAAGAATATCAGAAGGAAGGCTTGTATTCACATGCTCGTCTATCTGTGTTTTCTTTCTATCACTAATCAAGCTCTGGCAATTGACTGCATAACGTTAAAAGATCTAGCATGGAGAATACGTTTAAAAAGGTTCAGAATTCAGGTGTTATATGCAATAGAGGGAGTGCATTTCACACAAGTTTTGCTGCTGCCTTGAAAGGCGAAGTCAACATATTAGGGGAAGATCTGCTACTAAGGGTTAACGAAGAGGATGAACCATGATCAAAGTGTGATATCTGTAGAAGGCAATAGCATGTCAGAGAAAAGATTCCACTGACCTAATTTAGAGGAGATCAAGAGCCTTTGCAAATGATGAGGGCAGAGAGTAATATGATGCAAGTTGTACATTGACCGAGAGTGCTTCGGACATTCATCTTGTGTACACTCATTGCGTCGAAGATATTGAAATTATAGCTAGATCGAACGCTGATCGTAGGGAAGGAAAGAGAACAAGGATTTAAAAGGACAAATTTGGATGCTCTCGCCAATTCATGAGTAATATATATCTGACTATACAATAGATCTGTGCGATTTGACAATTCTTTTTTTCTCTGTTAACAGTACGCCATTTGTCTTGTAAGAGTTTTAAATTCATTTCAAAACCTGATTGTCGCAGCATGTTTGGGTATCTATTCACAGTCTTTGGTTGTTTCTTGATTAGTGAAAGCAAAACATCATCGTGACTTGACATATAAGTATTGCATGCATTTACATGTTGTATCACGAAGTAAACACCTGAAATTCTTTGAGCGTATAAAAGTGTTCACATAGTAAAACCTCTGGAAATCTTGTAAACATAGAGAATAGAAAAGATGTTTCTATCATTGTGTTGAGTCATGAAGTTAACACTAACGTTTTACATATATATACTCCTTAAAGTTATGGTTCTTTTATTACATCAACAATTCAATCTGATCCACTCTTCCAATTTGTTTTATGATTGACTGACAATTGCGAAACGAATCCCGTAGATTTTTTATCATTTTATATTACTTTGATCTAATAAATCTTCTTGAGATTAATTTGCTCTATGAGTCTCCAACCCTGTACCTGAGCTTGCTCCAAGCACCCGGCGTGCGCCGTGATTTCCAACGGTTGACTTGATCCACCAGCCATCCCTTTCGCATCGACAACGTGCCCGCTCCCTCCATTTCCATGGGATTTAACTTAATTTAATCAATCCATTAGGAAAGGACTTTCACAGGCCCCGGGCCCCAAGCAGTCACCGATGGACAGCAATGCCCCGCCCCTTAGTCAAACATCCCCCTTCAATCAATCGTCAGCCTGGCCTCGATCGCGATGGACAGTTGCGTGCCACGATGGACAGAAGCCGCTCAGTCGAGATGGACCTTGTACATGATGGAGAGACGCCACTCCCTCTCTTTCTACCGCAGATGAGGACTTTCACGCGCCCCAATCAGTCGCCGATGGACAGCTATGCCCCGCCTTGCATAGCTTATATTGTAAACATGAATCCAATAGTCTTTATCT
The DNA here is from genome assembly GCA_020310875.1 of Ceratopteris richardii. Taxonomy (NCBI): domain Eukaryota; kingdom Viridiplantae; phylum Streptophyta; class Polypodiopsida; order Polypodiales; family Pteridaceae; genus Ceratopteris; species Ceratopteris richardii. The sequence goes on along the minus strand of CM035427.1, from coordinate 93,201,467 downwards.
TGATAAGGATGCCACACTCCATGCATGATGATGGAAGTGCATTAAGTCAACTGTTGTATTTGAAAATGTATGCAAGAGGAAAATGAAAAGAACTATGTTTCACACAAAAGTAAACCACAAGGAAATCCCATCAAATGAAGCTTAATTTCTCTCTTTTGCACATACCACGCGTGCTCGCACGCACGCACGTACAGACGCATGCATACAATCAATTATATGTACAATGCATAAGACATGAATGGCCTTTTATGTCAGAGAGAGAGAGAGAGGGGGAGGCGCGTACAGACACGCACATACACGTGACAGAATATTGCTATTCATAGAATAGCAAATTGCAAACTCAACAGTCAAAGTCCAAACAAAACAATTTTATTTATTAATTCGGGACATTTATGAGCATGATAATCATTTTTGCTTCTTAATACCTTATCAGCAGTATCTAAGAACTGAGGACGAAAACCATCGCCATAGTAGAAGTTGAACGACACGTTTGCATTCATCCCAGCAAGCAATTCGACGAATAAAGAAGTGATGCATATGGTTCAGGAAAATAACTTTTGGGTTCAGAAGTGGAAGTTTTTATATCACATCATCAATACAAAATTCAGAAGTCTACAACGACATTCGGTTCAAACTCAGAATAGTCTGCACAGAAACGGTATTTTATGTCCTGATACAGATAGACAGAACCTAAGACTCTAGACAGATGGCTAGTTCCTATCCAAATACACTCTCTCTCTCTCGGTCTCTCGATCCAGTCTGAAGTAAAACAAATTAGTTCCTAACAATAAAACATTTTGATCGTTTGAATGTGCGAAGGAGAGAAATGAAGGAACTATGTTTCTCTTCAAATTCTCTTTGGGTTATGCGAACCCAATGACCTATGCAAGAAGCAAGCCACAACCATCACCTAGCTGCCTGAGGCCATCCTACTCAGAGTTGGCACGTAAGAGATCGAGGAACTTTAGAAACAAATAGAGGAACTCCAAGCACAATACGAACGACCTTCATCCTCAAAGGTAGAGCCTGAACCAAAAGAATTGGTAGAGATTCTAGTGGAGAAAAGTTTTGAAGATTGTAATCTAAAAAATTCATCACATAATTTCTCTTTTTTTAGGACACTAAAGTGCTCAGAGTACAACAACGGACTTAATGCACTTCCATCATCATACACGAAGTGTGCATTCCTATCAAGTTAAAGACTGTTGGATTCACATTTACAATATAATGTTTGCAAGAGGGAAACAAAATGTAGGAGTCTACTTAAGAGTTGTCAATCAAGCACATTCATAACAAAGATTGGAAGGCAAACTGATTTAGACAACTATGTGCAACATATAAGAAGGAAACATTTCTTCCATAATGAGCTCTTGAATATAAGAAACCACTTTAACATCACAAAAATTTATAAATTTATTCTATGCTTGAAGAAGCTATAGACTATGTGAATATGCTACAACTACAATTTCAGATTCAACGAGTAATTTGTCTTTACAAAGTGCTTCACAAACTAGGTTGCATTATTCGTTATTTGATGATTTGATTATTCGTGAATAATTATGGAATTTTTTGACGACTCCTTATTATTTGATCGAATTATTAAATGTCATGTCAGCTTATTTGGGCAAGCCCGAATAGGTTTTGCATGACAATTCGGAGATTTTTTCATCGAAGGTCTTTGATCGAAAATATTTTAGATTGAAAAGGTTTTAGATTGAAAACATTTTAGATTGAAAATACTTTAGATTGAAGAGATTTTAGATTCAAAACTTTGTAGATCAAAATTATTTTAGATTAAAAATCTTTTAGAATAAAAATATTTTAGATAGAAAAGATGTTACATTGTATTTTATTCATCTAAAATTCTTTGAGATTTAACATGTTGAGGTTGATTATTCATATTTGGAACTTTTAATTCTTTACTTCTAAAAGTACAATATATCAAATAATATAATAACACTTGATCATTCATCATACGATATCATCACGACACTCCACATCATAAGATTTGAATCAAAATCCACATAATATAAGTACATGTCTTAATTTCTAAATTAAAAATCATTTGACATCATCCACATCATAACATTTAAATTAAAATCCATTTAATATCATTGCACATATTAACTTTTGAAGTCCACATCATCACTATTGTATTAATCCATATCATAATATTTAAATTAATATTCAATCGATATCATCTACATGATAACATTTGAATTAAAATCCATATTATAGCACTAAACATCTTAACTTTTGAAATTCACATCATCACTCCTATATCAACCCATATCATAATCTTTGAATTAACATTAAATCAACATCATCCACATAATAACATTCAAATTAAAATCCATATCATATAGTTGTATATGGTAATTATTGAAATCCACATCATCACTCTACATTACAATCCATATTGTCACTACACACAACACCATAACACTTCAACTAAAATAAACAACTATATAATATTAACAAAATGTTTAAATTTAAAACCATAATAAAAAAAGATGTTTGATTCGCATATATATTCAATTTACACCAATCCACTTCAAAATTGTCCTAAGCCATCACTATGGGATAAGTTAAAACAATTTCCAGAGATATTTCTAAGAATTTTAAGCAAGTGATCTACATCTACTCTTTTGATTATATTCTTATATGTTGTAAGTTCTAAAACGTACTTGAATTTACCATTTAATATTCCCATGTAGGAGGTTGAGGACAATAGTAGTGACAGAGAGTGTGGGAGAGCGCAATAGAGGGAGGTGGACGTTATGATTCATTTGGGCCTTTAGATGCGTCTTGATCCATGGGCCATCCACACATCCCACTGATCTCTTTTGATTAGCATCTTCAAACATTAGATGCTTGAATGATCTAAAGGAGAGCATGGCGTGATGGATTCAATTTTTTGTGCCTTCATTTTGAGCCATTGGATCTTGGCACATCTAAAAGCCCATAGAAGAAGGCACCTTTTGCACATGTGAAATAAGAACTCAGCTCTAATGGGCTCATATTCATTCATGACCCTTAAATAAAATGTCACAGACGGCTAAGATTATCGAGGATGTTCTGTCAAAAGAGGAAAAAATAGGGAGCATTGAATGACATATGGCTTGAGTGTGGACTGGCAGAAAATGACAAGCTATTGGGCGTAGTTCTGTGGTGGTGGGTAAGATCTAGCACCATCAGATTGAATAGATCCAAGAAGGATCCAATGGATATCATTGAAAGTGGTCCAAATATTAAATAGTAAATCTCAACCCTTAGTTTCTGGCTCCATCCAACGGAGTACATTTACAAGCGACTTGTTTTTTACATTTAACATAAGCCTTTGATCTTTGAGTTCATCCAAGGGCTATGATTGAAAGTTTTGCACTATGAAACCAATTTCCAAAAAGATCGCGTGGTTTTTAGTCATTCAAACCACCTTTGACCACAAAAGAATGATGGAAGTCTATTCCTAGCCTATGTGATTAAGGGACTAGACTATGTTCATCACCCTCCTTTCATTGGTCCATCACCAATCACTGCTTAATCTAAAAGGCTCGCAAGGTTCATTTTCTCCCATAATGCTTCAAGTGAAGCTCCAAATAGACACAAACATGATGAGAGTAAAACATTAATATTGGAGCACTATAATGATTACAAACAAACAATATTTTATGTCAGTGGCATAGATAGAGAGAATCTAACACTCTAGACAAAAGACCAATTTGTTAGATTTATTTAGACCTCCATGGTCTACCATTGTTCTACCTGCATTTGGTCAAGGACTCTAGTCGGTTCAAGGACCAAATCTCGGGGGATCCAAGGCTCTAGCATGAATCTTAAGGTTATTCCATCTCCTCAGAGTGGCCATATGAGGAGTGTTTGGACCTTAGAGAAGATTCTAGAGGTGCCAAGAGCAAGGGCTATTTAAGGTTGGGAGGAGAGTGGCAAGTAGCTAATTGGGATCTTTTATTTAGTATCAGAGCTTGAGTGAGAGAAGGGAAAGCCTTGGAGAAACAAGGGGCTTCATCATCTTCTTGAGGAGTTTTTGGGAAAAAAAATTCCAAAATGTTGGAGCTTTTTCATGTGCGAATTGGAGAAAGGATTTGGGTGGCTGTCTTCAGACGCGTGTAGACCTTGGGACCATCGTTCGAAAGATATCAGCTATCGGAGCACCCATGCGAGCATACAGATAAGAGCCAATGACCTTGTATACATGGAGATAACGTTCTCAGAGTTTCCGCCCACATAGAGGCATCTCACGAGCATGAGGAGGGAGAAGACTCTTTCTCTCACCATTCTCCCTGAAGATAGAGAAGTGTGTGTCTCGTTCTATATATATAGGCATACTTCTTCAAAGAAATCACTATATGTAGGATAGAACCACTGTTGCGCATGCTCTTGGCTAAAGGATGTCGAATGGTCTAGACATAGAGAGATGTAAAGCTTCATGTTCTCTGATTTGTCCCCCTAAAACACCTACCTAGGCTCACCAATTTGACCATAACTTTGTCTAGGAATGTCCAAATTGAAAAACTCAAAGTTCTCTAGATTCTTTGCTTCAAGAATTCTCAATGATAGGTTAGATTCTAAGTTTTGATTAGTTATGGCCATCTATACAAAACTTTTAAGTTGATTGAGTGGAGTTGTGAGAACTTCTTCAGGCTTGAACTGTGTTTTTATCTTCTCATAGATGTTTAGGGAGGTGATTACATCTCATTCGAAATAATTTCATTAATTTTTTCTTCATTTAGAATCATAAATATCACTTACCCTTTAAGATTTTCATAGGAAATGAAGTAGAAAAAAGAAAAAGTTGATATTGATAGTTAGTGTATTATGCTAAATTCGATTTTTTGAATTTTTTCTTTGATTACTTTTATTGAATGGATTTGTTGAGGGATTAAAGACTTAGTTTTTATGCATTTATTTGCACATGGAAAGTCAATTATTCATTCATTAAATGTTCTCTTCAAGGATATATTTGAAAAGATTGAAAGATTTGCGTAGTATTATAATTGGTTGAGTATGAGAAGAAAAACGCATGTATGCATTGATAAGAATGAGTTTGTTGATTTTTGGTTATGAAAATACATGAATTCATTCACCAATGTGCACTCATATTCAAAATACATGCAAATGAATGTTTTACTGAGTCAAGCATTTAGTATTTTTTAATGTGTATTTTGACATTAGTAGAACCAATATATGATTTGATTTTGCAAACAAATATCCTCTTGATTTATGATTTATTGTAAATTAATGGCTTGATTAGTAATGAGGTCATATATTTTTACATACTAGTCCATCAAATTGTTTTAATTATAGGAAAAAGGTAGTTCAAATGCATAGAAAGGATCATGACAATGCATTGAAATTATGTTTTTGTAACATGAAAGGGTACTACTGCATATTGTTGTATTCATAAATTTAATTAGAAAGATCCAATTAGCATGAAACTTTTGTATCATGGTAGATGCACACGTGATTAACATGTTCACAAATTTTCATGTCTTTGGAAGGTCTTTTGATAGGTCAAATGGTTCAAAAGGTTCATAGCTATTGTATCAAAAGTTACCCTCTGGAAGGTATAGAGGGGTAACTTTAGAGGGCCATATCTCCTCATAAGAGTGTACAATTGCTGTGTTTTTTGTTGGATTTTAAATCCTACATATTTATTACTTTTTGGGCTCCAAATTTCATTAAATTTAAAATTTGGAATTGAGAGAGAAGTAAAATTCTCTCTGATCATTGTGTAAGGAATTCCCTCTAGCAATTTGTTGTAGATGTGCAAAAACTTGGGTGTTTCTCTCACACAAGTTGTCTAAATGATATGAAATTTTGGTATGTTCTGGAGAATAGTGCTATTATGGAAGTTAATAAGTTTCATAGAATTTGCATAAAAATTAAAGGGTGTAATGTCTATTTTAGCTCTCTGGTACCTTTGGCAAGGACTTGCAAGAGAAGTGTGTAGAGGTCTAGTAATTATTGTATTTCTCTGATTTGGAATTTGCAATTAGGATAAATAATTTTGAAAATGTGTATCAGCTATAGAGGCTTAATGCCCACCAAATGTGAAGCCATTTGGAGTTAATTTAGGGAGCCTATGAATATAATCTTTCCTCTGGTCTAGTTTCTATGTAGTACAAAATGTGCAAGTGTTATAGACACTATTTTGTTTGTGTCTCTCATTTGGAGAGTTCTATACTAATGAAACCTGTTGTAATAATAATGCATAGATAAGCTTTCAAATGACCCAAATTTCACTAAAGTTGAAGTTCATTTGATCAATCTACTGAGTGGCTCTAGGGAGCTATGTATCACTCCCAGGACCTCTCATACATAGGTATAGGTTTGCACAGTTTTGGTCGTAAATTCATGACCATAGATCCAATTCACTTGATTCTACTTAGAGGTGAAAGAGAAATTCTAGATCTATGTGATGTCAAAAATCATTATTTCGGGATATCATTAGGTACTTCTAATGTTCTAGATTTTTTGCAGGTACTACATGTTTTGACATAAGAAGTTAGACGAAGTTATTAAAGACTTTAGATTGTAAATTTCTTGGGAAGATCACTTGAATTTAGCTTGTATTAGACTTTTAGTTAGTATAGGCTCATTCATAATCAGTTTTCAAAATGTATAAATCTTGTGTAACTTGTTCATGGTGCTTATTGTTGGATGTATTTTAGGATTTGCCATAACTTGTATAGTTATCATGTAAACTTGTATAGGACATGGGGATTGAGTGAGATTTTCCTTTTGTGGATATATGGGATTGAGAGAGAATTTTGAAAACATCTTTCTAATTTGAATAATTAATTAAGATGCATTGTTAGTTAGGTATTGCATTTTATATTCAAATGACTTATCAATTATATTGTTTGTTTAGAATGAGTTTGGACGAGACTATAACTCCCATGAATGAGGTCGAGCTTGAGAGAACTTACACTATAGAGATTACGACTCTTACTACCAAGGTTAGAGGAATGCAGGATACTCTTTAGATGATCCTCAAAGCAATTAAGAAACCAGAGGTGCCACCAGTGGCTACACCAATGTAGATGGAAGTTTCGTCTACTGAACCATCTAGTTCGCAAATACCACTTGCAGATGTGGGGGCGTGTGCTAGTAGAGAGGTCAAGTGGCAAGTAAAGGACCTAAATCCAGTGAAATATCACAAATAGGTTAGTACCAGAATAGCAAATGCGGTAGAACAGTGGATAAGTAAGTGGGAGCAATGCTTTTGGATTTGCAATAATGAGAAACAATAGATCGAGCATGCCACTTACTGTTTGATGGATGTTGCTCATCGGTGGTGGAGGAAAATAGAGCAAGATAAGATAGAACTGGCTACTTGGGTAGATTTCAAGATCATGTTTTACAATAGTTTTGTTCCTCCAGATGAGTGTAGCAAGGCTCTAGATGCATGGTTTTTCCTACAGTAGAGACAACTTTCAGTGCAAGAGTATGCAGACAAATATAGGGAAATCTTATTGAAGATTCCAGATAAGGTGCGTGATTTTCTTTTGGTCCATAAATTTGTGTTTGGGCTTAGGGAGACGTTGCATCCACTTGTGCGTAAAGAGCACTACCACACCTTAAATGAGGCAATAGAACTTGCCTTGCTATTGGAGGATGGGTGATGCTCTCGATTGAAACTTTTGGACAAAAGAATACTTGGACAAGATTCAAAAAGCCCATAGCTTCAGTTCCAACGTCTAACAGATAGATGAATGTCATTCATACCTCAAGCCATGGGAAGAGAAAAGTAAGTGCATCCATGGCAGATAGAGATTTTTAGAGATCTAGTCTAACACAACAATAGAAAGAAAAGTCTCACCATGAGGGCCTTTGTTATGAATGCCTAGGTTGGCATGCTTATAGGATGTGTCCTAAGAAGAAGAAGAAGAAGAAGAAGAAGAAGAAGAAGATATCTGCAACAATGGTGGTGGAGATGCAGCAGTCTCACCGTCCACTCCATCATTTCCTTCAGATTTTGATCTTCTAGCTATAGATAGTGAGATGGATCCTCCATCTAAAAATAAACAACCCATCTTAAATATAACCATCATTAAGAAGGTGAAAAATATTCTGTATGTGGTGCTATCCTTAGTTGCTCAGAAAGGGTATCAGTTTCTAGACACCAAGTTGGTTGTCATGAGTGGGGAAGTTCATGGCAATCTCGTTAAAGTTTTATTTGATACAAGATCCACACATAACTTTATTAACTCTTCTCTAGTGAAGAAGCTAAAGTTGAAGACTACTCCATCTGAATACACCTACAGAGTAGAGTTGGCAAATGGGAAGGAATCTGAGACCAGGGATTGACGTGTTGTCGGATTACCAGTCTAGATAGAGACTTATAGAGATGAGCTAGATTTCAAGATTCCCAGGTTGGCCAGATTTGATCTCGTCCTAAGTAAACAATGGCATGCAAGTAAGAAGCCGACTATTAATTTTCAAACTCACATATATCAATTTAATCATAATGGTCGCCGCATCATCATCCGTGAAGAGCCCAACATTAAGGTCTACAGACGAGCATATACCTCTGCGATGGTAAAAGTAGAGTGTAAGTATTTCTATTTGTTATATTTTGAGATAAGGAGTTGTTAAGTTTACAAATTCAAACTAGTTTGGAAGCTCATCTAGCTTCTAGAATGAAAACGGAATTCCAACACTTGTTTCTTTTAGAGTTACCTTCAGGTCTTCTACCTTGCAGAAAAGTGGAGCATAGGATTGAGTTAGTACTAGGAGCTCATCCACTGGCCAGAAAACCATATCGAATGAGTCTGCAAGGGGAGGCAAAATTACATCGCACGGTTGAGGAGTATCTCGACAAAGGACTCATCAGATCCAGTTATTCACCTTTTGTAGCCCCATTGCTTTTGGTTCGCAAAAAGGATGGATCTTTCAGAATGTGTATAGACTTTAGAGCATTAAACAAAGTTACAATAAAGCACAGATATCCGATGCCTTGCATTGACGATATTCTGGATGCGCTAAGAGGTGCTATTTTATATAGTAAGATAGACTTAAAAAGTGGTTATCATCCAGTAAGAGTTAAGGATGATGATGTACATAAAACAACTTTTTGTACTAGATTTGGTCATTATGAGTATCTTGTAATGCCTGTTGGTTTAATTAATGCTCTAGCTACTTTTATGATGCTCATGAATGATATTTTTTGTCCTTTTGTTGGTCAATTTATGGTTGATTTTTTAGATGATATGTTGGTTTACCACAAGAGTTTTAAAGAACATGAATATCACTTACGTACAGTTTTTCATATGTTAGATGAGAATAGTTTGTATGTCAACCCAGAGAAGACACAATTATGTTTATCTGAGGTTGAGTACTTAGGACATATAACTTCTGTAGATGGAATTAGAATGGATCCACGAAAAGTTTCTATGATCCTTGGTTGGCTGATTCCTCAGAATGAGCGCCAGTTGCCATCTATAGAAAATTCATTGCCAGCTATTCACACATAGTTGCACCATTGACGGATCTATTATAGAATAATCAAAAGTTTGTGTGGACTAGTGCACAATAGAAAGCTTTTGACACATTGAAACAATCACTTTCAAGTGCCCCAATTTTATTAGTGGTAGATCCCCAAAAACCTTTTGAAATAGAAACCGATGCTAGTGGCATCACACTTTGTGTAGTTTTGATTCAAGATGGCAGACGAGTAGCTTTTGAAAGTAAGAAAATTTCTCCAGCTCAGAGAATATGGCCTCTCCATGAACAAGAATTATATGCAATAGTTCATGCTTTGAATATTTGGAGACACTATCTGTATGGTGCAACTTTTAAAGTATACACAGATCATCACACATTGAAGTATTTATATTCCTATCCTGATCTTCAGGGGAGAGAGGCTAGATGAGCTGAGTTGATCCAAGAATTTCATATGGAAATTCTATATAGAAAAGGAAAAATGAATACAGTTGCAAATGCATTATCTCGTATTTTGCATCATATTAGTTTCATAGTTTTGGAGAGTGATTTAATCCAAGAAATCAAAGATTCACTAATTGAAGATGATTATTGTCAATTTATAATCATTAAGTTGTTAGAAAGTAATGAAGATAAAGCCTTTTCTAATTTTCAAGTGGAGCAAGGTTTGCTCAAAAGAAAGGGAAAGATTTGTGTGCCTAATTCCCAAGAAGGGAAGTTCAAAAAACAAGTTATTTTCTAGAACCACGATGTAGCTTGTGCAGACATCTTGGTATTGCAAAAACTTTACAGTTGATCAAATGCACGTTTTGGTGGTTGAAGGTGGTTAGAGATATAAACAATTATGTAAGTTAGTGTTTCAAATGCCAAGTGAATAAAGCACAGAGGATTAATCCTTCAGGTCTGCTACAACCATTAGAGATACCGTAGTATTGTTGGCATAGCATTTCCATGGACTTCATAATGGGTCTACCTAGGACACTATGACAAAAGAATGTTATTCTTGTAGTGGTTGATAGTTTGAGCAAAATGGCACACTTTATCCCTACAAAGGAATTAGTGGAGGCTCTGCAAGTCATAGAACTATTTATTTAGAATATTTTTAGACTGCATGGTCTAACTAAATCAATTGTTTGAGATAGGGACCCTAGGTTTACAAGAAATTTTTGGAAACAGATGTTCAATAAGCTTCAAGTTCAACTCAAGATGAGTAGTGGAGAGCATCCACATATAGACGGTCAAACCAAAAGAGTTAATTAGATACTGGAAGATATGCTATGGCAATAGATTGGGATAGTTTCCTCCCATTAGTTGAATTTGCTTATAATAGTTGGAACCACAAGACTACTAGGCTGGCACCTTTTGAGGTGATCTACAGATTTATTTCACATAGTCTAGCTACCATTGGGTTACCCACGAAATCTCTGAGTGCTTCACAATTTTTAATAGATATACAACCTAACTTGAAAATAGCTCAGTTCAATCTCCTGCAAGCTACTGATGGATGAAAGCATTTGTAGATTGACATCATACAGCACGAATGTTTCAAGAAGGCGATCGTGTGTTTTTACAGGTTCCACTTGGTTCATCATTAACAGTGGGTCAAAAACCCAAGTTATCCCCTAGATTTTGTGGACCTTGGACAATAATCAAGAAGATTAGTGATGTCGCATATAAATTGCAATTGCCAAATAATTGCAAAGTTCACCCAGTTTTCCATGTTAGCAAGTTGAGACCATACATTTCTCGAGATGAGAATTGCGTAGATGGTTTAGTTGCTTTAGAAAACAGAGTATCTACGCTAGATGATCCATTTTTGGTTCATGATAAGAAGGAGCAAAAGTTACGAAATCACTCCATACTAGAGTATTTAGTAGCATGGACTAGCCGTCCACTCACAGATGCTACTTGGAAATCAAAAGCTCTAATTCATAAACACTTTCCTTCCTTAATCACTGAGGACTCTGATCTCTAGAAGGGGGAGAGAGTGTTAGATTTATTTAGACCTCCATGGTCTACCATTGGTCTACCTGCATTTGGTCAAGGACCCTAGTCTAGTCAAGGACCAAAGCTCGAGGGAACCAAGGCTCTAGCACGAATCTTCGAGGTTATTCCATCTCCTGAGAGTGTCTATATGAGGAGTGTTCGCACCTTAGTGAAGATTCTAAAGGTGCCAAGGGTAAGGGCTATTTAAGGGTGGAAGGAGAGTGGCAGGAGGATATTTGGGATCTTTCACAATTCCTATCCAAACTCTCTCTCTCTATGTTATTTTAAGAGTAGTGTACTAAAACAAGGCACTATAATGTCACCTCTCTAAGAAAATTTAAAATAATAATGCATGATAGTAAGTAAAATTTTGAGAAACCTTAAAATCCCATAAAGAATTGTACCTAGATATTCAATAAAAAATTGTACTTAGATATTCAATAAAAATTACATTAATCAGAAAATAACCTATTTTTTAAAACTCAAAATGAAGAAATGATTGAATATGTTAAGAAAGAAGTGTTTATCTACAAACTTGTATATGAGAAGAAAAAAATATTTTCTCCATAGATTTTCTTCTCCTTGTATTAGAATATTTTTTATATGTTATGTTATAGTCATATAATCATTTTACACAAGTATAGGGAATCAAAAACATTATCTTTATAGTAATAAATTTGCTACTATATAGGGTGCTCGTGATATAATTAATAGCATAGGAGCTTTTTATATATTATTGATGCATAGAACACCAACATTTTTGAAAGATCGAGCTTTCATTATGCTTGAGGTGGATATATTCTACATCAAATCCATTATTTGGCTGCCATAGATATGCCTTGAACAATAGAACTTATGTGCACATATTTTCTTTGTATTAGTTGGTTGGTCACTTATGATCATTTCTTGTAAGGTTCAAGGTACTTACCTTTGTAAACAAAAAGAGTAAAACACCTAATAGCCATGAGTTAGAAGTGTTTGGGATTGATTCTCAATCAATCAATCAAAAGGTAGATGTGATTTCAACTTTCTCTTTTCCTAGATTGTAAGAAAAGATGCCTATCAATCTAAACTAACAAACCTCCCTAATTTCGAATTCAAATTCATGGAGAAAAGGTGTGACCATATCGTCAAGAGTCTATATAAAGACTCCACGAAATTTTTACATAAAGGAGATTGATGATTTGAAGCAATACATATACTCTTTGATCATTGCTTGGTGGTAGCTCTATTCTCTACTCCTTCCTCAGACTTAGTCAACTTGTAGAGATTGGTGTTGTCTTTACCAAGCTCCAAAACAAATGTTTAAGTAGGCATTGGAAAGTTTATGTGTACAAATTTTTAGATGATTTGATTCACTAATTTTAGAGAAATTCAAGTTTTGTAGTCTCCAGGTCATTCTCTTCAACTCCCCAAAAATCGGTATGATGCCAGTTTAGTGCTAAGGTGATTGCTCCTTCTATAATTGTTATAAATTAGGGCTTTTATGCATTACAACAAGAAAAACCTTTGTTTGACACTCCCTTAAGAGTAATATTCCCAATTTTTGTTGTGTTGGTTGCTCTCACTGTTTGAAGTCACAACTTCCATTTATTTTTAGAAGGTTCTTGTGAGGTGGTCAAGGTGCACCTTATCTATTTTGCATCAACTTGTTCCTGTTGATGTTCCAAAGTACTTATTGGGTTTTATTGCACTAACCACAATACTACAAGGCCTACTTTATATATCCAAAGAGGTAGGGCTGGTCTTGTGCTGGTTTGTTGGACCAACTTCATCACTTGGCAACTCAATTTTCCAAGTGTCTCCAAGCTTCTCCAACTTCTTTCAGTGGTATCAGAGCAACTTCAAGATGGGAGATGGCTTTCCATCAATGATTGATAATCTTGATAGGCACAATTATGATGCTTGGAAAATCAGAATGGAGGCTTATTTGCAATGAAGAAACCTATATGGGATTGTATGAGGTGATGAAGCAATGCCTATTCCAAGATAGGCTCACACTTTGGTGTGAACGGGATGCTCAAGCAAGGTCATACATACTGAAGTGGAAACAGATAGGCTCACACTTTGGTGTGCAAGGGATGCTCGAGGAAATAGACAGGCTCACACTTTGGTGTGCAAGGGATGCTCACGCAAGGTCGTACATACTCAACTCTATCTCTGATTTTCTATTACCATGTATTAGAGGATAAGACATCTCAAGAGACTTGGGATTCTATAGAAACTTTCTTTTTTTCTAGTATAAAGGCAACAAAGAACCATCTTTGGAATGAGTTAAACTAGATGAATAATACTAAAAAAAAACCATCACAGAGTTTGTTACAAAGGTCAAGGAGGTTACTGATCAACCGGCATCCATTCTAGAGTTGATTGAAGAAGAGTCCATCATGAGGCAAATTTGGAATAAGATTAGAGATGATAAGGAATGGAAATCTTTCTGTTGAAACTCAAGTATCAATCATGCAAACAGACTCAACCACGAGTTTTGCAAGTGGAACAATAAAAAAGGAGGATCCAAAGTCATGGATAAAGTTAGAAGCTCCACCAAACTCATCAAATCAGCCACCAAAAAGTGCAGCTACACTTATTGGTGGGTGGTTAGCTAGATTGTAGGAAAATTAAAACTCTATATAAGCATCATCCTGCCTTTGTTTCTTGAGTTGTATGCATTCCACGAGTTTCTCACAGTTTAGTGAAGTCATAAACTCCACCAAGCAGCCCCCTTGCTTGCTTACCTCATTTTCTCATGATTTTGCTCCTCTCTATCTAGAGGTGTAGTTAGGCTTTTCCAAATCTGATTGTAGCAGATTGCAGAGAATTGTTTACTCTCTCATTGTAATCTTTTTCGTTGATTTTAAGCTTCATTTGGTCTCTCATATAGTGCCCGAACGTTTCCAAAGTTTCAAGTTATTTAGCTAAGTGAGTTGTGAGAAATTGCTAACTTTGTGTGAAGGTATATCTTTGCACATAGGCAGAGAGTGTTGCAAACAGGTAGCCTCTCTTGCAGAGGGCGGTTCTCCCAGGTGGAATATCCATTTTGGATTATTTAAATCTTTTTGGGTAGCTCTTATAGGCTATTGCAAGTATGAAAAATTGCAATTTAATTCACTACCTGTGGACCTAGTGGAGGGCAGCCATCTTCCATTCTTGCATTGGGGTGTTAGAATCATCCCCCATCAGTGGTATCAAAGCCATTTTGGAGGCTTGGAGACATCAGTGGGCAGCATATTGAAGACATTAAGGTATCAAGGCAACTCGTGGAAGCACAAGGAGGACTTATCAAAGCAAGAAGACATTGAAAGGGGGCTACGTCGATCGAGATCTCAACTAGTGAAAGGTTTACAAGGGAAAAACTATCAAAAGGTAATATCCACACCTTCTAAATCATATAAACACATGAGGAGAAGCTAGAGGAACATCTTAGAGCTCAGTATGACTGCATATAATGCACAAATAGAGAATTTAGAGACAGGCAATTATCAACCATGGAAATTTAGAGTTAGCAACTACCTTATGGGGACAGGATTGTGGTGTTTAGTGAGCGGCACGGAGCCAATGCTTCATGTACATGATCCACCACTTCAAGGGCAGGTCAAGGAACTACTAACATAAATGATTACATTTTGAAGGTTAAGGAGCTTGCAGATGCTCTAGGCTCAATTGGGAGCCCAATCGAAGATGATGATCTTTTTGCACACACTCTCAATGGCTTGAGAGAGGATGAAAGGTGAAAACCATTCACCATCTCGGTTTATGTGAGGGATTTCCTACCAGAATTTGATCAATTAGTCACATTGATGGTGACTGAGGAGATGAACCAAGGAGGTTCACAATCAAAGGGCATCTAAGCCCAATTTTTCTATGCAAGTAGAGGCAAAGGAAAAAGAGGTGGATAAAACTCCCAAGGCAGAGGGAGAGGAAGGTCAAGCTAAAGCTCAAGCAACCAAGAAGGATCCAAACAAAGCTATGGATCAAGAGGAAGAGCAAGGAGTAGAGGAAGAGGAGGAAGATCACATGGAAGAGAAGCATCCAATGGAGAATGCTACAATTGTGGAAAATCGGGCCATTATGCAAGAGATTGTTGGTCCAAAGGAGGAGGCAATCAAGGATACAAAAGGTACCAAGGTAATTATGCTAGTACTTCAGCAAAATCAGAAAATGAGAACTTGCTTATGATGTATGGTTCAATTGAAAGAGTCAATTCAGATTTTACATGGTACATTTATAGTGGTTGCAACAACCATATGAGTTGCAATAAAGATGTTTTCTTTAATTTACACTCACCCATAACGCAAGGACATGTAGAGACAGGGGATGACATTGAGCACAAGATTACACATGTGGGAGATGTTGCATTGAATGGATCTCAAAGATCCAAGGTGTTGAAGGATGCATTGCATGTGCCAACCATCACAAAGAACTTGGTTTCAGTTGTACAAATGGTTGAAAGAGGTTATGAGGTGAGGTTCATTGATCAAGGATGTTTTGTTGAAGAACCCATTCAGGAATAAAATCCCATAGAAAAAGGAAAGAAGCAAGGAAGACTCTTCACCATGGTGGTAAAGCCATCAACCTCTCACACTGTCTACTTGTCAATTGGAAATAAACAAATTGCAGAAATCGGCTTATGGCAAGAACGAATTGGGCACATAAACTTACTAAGGATGAAGAATATGCAAAGAAAGGGCTTGGTGAGTGGTCTACCTGATCTTACATCTCACAATATGCAGCATTTGTGCCATGCTTGTCAATTAGGAAAACAAAGCAGATTTCCATTCAAGAAGGGAGCACATGTGAGCAATGAAGTGTTGAATCTCATACACACAGATGTATGGGAACCTACAAGGGAGCCATCCATTGGAGTTAATAGATATTTTGTCACATTTGTAGATGATCATTCAAGGTTTGTTTGGATGTATTGAATGAAGTCAAAGTTAGAGGTGTTTTACCACTTCAAGAGGTTCAAAGACCAAGTGGAGAAGGAAACAGGGAAGTATATAAAGACTCTGAGATGGGATGGAGGGGGAAAGTATTTTTCAAATGATTTTTCAGATTTTTTACATGACCATGGCATCAAAAGGCAATTCACTTGCAGGTATAGACCTCAGCAAAATGGGGTGGCAGAGAAGAAGAATAGATACATAGCAGAAGTGTCTAGAGCTTTATTAAATGAAATGAATGTTCCTAACTCTTATTGGGCTGATGCACCAAATATAGCCATATGCATTATGAATAGGTGTCCAACCTCAGGAGTACATGAAGTTACACCTTATGAAGCTTGGTGTGGTAAGAAGCCCAACCTCTCACATCCCAAAGTATTTGGTTGTGTGTGTTATGTTCACATACCTCAAGAATTGAGACACAAGTTAGACCCGAAGGCACATAGGTGTATATTTCTTGGATATTCTTCAAAGCAAAAGGGTTTTAGATGTTATAACCCTTGCACCAAAGAGCTTAAGGTATCAAGGGATGTCATATTTGATGAGTTGCTACCTTGGTATGGTAGCAAAGATGTGTTACAGGTTGACGATGCATATGAAGCCGAGAAGAAGTTCAAAGAGCAACAACAAAGCATGGAGATAAGTGGTCCAAACACTTCAAGCACACCATCAAACGAGAGTACTACATCAGCTTGGCATGGAAGGACAAGGAATGAAGCTCATCCAAGTGAAGGAAGTAGCAAATGAAAGGAAAAGGCAAATGATGAAGACCGATGGGTAGACATGGAATCTACAAGTGATGAAGACATGGAAAATTAGAAACTCCAGGATTTAAACCATATAAACCAAGGAAATATGCAAATATGTTTACCAAAGCATGGGATGGAGTAAAGCTACAAGACTTCAAGGCATGCACTGGAATGAAGCACCTAGGCATTGAGACTTGAGGAGGAGTGTTGAAAATCAAGTCTCATTCATGCAAAATGGTTCAACCACGAGTTTTGGAAGTGAAGAAATAAAAAAGGAGGACCCAAAGTCATGGAATAATCAACCACCAAAAAGTGCACCTACACTGTTTGGTGCGTGGTTAGCTAGATTGTAGGAAGATTAAAACCCTATATAAGCATCATCCTACCTTTGTTTCTTAAGTTTTATGCATTCCACAAGTTTCCCACTTAGTTTAGTGAAGTCATAAACTCCAAAAAGCAGCCCCCTTGCTTGCTTACCTCATTTTCTCATGATTTTGCTCCTCTCTGCCTAGAGGTATAGTTAGACTTTTCCAAATCTGATTGTACTAGATTGCAGAATATTGTTGGCTCTCTCATTTTACTCATTCTCATTGATTTCAAGATCCATTTGGTCTATCATATAGTGCCCTCAAGTTTGCCAAAGTTTCAAGTTATTTGGCTGAGTGAGTTGTGAGAAATTGCCAACTTTGTGAAGGTATATGTCTGCAGATAGGTAGAGAGTGTTTCAAACAGGTGTTTGTCTTGCAGAGGGTGGTTCTCCCAGCTAGAATATCCATTTTGATGATTTGAAGCTTCTTGTGTAGCTCCTATAGGTTGTTGCAAGTCTGCAAAATTTCATTTTAATTCTCTGTACTTGTGTAGAGAAAAGATCAGAACAGTGAGCATATATCGCTGCTTGTGGACCTAGTGGAGGGAAGCCATCTTCCATTGTTGCATTGGGGTGTTAGAATCTTCCCCCAATCACTTTCAGCACAACCTATGATCTCATCATGGATGTGAAAAATCTAGAATTCAACATCTTTCTTGGAAACCTTTTCAATCAAGAGGCGAACAATAGCAAAATTAAGGTAACTCCTATAATGGTAATTCAACTAGTGCTTTATATGTAGATAAAAAGGACAAGAAGATGAAAGGAAAGAATAAGGAAGAAGATGAAGAGGAGACTTCCCAAGCTTACTTTAGAGGCAAGAGCAAGTGGGAAGGGAAGAAGAAAGGACCAAAACATGACAAGACCAAAGGCTAGAATGTTCAAGCTTGTGCCATCTGTGATAAGACAAACCACACTACACAGAATTGTTGGTTCAATGGGAAGAGCCAAAAAGTAAGTGGAAGAGGTGGATATGGCAACAATAGAGGTAGAGGTGGACACAACTTCAACAATAACAATAGAGGCCATAACTGAAGGGACTACAACAATTATTCTGAAGATCATCAACATGAAATCTCATCGATCTTGATGAATCTAAGCCACAAGGAAGGTAAAGAAGATGATCATTTATTCTACATAGATTCAGGATGCTCAAATCATGTTGTAGGCAATATAGCTCTTTTATCTTATTTGGAAAGTCGAAAGCATAGACATGAAGTTCAAACATGGAATGACACAAAGCATAGTGTGGAGAAGGTTGATAATGTCAAAGCTTCCAACGGAGGAGAAATATTCTAAGAAAGGTACTCTATGGTCCCACTATTACAAAAAACTTAATAAGTGTAGGCCAAAAAGTTGAGAAAGGCTTGCAAGTTAGGTTCACCCAACATGGAGCTTTTGTGGAAGATCCATGTCAAGGCTTCAAGAAG
Source organism: Ceratopteris richardii (assembly GCA_020310875.1). Classification (NCBI taxonomy): domain Eukaryota; kingdom Viridiplantae; phylum Streptophyta; class Polypodiopsida; order Polypodiales; family Pteridaceae; genus Ceratopteris; species Ceratopteris richardii. Next base: position 93,182,530 of record CM035427.1, on the reverse strand, counting down.
ATAGCCAAAGGTGAGAAGCATTGTAGGGTCTTTACTTTTGAAGTAGGAGAAACCAAAAACATAGATGTATTCAACTTTGGGTCTTTAGCTTATGTTCATGTACCATCACAAAGAAAAGGTAAGCTAGATGAAAGGGCAACAAAGCCAATGTATATTGGGTATGAATCAACTCAGATAAGTTACAGGTTCTATAATCCTTCAACCAAGCAATTCACTACAAGTAGGGATGTTATGTTTGAAGAACACAGGTCTTGGTATGATGAAAACAAACAAAAGGTAACTCTACCATATGATCTTGATTCTGATTCTCATCAATTAGGAATCAAGCATGATACATAGGTCCAAGATCAAAACAGTGATACAGATGATGACCAAGATAAAAAGGATAAGGATTACAAGCTATGGAAGTCAAGAGGCAAAGCAAAGATGCAAGAGTGTGGAGAATGCTCCAAGCAAGCACCTAGAAGGTCAACAAGGGAGAAAAGACAACTAGAATGGTATGGATATGATTCCACATTTGTTATAGAGCATTCAATCTACTTGGCAAAGGAGTCAATTTCAAAGGAACCCTCAACCTATGAAGAGGCAAAGGGAAACCCTAATTGGGAAAAGGCCATGAAAGAAGAAATAGTTGCTTTGAATGTGAGGAACACTTGGGATTTGGTTCCAATGTCACCCAATCAAAAGGTAATTGGTTTCAGATGGTTATATATAGTTAATAGAAACTTATATGCATCAATTTCTAGGTACAACGAAAGGCTAGTTGCCAAAGGATGCTCAGGAACTCATGGTATAAACTATTAGGAAACATTCTCACTAGTTGCAAAGATGACTACAATTAGAACATTGATAAGTGTAGCTACTACAAGAAATTGGAGACTCTTCCAACTTGATGTGAAAAATGCATTCCTAAATGGTTGGATACGTGAAGAGGTAGACATGTCACAAACACCATGTTTTGAAAATCCTAATCATACATCTTATGTTTACAGACTTAAGAAAGCATCGTATGGATTAAAACAAGCTCCTAGAGCTTGGAATTAAAGGTTGGTAACATATCTTCAAGATCAAGGGTTCAAACCTAGCAACTCAGATCCTTCTTTATTCATCAAAAGGGATCACAATGAGGTTATCTATCTATGCGTATATGTAGATGATATTATTGTGATAGGTTATGATCTCAATGGCATTCAAAGGATCAAAAGACTCATGCGATGGGAGTTCAACATCAGTGTCTTAGGTGAGCTCACATATTTCCTAGGTATGTGAGCGACTTATACATATTAAGGGATGTATCCAAGTTAGAGAAGATATATTCAAGACGTACTTCTCAAGTTTAGAATGGGGAACACAAAGCTTGTAGGTACACCTTTGGAATTGAACCATAAATTAAGTGTTTATGAAGGTGAGCGTATTGATGATCCTAAAGAGTATCAAAGTTTATTTGGTAGCTTGATATATGATACTCACACAACAACAAACATATCATATAGTGTGGGAGTGCTTAGTTAGTTCATGCACTCACCAAGAAGGCCACACATGGATGCTGAAAAGCGAGTACTCAAGCACCTCAAAGGGACACTTAATGAAGCATTTGCAAGTTCAAAATTGGTGTCATGGAGTTCCAAAAAGCAACCAATAATTTCTTTATATTCAACTGATGCATAATATAGAGATCTAACTATTGCAACTCAAGAAGCAATATGACTCAAGGAGTTGTACTGAGGTTTGGAACTTGTAAATTCCATACCTCACTTACTTGGAGATAATGTAAGTTCCATGCATTTGGCTGCAAATCCAATTTTTCATGCAAGGAGAAAGCACATAGAAGTCCATTACCACTTTGTAAGAGAGAAGCTTATGGCAAAGGAAATTGACATTTCATTTGTTCCAACTAAGAAGCAAATAGAAGACATGATGACAAAGGCACTTGATGGGATAAAGCTTTATAGATTCAAAGCTATGACAGATATTCAACCTATGAGAGAATGAAGACTCAAGAATACTTTAGCTTGAGGGGGAGCTATTGGAACATCAAGCTTTCATTATGCTTGAGGTGGATATGCTGTACATCAAATCCATTATTTGGATGCCATAGATATGCCTTGAAGAATAGCACTTATGTGCACATATTTTCTTTGTATTAATTGGTTGATCACTTATGATCATTTCTTGTAAGGTTCAAAGTATTTACCTTTGTAAAAGGGAAGCATAAAAGGCCTAAAATCCACAAGTTAGAAGTGGTTGGGATTGATTCTCAATCAATCAATCAAACTGTAGATATGATTTCAACTTTCTCTTTTCCTAGATTGTAGGAAAACATGCCAATGAATCTAAACTAACAAACCCACCTAATTTTGAATTCAAATTCATGGAGAAAAGGCGTGGCCATATCATCATGAGTATATATAAAGACTCCACAACATTTTTTAATTAAGGAGATTGATGATTTTAAGCAATGCATATACTCTTTGATCATTGCTTGGTGCCATCTCTATTCTTTGCCCCTTGTTCCTCAAACTTAGGCAACTTGCAAAGATTGTTGCTCTCTCTATAGAGATCAAAATCCATGCTTTAAGTAGTCATTGCAAATCTAGCACTTTCTAGTTTATGTGGACAAAGTTTGAGATCATTTGGTTTACTAATTTTAGAGAGATTGAAATGTTTTAGTCTCGAGGCTATTCTCTGCAACTTCTTGAAAAATCAGGATGACACTAGTTTAGTGCTAAGGTGATCGCTCCTTCTATAGTTGTTATAAATTAGTGCTTTTATGAATTGTAGAAATCCAACCCTATTTATGAAACTCCCTTAAGAGGAATGTTTCCAATTGTTACTGCGGTGTCTGCTCTCAGTGTTTGAAGTCACAACTTCCATCCATTTATAGAAGGTTCTTGTGAGCTAGACAACGTGCAACTTATCTATTTTGCATCAAACTATTCTTGTTGATGTTCCAAAGTACCTTGTGTACCTAAGTCCTAGAGTCTTAGTGACTTGTGCTGAATGACATTGTACCTCAATTTCTCACAAGTGCATATAATGGTGGATTAATGCAAGTTTAATTATCAATTCATTCATAGATTTTTCTACCTCTCAAGTCACTCATCCCCCTAAAAATGCACGTCGTGATACTTGTTGCAGTAGGAAGCACAAATTAGGCCTTTTCTCTCAGCTCAAATACCCGAATATGGTCAATAATTGGTTTTTTTGAAGCTCTCAAGGAGACACACCTAATGTTGTGTTTTCGGCCTAATTTGACAAACACACTTTAAGAAAAAAATATTGAATAGTAGGAAACAACCACTCCTACTTTGGAACTCACCAAGCTTCACCTACGCACTACAATAGCTTAACCAAGAAGGGGAGGGGTAGACAACACTCTTAGACACACATTTCGGCATCAAATACACATGCAAGCCCTTGGAGAAGAATATACTCAGGAGAGAACAAGAAAATTCAAAATTTCAGCTTGATTCCTCACAATGTTAAAAAGTCTTTACAAAGAGTCATCAAGTGACTTATATACATGTGTGCTAAAAATGGTCCTTTCACACAAGAGACCGAAACTATTATTGAAAAACACTAATTCCTATTATTGTACAGAGCTAATGTTACAATGTTTAGTAATGTTGCATCTTAGAGGACTCCTCTAGAGCATTTACATGGCTTTTGAAATGATATCATGAGAATTTGAAGAAAAATTATGCCCAAATTTGAAAATTTTTGGGGCTTGCTTCTCTTGAATTTTCTTCTCTACAAAACTCTCCCCTTCTTAGCCTCTATCGTCCCTTGACACGCTCCTGTTCTTCAACTTGGTCCTGCTTCTATTCTTCAACTTTGTCCTTTTTTCCTTCTGATGTTGTATGGTGAGTTGACCACTTCCAACAATTGTGGAGGCCTTATCGATTAAGAGGTAGTTCATATTTCCCTTGAATGCATGCCATGAGCTGTCAAGGAAGCCTTCAAAACTTTGAGACAATTTTTTATCTTGTCTAAATCTTCACTTCAATGCTTATGTTCGCCTCTTGAAATTCCTTATATCTTCACATTTGGGTTTTTGTATCCATTCTTGTTGCCATGCATGCACCCGTTAGTAAACATTATATCCAATTTTAGTCAGGTTGACTCTTCAAAGATCTTGTTATAAATATTTGTTTATATCCTCCGGGACTTGTTGCTTTCTTCTTAGCTTGTTTGTCTCTTTTCACGGCACACACCAAGTGGCTAAGGTGATGTATATTTAGTCACCTTTTAGTGAAGTTCTTCCCATTGTTGGAAGGACCTTATGGTTGTGGGATGGACCTGATTTCTTTCTTTGTTTTCATTCTTCGGGTCCTCTTTCTTTTGCATTACAGCCTGATGCATGCCCCTATGGGGCTTTGGGTAGAGATTGAGTCTTTTATTGAGGTATTTTGCATCTTGATTTTCTTGTTCTTCTTTCCTTGTTGGATTCTCCCTCCACATGTCCCTCCTCCTGAAATCTGTCATCCTCCACAAGCTTTTCTAGGCAACGTGAGTAGGTGTGGACTATAGTTCACTCTATTAAATGAAGCAAATTAGATTCACATATCATGATCTCTTTCCATTGAGCTGATTTAATTTCGTCATGTGGAGCTTCTCTGTGGTTGGAAAAAAATGTTAACTCCTAGGCGACTAATCGAGCATTTAAATTCATAGACATTTTCTTGGGCTAGTTTCCTCCACAACTGAGGTTTGACTTGAAGCAACTCTACCAATTTCAAAGAACATCGGACTTTTCTTTTCTTCAGCTCTGATAGTGTGCTTGAGGTTCCATCTTTTAGTTTCTTTCCTTCATCCCTTATGGTGGGTGCATGGAAAGGTTTGGATGTTGGTTCATATTCTCCTATATAATTAGGAAGTGTTGTTAGACTCATTCCTACTTCCCTTTTGTGGCCTAGCTAGGATAATTCCTCATAGATCACTTCTGGTTCTAACTTTGGTCGATTTATAGTGATGTCTAGTTCTTTCAAGGGTGATTCCCTATCTTCATCCTTTCTCCATCGGTCATTACAAATTTTGGCCCAAAGGTCATGTGACTAGTTGGTCTCTACTTCTAGAACCACAAAATTTTGTTCTCCTCTTTCAACATGTATATCTTCCCTCATCTCCTCCTCTTGTTTTCCTTCCTTCTATCGTTGATTGTCAGTTGCTAAGAATTCTTGAAATTTAGCTTCCGATATCTTGGTCTTGGGAAGGGTTGGCACTTTGAGTTATGAGAAAAATAATAAATGGTGGATAACAATCACTCCTACTCTACAACTCACCAAGCTTCACACATGCACTACAATAGCTCAACCAAGAATGGGAGGGGTAGACAACACTCATAGACACATATTTCAAGTATCAAACACACATGCAAGCTCTTTGAGAAGAAGATATTTGGCAGAGAAGAAGCAAACAAGCACATATAGTGGTCTTTTAAATCTAAAGAAACAAGCTTCACATCACAAAAAATTATAAAATTATTCTATGTTTGAAGAAGTTATATGCTATATAAAGATGCTACAAGTACAATTTCAGACTCGACCAGTAATTTTTTTTTCTACATATTCATAACTTCAAGAGAACAATGGAAGTCTTTCATTCGACATTGAGTTCTTATCCATATTCATTTGCGAAGATGAAATCTACTACGATGTTACCTGGGATAAATTTTGACTTGAGCAACGAAGACCTCCAACATACCATTTTCTTGATAGATCTGCAAGTAGTGTCTTTCTTCATGTTTAGGGATTTCTCTTTATCTTTGTGAGTAGATAATGCTATATCCTATGCATACCTAGTGATATCAGCCTCTCCACACTACCTTCTATAAGGCTCTCACCCCATCATGTAGGCCCTTCCGATTTCCTTTCATTGAAGGAGAGCAGATACATCTCCTTTGCACCTCTTCAATCTTCTTCTTCTTATGTACAAAGGATGGAGGTCCATACCTTCAATGAGTGTCTTTGCTTTTGTGCAGCATCAACTTTCGACCCCTAGGATGCCTTCAGCTCTTTATCCTAGCAAATTTTAGGCATCCAATCCTTGATTTGTGGGACTCAAGGGTTCTTATGGATGCTATGGTTGCTTTTCATTGTATTTGCAATTAGTTCAAGCTAATGTGGAAGTGTAGATCTGAATGATCAAACTTCCTTAAATCTACACACACACACACACACACACACGCACACACACATACATACATACATATATATATATATATATATATATATATATATATATATATATATATATATATATATATATATATATATATATATATATATATATATATATATATATATATATATATATATATATATATATATATATATCCATATGTGTCAGACATTGGTCTACAGAGACCACTCCATGTGTGTGCGGGACAAGGGCCAGCCTTAGCCAAGGTGCGAAGCTCGGGGGGTATCCTAAGGTATTCAATGGTAATGGGGATGAGTGTTTCATGATGGCCACATGGTGGCACTAGACCATTCGAGATCATTACTATTTTGGATGCAAGAGGATATATTGGATGGGAGGAGAGTGGCACACACATCATTAAGAAGTTTTCATTTTCTAAGCTTCAAGAGAGTTTTTAGTTATTATATTCTGTATGCAAAGCCTCTTTTGGAAGTTTAGTATGCTCTCTTTAGGGATCTCTGGAGTTTGATGCTCACCTGAAGCATCTACCTCCATGCTTGGAAAATTGGTCTCACGCACAACTTCCTCTTTCTTGGATCCACACACATGCTCCAAGATGTCGTGAAGTGTGCTCTCTAAGTTTTCTATCCTAGCACTCATGGTCTCTATAGGGTTTGAGGTGTGCTCAACCATGAGTGTATCAGTCCTGATTCCATGCTAAGATAAGGTGTAAGTCTCTTTTTATGATTTTATGGTTTTTTTTAGTTTATGTGCTTTATGTACACCTAAGATCAAACTGATAGTGAAAATGAACTAATCACAAGCCTTTGCATAAATAAATGACACAAAAAGAAACTTTTATTATGCTTTGCTTACTTTGATAGTGAAAATGAACTAATCACAAGCCTTCGCATAAATAAATGACAGAAACTTTTATTATGCTTTGCTTACTTTTTATGCATATGCATGCTAATTTTTAAAATTTTCGGCAGCATTTTGGCACTGCAAAGCTGAACAAGCTTCTAATTAACCATATACTACATATTCTATGAATTATGCTTGTCTTATGTTGACCAACAATGCATGGAAAGAGCAAGAATGCATCAAAATTGAATAGAAAACATATCTTGGAGTCCAGAATGTTCATGTCTAGATGTTGGAGATGATCAATACACTCCTTTTGAGTCTCTAAGAATATCCCAATGGTTATGGTGTTGAAAGAGTGCTCGATGAGGGTCTTCGTTGTTGAACAACCAATTTTGGAGCTTTGTACATGTCTAAAGATAGGTTCAAAGACACACTCCTCTTGAGTCTCCAAGGGATCCCAATGATTATCCTATTGAAAGAGTGCTCAAATGAGAGTCTTTGTTGTTAAACAACCAGCTTTGGAGCTTTCATGTCTAAAGATAGGTGTGTTTAGGTGTTGGAGATTATCAACACACTCCTCTTGAGTCTCCAAGAGTATCTCGATGATTATTGCATCGAAAGAGTGCTTGAATGAGGATCTTCATAGTTGAACAACCAACTTTGGAGCTCTCTACATGTCGAAAGATAGTCTCTTAACAAGAAATCCATAAAAAGTAAAATCACTCAATTTGGATACCAAATTAGTGAGCTACGGTCATTTGAGTGAAGGTAGGTATTGAAAATAGGCTATGGTAAAGAGGCTTAAGCTATGGAACTTGAAGAAATTTGATTTTCTTCTTGGGACTCTCCTCAATAAAGAGAAATGTGTTCATAGTGTGCTCTTAATCCCACATATGCTCTATTGAGTGCCAAAAATGACTATATATAGCTGAAGATCTCAATCTTACCTTCATCTCAAAGGGAAGAGAGCCCTCTCCTCTACTATAGTATAGCTTGGTGGATGTCTGTTTGTAGACTAGGCTGGATTGTGTGTGTCCAACTAGGCATAACTCTGAATGGAGTGCTGCAAGGAACTCAAGGCTCCTTGAGGGGGGCTCACAAGATCTCATAGGAGCTATTCAAAGCCATCTTCTCGACCAATTTTCTTAGACAATAGCCCACGTGGTGGGGGCTCATATATGAAGCACTGAAGATTATGATCTACAATGCAACTCTCAAGGCAGTTCCACAAACATGAGATTTCTAGAGAGGCCCGATGGTAGCTCAAGGACCTTAAGCTGCATAGATATCCTGGCTCGACGAGTGCTAGGATTGTTGATGCTATTGAGCACACAAATGGGAACAATGCTTTCATTTATGCATATCGTGGACGATAGGCATAAAATTCAGTAGGCCATATATAATCTCATGGACGTCGCCCACAAGTGATGGCATAAGATAGAACAAGACAAGAAAGATCTCTCAACTTGGGAACAATTTAAAGTCTTGTTCTAGAATAACTTTGTACTGCTTGATGAAAAATCTAGAGCGCTAGATACTTGAGTTTTCATTAGTCAAAAAAACCAAAATATTCAAGAGTACTTAGATAAATATAGGGAGGTACTCCTCAAAGTACCTGATACTATAGAGTTTCTCCAAGTCCATAAGTTTTTCTTGGGACTTAGAGAAACTATTCAACCTTTAGTGAGGAAGGAGAGGTGTCACTCCTTGGCATAGGTCATGGAGATGGCTTTAGTTTATGAAGATGTCCACAGGGGCATATGTTCCCAAGGTTAGAGGTCCTCATGGACCAAGATAAGTCAACCCTTCTCCACGTCCACTCTTGGCTCGATCATTGCACAACCTTAGAAAGAGGCTAAGTAAGTGCACATGATCAAAACAGTTTCAAGAGGATAAAGGAAAGTTTTTGCTCTAGCTAAGAGGGCGTACAATAATTCTATTGAAGGATTGTGTTATGAATGTGTAGGACAACACCTCTTCAAGGATTGTCCTAAGAATAACAAAATAGTAGCTACCATAGTCATCAATCTTACACAGGTAGGGAGTGATGGAGATGACAATTTTGGTGATTCCCCATCCGTCATCTCCCATAGTGGCCATGATGGTCATAGAGAAGTTCCTACTATGCGAGACACTTTACTTTGGCATGTCACATAGAAAGAATACCAATTCCCATATATAGAGCTCATTTTCATGAGAGGATTCATGGTGGGATAGCCTGTCAAGGTTCTCTTTGATAATAGGTCTACACACAATGTTATTACTTCCCCACTAGTCAAGAGGCTACACTTAGAGACTGCACTTAGAGTATGCCTACACAGTAGAGCTAGCCGAGGGGAAGACATGGGACCAATGAGTGGTAGGTTTACCCATTCATATCCAGTCCTCTAAGGATAGTTGGACTTTGAGATAGCACAACTGGCACATTTTGATGCAGTCCTCAGTAAAAAGTGTCATGCTAGGAAACGATGAGTCAAAGACTTTGCTTCGCATGTTTATGAGTTTGAGTATGAGGGGAGGCAACTACTGATCCATCAAGACACAGATCTCCAAGAGACATGATTTATAAATGCTTGCAAGTTGCTCTATATCGATTGTAAGTGTATTTATTTTCTTTATTTTGTAAACTCATCATGTATAGTGATGGATTCATGCACTCATGGGAACTCTTGTTGGAATGCTCAAGGACTTTTTGAAAAAGTAAGAGCTGAATTCTAAGAGTTTTTTTTGAAAGAATTACCTTTGGGTTTACCTCCTTGTAGGAACATTGAGCATAAAATCGAATCGGTACAAAGAGTGAGTGTGACCACTTGACTACAATTTCGAATGAGTCTACACGAGGAAAATGAAGTCGGTAATTTCATGGATGAGTACTTGTAGAAAGGGCTAATCAGACCCAACTATTTGCCCTTTGTAGCACTAGTTCTTCTCATGAAGAAGAAAGATGGATCTTATAGGATGTGTGTCCACTACAAAGCACTCAATAAGACTACCATCAAGCTCATATGTCCTATGCCCAAATACATGATCTTTTAGATGCTCTAGATTGAGCTATTGTATATATTAAAATAGATTTGAAAAATGTTTACCATCAGACTAGCGTAAAAGATCATGATGTATATAAAACAATTTTCAGGACCCCTTTTGGGCATTATGAGTATTTGGTTATGCCATTTGGTTAGACTAAGGCACCTACTACTTTGACAATGTTAATGAATGATATTCTATGACCATTCATTAAAAAGTGTGTTATAAATTTTGTTGATGATTTGATAGTGTATAGCAGGTTTATACATGAGCATGAAAGTCATTTGAGATTATTATTAAATAAATTGAAAGAAAATCACTTGTTTGTAAATCTAGAAAAGACTCAATTGTTCCTTCAAAAGATAGAGTATCTCGGCCATGTGGCTTCAGTTGATGGGGTTCAGATGGATCTCAAGAAGGTCTCAATTATTCTTTCTTGGCCTGCTACTCAAGATGTTGAGAAGTTATGGTCATTTCTAGGAGTTCTGGGTTTCTATCAAAAATTTTTCTCTTCTTATTCGCCGATACCGGCACCTATGATGAACTTGCTTCAAGACAAAGTATCATTCGAATGGAAGCAAGGGCAACAAGAAAGTTTGATACTCTCAAACAAGATGTTTTAGAGGCTCCTATACTCAATGTGGTAGATCCGCAAAAACGATTTGATTTGGAGATAGATGCTAGTGGCATAGCCATAGGGGTAGTCTTGGGCCAAGATGGTAGACCAATAGCTTTTCAAAGCAAAAAGTTGAGTAGTGCACAACGCAATTGGCGAGTGCATGAATAGGATTGTATACAATGGTGCATGCACTTAAAGTCTAGAGACACTATCTTTATGGTGCAAAATTTAAAGTATACACAAGTCATCATACACTCAAGTAATTTTGTAGTCTACTAGATCTTCTAGGTAGATAGGCTCATTGAGCTGAGCTCATGCAAGAGTTTCACATGGAGATCCTGTATAGAACATGCAAACAAAATATAGTAGTTGATGCATTATCATAGATAGTGTATCAAATGAGCTTTATAGTTCTAGAAAGCTCATTGCTTCAAGAAATAAAGGCAGCACAAGTGGAAGACCCACATTTGTTACAGATCATTAGAGCCATGAGTGATGAGTCTCTCATAGGAGATGTGAAAGTTCTAGCTATTTCTTCCCCTAGTAAACCAAACAAGTCAAGTGAGTATTCCAATTTTTCAAAGGATAATGCCAAATAGTTAAACTGAAAGGAAATGATTGTGTACCAGATTCTATGGATTTGAGAAGAAACATCATGCATGATAACCATGATGCTTCTTACGTAGGGCATCCTAGTGTTGACAAGACAATTGGTCTTGTTGGAAGAACATTTTGGTGGCCTAGATTAGCCGGAGATATCCACACATATGTTCAACAATAATGCTTTATGTTTCAAGTCAATAGAGCAAAAAAGGTAAAGACACCAAGTCTTTTACATCCTCTAAAGATTCTATAGCATATTTGGGATAGTGTATCCATGGAGTTCATAGTGGGGTTATCGTGAACCCAAAGGAAGTGGGATATTATCCTAGTTGTGGTAGATAGATTGAGCAAGATGGCTCACTTCATAGCTATGCAAGAGACGATAGAAGCTCCATAGGTAGAGGAGTTGTTTATCCAACATGTCTTCACATTGCATGGGATACCAATATCCATAGTTTCACATAGGGATGTCAAATTCACAAGACATTTCTAGAAGTTTGTACTTGACAAACTGAAGGTGTCATTGAAAATGAGTAGAGGTGATCATCCACAAATAGATGGTCAAACCGAGAGGGTCAACCAAATTGTAGAGGACATGTTGAGGGGGGGCATATGTGTTTGAGAGGTAGACACATTGGGATAGTTACTTGCCACTAGTAGAGTTTGCTTATAATAATAGTTTCCTAGTACCATAGGAATGCCAAGGAAATGTCCTAGTGCTTCAGAGTTCTTAGGGAACCTCCAAGCAAATCTAGAAATAGGTAAACCTAAGATGCAACAAGGAGGTGATACGGAAAAAGAATATGTTGACAGGAAAATATTGAGTTTTTCTTCAAGTTCCAGCTAGATCTACTTCATTATCCACAAGGAAGTGTAGTAAGCTTTCACCAAGGTTTTGTGGACCTTGGAAGATAGCTAAGAAGCTTAGTAATGTAGCATATCAATTAGAGCTTCCTGGAGATTCCAGAGTCCATCCAGTGTTTCATGTTAGTAAACTTAGAAAGTATAGTTCCATGGAGCTGGCTAATCTAATAGAGGGTATTATTTCTTTGCATGAAAGTGATAGCATGAATCATTCTCTAGATAGGATACTAGACCAGGGATAGAAGCGATTGAGAAACTATCCATGCGTATCTAGTAGTCTCGAGAGGATTACTACTTATACATTCTACTTGGGAATCAAAACTTCTGGTTTACAAGTATTTTCCCTCATTGATCATTGAGTAAAATGATCTTTAGAAGGGGAAGAGAGTGTCAGACATTGGTCTATAGAGACCAATCCATGTGTGTGTGGGACAAGGGCCAACCTTAGCTAAGGTCCCAAGCTTGGGTGATATACTAAATTATTCAATGGTATTGGGGATGAGTGTTGCATGATGTCCACATGGCGGCACTATACCATTCAAATCATTACTATTTTGGATGTAGGATGATATATTGGAAGGAAGAAGAGTGGCACACACATCATTCAAAAACCTTCATTTTCTAAGCTTCAAGAGAGTTGTTACTTATTACTATATATATATATATATATATATATATATATATATATATATATATATATATATATATATATATATATATATATATATATATATATATATATATATATATATATATATATGGTTCTATATGGATTTCCATCTCGCACATGTGTGTGATCGGAGAAGTTGATCCTGCAAGATCTAAGATGACTTAATCCAATGAATTTCTTAATTTAAGTATCCATGGAGGTATGATAGAAATGAGTACATCATAGAGGAGGAACCTTCAAAAAGCTCCAATTTCTTTTATGAATATTGATGATTGCTTAGTATATGAGTCTCAGAGTAGGGACGAGAAGATCATTATACTTGGATATGAAAATTCTCGCACCAAAGAGGATTAATGTGTTGCAATAAGCATTATTGAATAATCTATAATCCAAAAGAGATTGTGAAATTAAACCCTTAAAAAAAATAGATTAGAGAACGACATGGTCAATCTAGATGATGTTATTTCAAAGCCTTTTCCATCTTGTTGCCAAGGCAAATCGGGTCGTACTACTCCCGAATGTCTTTTTTCTACCTATAGAATTTGGAGCAATCGCAACGAGTACATGATTTGGAAAGTCCCATATGTAGTCAATATATTATCAGAGGTTAAAGTAGACATAAAAAACCCCTTTTTCTTGTGTCCCCAATGTGAAAACGTAAAATGAAGTTATTAAAAGGTAAACCCCATGACATATTGCAAAGAGGATACCGATTTTCCCTATTGAATGTTATGATGCGAGAGGCAATGTGGATATTTTGTTATACTGATATATGTGCCATAAGCTTAGGAAGTGCGTTCAATGATTAATTCATAGAATAATCACTCGCGGTCATGGTCAAGAGAATGAAGAACCTTAAATCTGATATTCTACACTATCACTCACTAATCTCTTTAACTATGAGAGGAGAATTTTCACATTCTGTATGTATGGAGAAGAGATTGTGAATCCAATGAATCACCTCTCTCTAAGGGCTCTGAAATGACAAGCACAAGGGAATCATTTGAGTTTGGGAAGCATTTTAATCCTTAAGAAAGCCTTATAAAGTGAATATGAGACTATGGAATATCACGCAAATTGTTACCATGGGAAGCATACATTGCTAAACTGTTAAGGAAACCAATTAAGAATATCACATATTGTGTGTTAGAGCAAATTATTTGCCTCAAGGTTTGTTTCTGCTACTCCTTGGAAACTCAGGGTGACCCTCTATCGATGTTAAACTTATAATCAGAGAGTGTATTGTTTATAGACCTAATTCTTGTGTATAATAGCTACTTAACCCTATAAGTCACCATGTTCTAAGAGGAATTTATCCAATTCTAATCAGGCTAGGAGCATTGAACATTTGAAGGTGCATGTTTAACCCATAAATAGTAAGTTCCATGCACTAGCACATGTGCATAGTAATTTGTTTTGGACCAACTATTTCGTAGTGACTTTCAAAAATAGCTAGGGTGTTTTGTTGCATCAAATTGAAGTTTTTGAGGTGAACTAAAGTCTTCAATAGTAAAAGGGTAGGTTCTTTGCTAGTTAACTAAACCAAACTTCAAGATTTTCAACATCAGAGTTCTAGTCAATTCTCTTCTTTGAGAACTTTTATTACTAGGGGTCACACTTATCGAAAAAGTTTTGCATATCCCTCTACAAATGAGAAAGCGATAAGAGGGAGTGTGAAATCCTTTTAACATTATGGTCAACAACAAACCACCCTCTGTTAAGAACACAATGAGGATACTACAAAACTACACAATATTTTGCACCAAAACATAGCATAGCCAAATCTGTTCAAATATTAGTAATAGATTCGACCTTGTATAATGAAAAAGCCTTAACTATATAAGTCGTAAATATTTAAGATGATATTTAATGAATCTCGCAACAATAAAAAAATGTGAGATCAGGAGAATGTATCTCCTCCATATATAAGCAAAAACTAATAGCACACAACATGACCGGTGTCGGAAAGATTTATTTGTCTTAAAATATTATTAAGAATCAAGTTTGAATAATTTATGAAAATTTTGACTAATGTTTGATTTTAATTTTTGCAGAACAAGAAGTTTGATGATTAGTACAAAGATGAGAAGTATTTATAAAGGTGTTTTCTAATGAAGTTGTGGGTATAGATTAAAAATTAAGGGTTATTCAATGGTTTATCTAAATTTTGAAAGTATATTCAAGGGTATTTAAGGGTCAAATATAGGTTTTGAACATGTTTTATAGGGTTCAAGCTTAATTTCAAGGTTAATTAAGGGTTAATTATTAAATCTAGAGGGTTATGGAAGGTTACAAGATAGTTTATGGGGATAAAAACATGGTTTGAAGTTAGTTTAAGGGTAAACATATGGTTAAAAAGGTTAATTAAGTAGGTTTTAGTCTTTAAATGAGTTAATAAATAGGGTAAATGTATTAATTAAAACCTTAGCAAAATATTCTAATTTTAAATGATTAATTAAATATGAATTGTCAATTTTAACACTAAGGTTATGGATACATTTAAAATTATTGATGGCTTTAATTTAATTTATTCTAAAGGGTTGTATTTATTCTAAAGTGATTAAATAAATAAAAAGGAATTGAAGGGTTGTATTTATTAAATTATAAATGGATGGCCAAGAGTATTTATTTTAGTAAAAGTTGTGTATTTCTAGAAAACAAATAAGAGAATCTCCCACGCCTAATTTTTGGTTGAAGAGAAGTTGAGTGAAGTGGAGAAAATGTAAGCATCATGCTTCAGTTATCTTAGGAAAAATGTGGGCTATGGTGGGCTACTCACATCTATATAAAGAGGGGAGTCGTATTCACAAGCTCATGTTATTTTTCAGATACTCTATTTACTCTATGCTCTAGGCTATGGTTGTTGTGCACTCATTTCCATGACTGTCCTTCTGGCAGGAGGAGAGAGAAGGCCATCTCCATTGCTTTTTGCAAATCATTTATTTCAAAGCAATCATTTTTTGCTTTTTGCTCCAGAATGTGCAGAGTTTTCCTTTTCTTTTCCCTTCTTTTCTCTATTTATTCATTTTAATTCTTTCTTTCCCTTATACATCTTTAATTCTCTCCCTCTCTTTCCCTCTCCCTCTCTTCTCTGTCGACGGTGCAGCAGCACTACGCGTCCAGCAGAGAGAGAGACACACACACACACACAGAGAAAGAGAGAGAGAGAGAGAGAGAGAGAGAGAGAGAGAGAGAGAGTGAGGATAGTTTGTTTTTAAATTCTTTTTTTTATTTATTTTGTTTTTTTATTCTTTCTTTTTTATATCTCCTTCTCTTCCCCTTCCTACAACCAGACGGTGGGATCGATGGACCACACTAGAGCGAGAGAGAGAGAGAGGGGAAGAGAGCTATAGTAGGAAAAAGGTTTTTTTTCTTTTGTATTAATTTATTATTAGTTTTTTCTTTTTAAATCTTCTTCTTTTCTTTTCCCCTGCATTCAACAGACGCACAGAGAGAGAGAGAGAAAGAGAGAGAGAAAGAGAGAGAGAAAGAGAGAGAGAGTTTTTTTAATTATTTCTTTTCATATTTATATATTTATTACATATTTTAATTACTGTTTCCTTTTTCTTTATTATGTTTACTTTATATATCTTTATTTTATAGTTTATTTATATTAAATATTTTATTTCTTTCTTTTTTTATGTTTATATATTTTAATATTATATTATGTTTTATTTTCATGTTTTATGTTATATTTATGTTTAAGTATATTTATTAAATATATACTAAATATGGAGTGTATATGTATAAAGGTATATGTATATGTATTTATGTATGAGAATGTATATGTATTTATGTATGTGTGTGTGTATGTATGTGTGAAAGTGTTTTATCTTAGGTTCATTAAATTTTAATGTTATTATGACATGCATATGCATTGAGTATGTTTGTTTGAGATGAATGATATGAATGGTTAATGATTTTATTGTGTATGTTTGATATGAAATGGAGGGTATGAAGGATGTATGTGTGTGTTTATTTATCTAAATTGTTTACATGTATATGATTTCAATTCCTATACCTTTTTTATGAGTTTCAGGTTACCAAAAGGAGGGTCCATTTAGCCATTATCCCTTATCTTTCTCAAAGATTTCATCATATTATCTAAACTTCTCCTTATCCAATCATTTATCCTTTCCTTTTCTTATCCATTAGCCAAGCTTCTTCAACCCTTACTTGCTAATTTATGATAGAAAATTATTAGAAATGCATAAGATTTAGTGATTGTTTGTACCCATGATAAATGTTAGTGCATGTACCCATGTTAAATGTTAGTGCATGTACCCATGTTAAATGTTAGTGCATGTACCCATGTTAAATGATTAGTGCATGTACCCATGATAAATGTTAGGCATGTTAGTGAATGTTAGGCATGTTAGATGTTAGGTAGTGCATGTAAATGTTAGGTATGTTAATGAATGTTAGATGTATGTTAGTGCATGCATATGTCATTGCATGTTAGGTGTTAGTAAATGTATGCATAGTTAATGCGTGTATATTAGATATTAGTGCTTGCATGTGTCCTAGTGCATGTGCATGTATGCATATATGTATGTTAGTGTATGCATGTTATGTATGCATGTGTGTATGTTAGTGCATGCATGTTCATATATGTGTATGTTAGTGCATGCATGTTCATCTATGTATGTTAGTACATGTAAGTTCATGATAGGAATGGCATGCATGTATGCTAGTGCATGTGCATGTATGCATGTGTGTATGTTAGTGCATGTTAATTTATGCATATGCATGTATGCATGTGAGTTGTGTTAGTGCATGTATGTTCATGCATGTTTATTAGTGCATGTAAATTTATGCATGTTCATTTAAGTGTATGCATGTTCATTTATGCATGTGCATGTATGCATGTGAGTTATGTTATTGTATGTTATGTATGCATGTTCGTTTATGCATGTGCATGTATGCATGGAATTTATGTTTGCATGTTCATGTATGCATGTTATGTATGCATGTTCATTTATGTTTGTGCATGTATGTTCATGCATGTGTATTATTGCATGTAAATTTATGCATGTTAGCTAAATCCTTAAATCTACACACACACACACACGCATACACACATACATACATACATATATATATATATATATATATATATATATATATATATATATATATATATATATATATATATATATATATATATATATATATATATATATATCCATATGTGTCAGACATTGGTCTACAGAGACCACTCCATGTGTGTGCGGGACAAGGGCCAGCCTTAGCCAAGGTGCGAAGCTCGGGGGGTATCCTAAGGTATTCAATGGTAATGGGGATGAGTGTTTCATGATGGCCACATGGTGGCACTAGACCATTCGAGATCATTACTATTTTGGATGCAAGAGGATATATTGGATGGGAGGAGAGTGGCACACACATCATTAAGAAGTTTTCATTTTCTAAGCTTCAAGAGAGTTTTTAGTTATTATATTCTGTATGCAAAGCCTCTTTTGGAAGTTTAGTATGCTCTCTTTAGGGATCTCTGGAGTTTGATGCTCACCTGAAGCATCTACCTCCATGCTTGGAAAATTGGTCTCACGCACAACTTCCTCTTTCTTGGATCCACACACATGCTCCAAGATGTCGTGAAGTGTGCTCTCTAAGTTTTCTATCCTAGCACTCATGGTCTCTATAGGGTTTGAGGTGTGCTCAACCATGAGTGTATCAGTCCTGATTCCATGCTAAGATAAGGTGTAAGTCTCTTTTTATGATTTTATGGTTTTTTTTAGTTTATGTGCTTTATGTACACCTAAGATCAAACTGATAGTGAAAATGAACTAATCACAAGCCTTTGCATAAATAAATGACACAAAAAGAAACTTTTATTATGCTTTGCTTACTTTGATAGTGAAAATGAACTAATCACAAGCCTTCGCATAAATAAATGACAGAAACTTTTATTATGCTTTGCTTACTTTTTATGCATATGCATGCTAATTTTTAAAATTTTCGGCAGCATTTTGGCACTGCAAAGCTGAACAAGCTTCTAATTAACCATATACTACATATTCTATGAATTATGCTTGTCTTATGTTGACCAACAATGCATGGAAAGAGCAAGAATGCATCAAAATTGAATAGAAAACATATCTTGGAGTCCAGAATGTTCATGTCTAGATGTTGGAGATGATCAATACACTCCTTTTGAGTCTCTAAGAATATCCCAATGGTTATGGTGTTGAAAGAGTGCTCGATGAGGGTCTTCGTTGTTGAACAACCAATTTTGGAGCTTTGTACATGTCTAAAGATAGGTTCAAAGACACACTCCTCTTGAGTCTCCAAGGGATCCCAATGATTATCCTATTGAAAGAGTGCTCAAATGAGAGTCTTTGTTGTTAAACAACCAGCTTTGGAGCTTTCATGTCTAAAGATAGGTGTGTTTAGGTGTTGGAGATTATCAACACACTCCTCTTGAGTCTCCAAGAGTATCTCGATGATTATTGCATCGAAAGAGTGCTTGAATGAGGATCTTCATAGTTGAACAACCAACTTTGGAGCTCTCTACATGTCGAAAGATAGTCTCTTAACAAGAAATCCATAAAAAGTAAAATCACTCAATTTGGATACCAAATTAGTGAGCTACGGTCATTTGAGTGAAGGTAGGTATTGAAAATAGGCTATGGTAAAGAGGCTTAAGCTATGGAACTTGAAGAAATTTGATTTTCTTCTTGGGACTCTCCTCAATAAAGAGAAATGTGTTCATAGTGTGCTCTTAATCCCACATATGCTCTATTGAGTGCCAAAAATGACTATATATAGCTGAAGATCTCAATCTTACCTTCATCTCAAAGGGAAGAGAGCCCTCTCCTCTACTATAGTATAGCTTGGTGGATGTCTGTTTGTAGACTAGGCTGGATTGTGTGTGTCCAACTAGGCATAACTCTGAATGGAGTGCTGCAAGGAACTCAAGGCTCCTTGAGGGGGGCTCACAAGATCTCATAGGAGCTATTCAAAGCCATCTTCTCGACCAATTTTCTTAGACAATAGCCCACGTGGTGGGGGCTCATATATGAAGCACTGAAGATTATGATCTACAATGCAACTCTCAAGGCAGTTCCACAAACATGAGATTTCTAGAGAGGCCCGATGGTAGCTCAAGGACCTTAAGCTGCATAGATATCTTGGCTCGACGAGTGCTAGGATTGTTGATGCTATTGAGCACACAAATGGGAACAATGCTTTCATTTATGCATATCGTGGACGATAGGCATAAAATTCAGTAGGCCATATATAATCTCATGGACGTCGCCCACAAGTGATGGCATAAGATAGAACAAGACAAGAAAGATCTCTCAACTTGGGAACAATTTAAAGTCTTGTTCTAGAATAACTTTGTACTGCTTGATGAAAAATCTAGAGCGCTAGATACTTGAGTTTTCATTAGTCAAAAAAACCAAAATATTCAAGAGTACTTAGATAAATATAGGGAGGTACTCCTCAAAGTACCTGATACTATAGAGTTTCTCCAAGTCCATAAGTTTTTCTTGGGACTTAGAGAAACTATTCAACCTTTAGTGAGGAAGGAGAGGTGTCACTCCTTGGCATAGGTCATGGAGATGGCTTTAGTTTATGAAGATGTCCACAGGGGCATATGTTCCCAAGGTTAGAGGTCCTCATGGACCAAGATAAGTCAACCCTTCTCCACGTCCACTCTTGGCTCGATCATTGCACAACCTTAGAAAGAGGCTAAGTAAGTGCACATGATCAAAACAGTTTCAAGAGGATAAAGGAAAGTTTTTGCTCTAGCTAAGAGGGCGTACAATAATTCTATTGAAGGATTGTGTTATGAATGTGTAGGACAACACCTCTTCAAGGATTGTCCTAAGAATAACAAAATAGTAGCTACCATAGTCATCAATCTTACACAGGTAGGGAGTGATGGAGATGACAATTTTGGTGATTCCCCATCCGTCATCTCCCATAGTGGCCATGATGGTCATAGAGAAGTTCCTACTATGCGAGACACTTTACTTTGGCATGTCACATAGAAAGAATACCAATTCCCATATATAGAGCTCATTTTCATGAGAGGATTCATGGTGGGATAGCCTGTCAAGGTTCTCTTTGATAATAGGTCTACACACAATGTTATTACTTCCCCACTAGTCAAGAGGCTACACTTAGAGACTGCACTTAGAGTATGCCTACACAGTAGAGCTAGCCGAGGGGAAGACATGGGACCAATGAGTGGTAGGTTTACCCATTCATATCCAGTCCTCTAAGGATAGTTGGACTTTGAGATAGCACAACTGGCACATTTTGATGCAGTCCTCAGTAAAAAGTGTCATGCTAGGAAACGATGAGTCAAAGACTTTGCTTCGCATGTTTATGAGTTTGAGTATGAGGGGAGGCAACTACTGATCCATCAAGACACAGATCTCCAAGAGACATGATTTATAAATGCTTGCAAGTTGCTCTATATCGATTGTAAGTGTATTTATTTTCTTTATTTTGTAAACTCATCATGTATAGTGATGGATTCATGCACTCATGGGAACTCTTGTTGGAATGCTCAAGGACTTTTTGAAAAAGTAAGAGCTGAATTCTAAGAGTTTTTTTTGAAAGAATTACCTTTGGGTTTACCTCCTTGTAGGAACATTGAGCATAAAATCGAATCGGTACAAAGAGTGAGTGTGACCACTTGACTACAATTTCGAATGAGTCTACACGAGGAAAATGAAGTCCGTAATTTCATGGATGAGTACTTGTAGAAAGGGCTAATCAGACCCAACTATTTGCCCTTTGTAGCACTAGTTCTTCTCATGAAGAAGAAAGATGGATCTTATAGGATGTGTGTCCACTACAAAGCACTCAATAAGACTACCATCAAGCTCATATGTCCTATGCCCAAATACATGATCTTTTAGATGCTCTAGATTGAGCTATTGTATATATTAAAATAGATTTGAAAAATGTTTACCATCAGACTAGCGTAAAAGATCATGATGTATATAAAACAATTTTCAGGACCCCTTTTGGGCATTATGAGTATTTGGTTATGCCATTTGGTTAGACTAAGGCACCTACTACTTTGACAATGTTAATGAATGATATTCTATGACCATTCATTAAAAAGTGTGTTATAAATTTTGTTGATGATTTGATAGTGTATAGCAGGTTTATACATGAGCATGAAAGTCATTTGAGATTATTATTAAATAAATTGAAAGAAAATCACTTGTTTGTAAATCTAGAAAAGACTCAATTGTTCCTTCAAAAGATAGAGTATCTCGGCCATGTGGCTTCAGTTGATGGGGTTCAGATGGATCTCAAGAAGGTCTCAATTATTCTTTCTTGGCCTGCTACTCAAGATGTTGAGAAGTTATGGTCATTTCTAGGAGTTCTGGGTTTCTATCAAAAATTTTTCTCTTCTTATTCGCCGATACCGGCACCTATGATGAACTTGCTTCAAGACAAAGTATCATTCGAATGGAAGCAAGGGCAACAAGAAAGTTTGATACTCTCAAACAAGATGTTTTAGAGGCTCCTATACTCAATGTGGTAGATCCGCAAAAACGATTTGATTTGGAGATAGATGCTAGTGGCATAGCCATAGGGGTAGTCTTGGGCCAAGATGGTAGACCAATAGCTTTTCAAAGCAAAAAGTTGAGTAGTGCACAACGCAATTGGCGAGTGCATGAATAGGATTGTATACAATGGTGCATGCACTTAAAGTCTAGAGACACTATCTTTATGGTGCAAAATTTAAAGTATACACAAGTCATCATACACTCAAGTAATTTTGTAGTCTACTAGATCTTCTAGGTAGATAGGCTCATTGAGCTGAGCTCATGCAGGAGTTTCACATGGAGATCCTGTATAGAACATGCAAACAAAATATAGTAGTTGATGCATTATCATAGATAGTGTATCAAATGAGCTTTATAGTTCTAGAAAGCTCATTGCTTCAAGAAATAAAGGCAGCACAAGTGGAAGACCCACATTTGTTACAGATCATTAGAGCCATGAGTGATGAGTCTCTCATAGGAGATGTGAAAGTTCTAGCTATTTCTTCCCCTAGTAAACCAAACAAGTCAAGTGAGTATTCCAATTTTTCAAAGGATAATGCCAAATAGTTAAACTGAAAGGAAATGATTGTGTACCAGATTCTATGGATTTGAGAAGAAACATCATGCATGATAACCATGATGCTTCTTACGTAGGGCATCCTAGTGTTGACAAGACAATTGGTCTTGTTGGAAGAACATTTTGGTGGCCTAGATTAGCCGGAGATATCCACACATATGTTCAACAATAATGCTTTATGTTTCAAGTCAATAGAGCAAAAAAGGTAAAGACACCAAGTCTTTTACATCCTCTAAAGATTCTATAGCATATTTGGGATAGTGTATCCATGGAGTTCATAGTGGGGTTATCGTGAACCCAAAGGAAGTGGGATATTATCCTAGTTGTGGTAGATAGATTGAGCAAGATGGCTCACTTCATAGCTATGCAAGAGACGATAGAAGCTCCATAGGTAGAGGAGTTGTTTATCCAACATGTCTTCACATTGCATGGGATACCAATATCCATAGTTTCACATAGGGATGTCAAATTCACAAGACATTTCTAGAAGTTTGTACTTGACAAACTGAAGGTGTCATTGAA
Source organism: Ceratopteris richardii (assembly GCA_020310875.1). NCBI lineage: Eukaryota > Viridiplantae > Streptophyta > Polypodiopsida > Polypodiales > Pteridaceae > Ceratopteris > Ceratopteris richardii. The sequence goes on along the minus strand of CM035427.1, from coordinate 93,159,104 downwards.
AATGAGTAGAGGTGATCATCCACAAATAGATGGTCAAACCGAGAGGGTCAACCAAATTGTAGAGGACATGTTGAGGGGGGGCATATGTGTTTGAGAGGTAGACACATTGGGATAGTTACTTGCCACTAGTAGAGTTTGCTTATAATAATAGTTTCCTAGTACCATAGGAATGCCAAGGAAATGTCCTAGTGCTTCAGAGTTCTTAGGGAACCTCCAAGCAAATCTAGAAATAGGTAAACCTAAGATGCAACAAGGAGGTGATACGGAAAAAGAATATGTTGACAGGAAAATATTGAGTTTTTCTTCAAGTTCCAGCTAGATCTACTTCATTATCCACAAGGAAGTGTAGTAAGCTTTCACCAAGGTTTTGTGGACCTTGGAAGATAGCTAAGAAGCTTAGTAATGTAGCATATCAATTAGAGCTTCCTGGAGATTCCAGAGTCCATCCAGTGTTTCATGTTAGTAAACTTAGAAAGTATAGTTCCATGGAGCTGGCTAATCTAATAGAGGGTATTATTTCTTTGCATGAAAGTGATAGCATGAATCATTCTCTAGATAGGATACTAGACCAGGGATAGAAGCGATTGAGAAACTATCCATGCGTATCTAGTAGTCTCGAGAGGATTACTACTTATACATTCTACTTGGGAATCAAAACTTCTGGTTTACAAGTATTTTCCCTCATTGATCATTGAGTAAAATGATCTTTAGAAGGGGAAGAGAGTGTCAGACATTGGTCTATAGAGACCAATCCATGTGTGTGTGGGACAAGGGCCAACCTTAGCTAAGGTCCCAAGCTTGGGTGATATACTAAATTATTCAATGGTATTGGGGATGAGTGTTGCATGATGTCCACATGGCGGCACTATACCATTCAAATCATTACTATTTTGGATGTAGGATGATATATTGGAAGGAAGAAGAGTGGCACACACATCATTCAAAAACCTTCATTTTCTAAGCTTCAAGAGAGTTGTTACTTATTACTATATATATATATATATATATATATATATATATATATATATATATATATATATATATATATGGTTCTATATGGATTTCCATCTCGCACATGTGTGTGATCGGAGAAGTTGATCCTGCAAGATCTAAGATGACTTAATCCAATGAATTTCTTAATTTAAGTATCCATGGAGGTATGATAGAAATGAGTACATCATAGAGGAGGAACCTTCAAAAAGCTCCAATTTCTTTTATGAATATTGATGATTGCTTAGTATATGAGTCTCAGAGTAGGGACGAGAAGATCATTATACTTGGATATGAAAATTCTCGCACCAAAGAGGATTAATGTGTTGCAATAAGCATTATTGAATAATCTATAATCCAAAAGAGATTGTGAAATTAAACCCTTAAAAAAAATAGATTAGAGAACGACATGGTCAATCTAGATGATGTTATTTCAAAGCCTTTTCCATCTTGTTGCCAAGGCAAATCGGGTCGTACTACTCCCGAATGTCTTTTTTCTACCTATAGAATTTGGAGCAATCGCAACGAGTACATGATTTGGAAAGTCCCATATGTAGTCAATATATTATCAGAGGTTAAAGTAGACATAAAAAACCCCTTTTTCTTGTGTCCCCAATGTGAAAACGTAAAATGAAGTTATTAAAAGGTAAACCCCATGACATATTGCAAAGAGGATACCGATTTTCCCTATTGAATGTTATGATGCGAGAGGCAATGTGGATATTTTGTTATACTGATATATGTGCCATAAGCTTAGGAAGTGCGTTCAATGATTAATTCATAGAATAATCACTCGCGGTCATGGTCAAGAGAATGAAGAACCTTAAATCTGATATTCTACACTATCACTCACTAATCTCTTTAACTATGAGAGGAGAATTTTCACATTCTGTATGTATGGAGAAGAGATTGTGAATCCAATGAATCACCTCTCTCTAAGGGCTCTGAAATGACAAGCACAAGGGAATCATTTGAGTTTGGGAAGCATTTTAATCCTTAAGAAAGCCTTATAAAGTGAATATGAGACTATGGAATATCACGCAAATTGTTACCATGGGAAGCATACATTGCTAAACTGTTAAGGAAACCAATTAAGAATATCACATATTGTGTGTTAGAGCAAATTATTTGCCTCAAGGTTTGTTTCTGCTACTCCTTGGAAACTCAGGGTGACCCTCTATCGATGTTAAACTTATAATCAGAGAGTGTATTGTTTATAGACCTAATTCTTGTGTATAATAGCTACTTAACCCTATAAGTCACCATGTTCTAAGAGGAATTTATCCAATTCTAATCAGGCTAGGAGCATTGAACATTTGAAGGTGCATGTTTAACCCATAAATAGTAAGTTCCATGCACTAGCACATGTGCATAGTAATTTGTTTTGGACCAACTATTTCGTAGTGACTTTCAAAAATAGCTAGGGTGTTTTGTTGCATCAAATTGAAGTTTTTGAGGTGAACTAAAGTCTTCAATAGTAAAAGGGTAGGTTCTTTGCTAGTTAACTAAACCAAACTTCAAGATTTTCAACATCAGAGTTCTAGTCAATTCTCTTCTTTGAGAACTTTTATTACTAGGGGTCACACTTATCGAAAAAGTTTTGCATATCCCTCTACAAATGAGAAAGCGATAAGAGGGAGTGTGAAATCCTTTTAACATTATGGTCAACAACAAACCACCCTCTGTTAAGAACACAATGAGGATACTACAAAACTACACAATATTTTGCACCAAAACATAGCATAGCCAAATCTGTTCAAATATTAGTAATAGATTCGACCTTGTATAATGAAAAAGCCTTAACTATATAAGTCGTAAATATTTAAGATGATATTTAATGAATCTCGCAACAATAAAAAAATGTGAGATCAGGAGAATGTATCTCCTCCATATATAAGCAAAAACTAATAGCACACAACATGACCGGTGTCGGAAAGATTTATTTGTCTTAAAATATTATTAAGAATCAAGTTTGAATAATTTATGAAAATTTTGACTAATGTTTGATTTTAATTTTTGCAGAACAAGAAGTTTGATGATTAGTACAAAGATGAGAAGTATTTATAAAGGTGTTTTCTAATGAAGTTGTGGGTATAGATTAAAAATTAAGGGTTATTCAATGGTTTATCTAAATTTTGAAAGTATATTCAAGGGTATTTAAGGGTCAAATATAGGTTTTGAACATGTTTTATAGGGTTCAAGCTTAATTTCAAGGTTAATTAAGGGTTAATTATTAAATCTAGAGGGTTATGGAAGGTTACAAGATAGTTTATGGGGATAAAAACATGGTTTGAAGTTAGTTTAAGGGTAAACATATGGTTAAAAAGGTTAATTAAGTAGGTTTTAGTCTTTAAATGAGTTAATAAATAGGGTAAATGTATTAATTAAAACCTTAGCAAAATATTCTAATTTTAAATGATTAATTAAATATGAATTGTCAATTTTAACACTAAGGTTATGGATACATTTAAAATTATTGATGGCTTTAATTTAATTTATTCTAAAGGGTTGTATTTATTCTAAAGTGATTAAATAAATAAAAAGGAATTGAAGGGTTGTATTTATTAAATTATAAATGGATGGCCAAGAGTATTTATTTTAGTAAAAGTTGTGTATTTCTAGAAAACAAATAAGAGAATCTCCCACGCCTAATTTTTGGTTGAAGAGAAGTTGAGTGAAGTGGAGAAAATGTAAGCATCATGCTTCAGTTATCTTAGGAAAAATGTGGGCTATGGTGGGCTACTCACATCTATATAAAGAGGGGAGTCGTATTCACAAGCTCATGTTATTTTTCAGATACTCTATTTACTCTATGCTCTAGGCTATGGTTGTTGTGCACTCATTTCCATGACTGTCCTTCTGGCAGGAGGAGAGAGAAGGCCATCTCCATTGCTTTTTGCAAATCATTTATTTCAAAGCAATCATTTTTTGCTTTTTGCTCCAGAATGTGCAGAGTTTTCCTTTTCTTTTCCCTTCTTTTCTCTATTTATTCATTTTAATTCTTTCTTTCCCTTATACATCTTTAATTCTCTCCCTCTCTTTCCCTCTCCCTCTCTTCTCTGTCGACGGTGCAGCAGCACTACGCGTCCAGCAGAGAGAGAGACACACACACACACACACAGAGAAAGAGAGAGAGAGAGAGAGAGAGAGAGAGAGAGTGAGGATAGTTTGTTTTTAAATTCTTTTTTTTATTTATTTTGTTTTTTTATTCTTTCTTTTTTATATCTCCTTCTCTTCCCCTTCCTACAACCAGACGGTGGGATCGATGGACCACAGTAGAGCGAGAGAGAGAGAGAGGGGAAGAGAGCTATAGTAGGAAAAAGGTTTTTTTTCTTTTGTATTAATTTATTATTTGTTTTTTCTTTTTAAATCTTCTTCTTTTCTTTTCCCCTGCATTCAACAGACGCACAGAGAGAGAGAGAGAAAGAGAGAGAGAAAGAGAGAGAGAAAGAGAGAGAGAGTTTTTTTAATTATTTCTTTTCATATTTATATATTTATTACATATTTTAATTATTGTTTCCTTTTTCTTTATTATGTTTACTTTATATATCTTTATTTTATAGTTTATTTATATTAAATATTTTATTTTTTTCTTTTTTTATGTTTATATATTTTAATATTATATTATGTTTTATTTTCATGTTTTATGTTATATTTATGTTTAAGTATATTTATTAAATATATACTAAATATGGAGTGTATATGTATAAAGGTATATGTATATGTATTTATGTATGAGAATGTATATGTATTTATGTATGTGTGTGTGTATGTATGTGTGAAAGTGTTTTATCTTAGGTTCATTAAATTTTAATGTTATTATGACATGCATATGCATTGAGTATGTTTGTTTGAGATGAATGATATGAATGGTTAATGATTTTATTGTGTATGTTTGATATGAAATGGAGGGTATGAAGGATGTATGTGTGTGTTTATTTATCTAAATTGTTTACATGTATATGATTTCAATTCCTATACCTTTTTTATGAGTTTCAGGTTACCAAAAGGAGGGTCCATTTAGCCATTATCCCTTATCTTTCTCAAAGATTTCATCATATTATCTAAACTTCTCCTTATCCAATCATTTATCCTTTCCTTTTCTTATCCATTAGCCAAGCTTCTTCAACCCTTACTTGCTAATTTATGATAGAAAATTATTAGAAATGCATAAGATTTAGTGATTGTTTGTACCCATGATAAATGTTAGTGCATGTACCCATGTTAAATGTTAGTGCATGTACCCATGTTAAATGTTAGTGCATGTACCCATGTTAAATGTTAGTGCATGTACCCATGTTAAATGATTAGTGCATGTACCCATGATAAATGTTAGGCATGTTAGTGAATGTTAGGCATGTTAGATGTTAGGTAGTGCATGTAAATGTTAGGTATGTTAATGAATGTTAGATGTATGTTAGTGCATGCATATGTCATTGCATGTTAGGTGTTAGTAAATGTATGCATAGTTAATGCGTGTATATTAGATATTAGTGCTTGCATGTGTCCTAGTGCATGTGCATGTATGCATATATGTATGTTAGTGTATGCATGTTATGTATGCATGTGTGTATGTTAGTGCATGCATGTTCATATATGTGTATGTTAGTGCATGCATGTTCATCTATGTATGTTAGTACATGTAAGTTCATGATAGGAATGGCATGCATGTATGCTAGTGCATGTGCATGTATGCATGTGTGTATGTTAGTGCATGTTAATTTATGCATATGCATGTATGCATGTGAGTTGTGTTAGTGCATGTATGTTCATGCATGTTTATTAGTGCATGTAAATTTATGCATGTTCATTTAAGTGTATGCATGTTCATTTATGCATGTGCATGTATGCATGTGAGTTATGTTATTGTATGTTATGTATGCATGTTCGTTTATGCATGTGCATGTATGCATGGAATTTATGTTTGCATGTTCATGTATGCATGTTATGTATGCATGTTCATTTATGTTTGTGCATGTATGTTCATGCATGTGTATTATTGCATGTAAATTTATGCATGTTAGCTAAATCCTTAAATCTACACACACACACACACACACGCATACACACATACATACATACATATATATATATATATATATATATATATATATATATATATATATATATATATATATATATATATATATATATATATATATATATATATATATATATCCATATGTGTCAGACATTGGTCTACAGAGACCACTCCATGTGAGTGCGGGACAAGGGCCAGCCTTAGCCAAGGTGCGAAGCTCGGGGGGTATCCTAAGGTATTCAATGGTAATGGGGATGAGTGTTTCATGATGGCCACATGGTGGCACTAGACCATTCGAGATCATTACTATTTTGGATGCAAGAGGATATATTGGATGGGAGGAGAGTGGCACACACATCATTAAGAAGTTTTCATTTTCTAAGCTTCAAGAGAGTTTTTAGTTATTATATTCTGTATGCAAAGCCTCTTTTGGAAGTTTAGTATGCTCTCTTTAGGGATCTCTGGAGTTTGATGCTCACCTGAAGCATCTACCTCCATGCTTGGAAAATTGGTCTCACGCACAACTTCCTCTTTCTTGGATCCACACACATGCTCCAAGATGTCGTGAAGTGTGCTCTCTAAGTTTTCTATCCTAGCACTCATGGTCTCTATAGGGTTTGAGGTGTGCTCAACCATGAGTGTATCAGTCCTGATTCCATGCTAAGATAAGGTGTAAGTCTCTTTTTATGATTTTATGGTTTTTTTTAGTTTATGTGCTTTATGTACACCTAAGATCAAACTGATAGTGAAAATGAACTAATCACAAGCCTTTGCATAAATAAATGACACAAAAAGAAACTTTTATTATGCTTTGCTTACTTTGATAGTGAAAATGAACTAATCACAAGCCTTCGCATAAATAAATGACAGAAACTTTTATTATGCTTTGCTTACTTTTTATGCATATGCATGCTAATTTTTAAAATTTTCGGCAGCATTTTGGCACTGCAAAGCTGAACAAGCTTCTAATTAACCATATACTACATATTCTATGAATTATGCTTGTCTTATGTTGACCAACAATGCATGGAAAGAGCAAGAATGCATCAAAATTGAATAGAAAACATATCTTGGAGTCCAGAATGTTCATGTCTAGATGTTGGAGATGATCAATACACTCCTTTTGAGTCTCTAAGAATATCCCAATGGTTATGGTGTTGAAAGAGTGCTCGATGAGGGTCTTCGTTGTTGAACAACCAATTTTGGAGCTTTGTACATGTCTAAAGATAGGTTCAAAGACACACTCCTCTTGAGTCTCCAAGGGATCCCAATGATTATCCTATTGAAAGAGTGCTCAAATGAGAGTCTTTGTTGTTAAACAACCAGCTTTGGAGCTTTCATGTCTAAAGATAGGTGTGTTTAGGTGTTGGAGATTATCAACACACTCCTCTTGAGTCTCCAAGAGTATCTCGATGATTATTGCATCGAAAGAGTGCTTGAATGAGGATCTTCATAGTTGAACAACCAACTTTGGAGCTCTCTACATGTCGAAAGATAGTCTCTTAACAAGAAATCCATAAAAAGTAAAATCACTCAATTTGGATACCAAATTAGTGAGCTACGGTCATTTGAGTGAAGGTAGGTATTGAAAATAGGCTATGGTAAAGAGGCTTAAGCTATGGAACTTGAAGAAATTTGATTTTCTTCTTGGGACTCTCCTCAATAAAGAGAAATGTGTTCATAGTGTGCTCTTAATCCCACATATGCTCTATTGAGTGCCAAAAATGACTATATATAGCTGAAGATCTCAATCTTACCTTCATCTCAAAGGGAAGAGAGCCCTCTCCTCTACTATAGTATAGCTTGGTGGATGTCTGTTTGTAGACTAGGCTGGATTGTGTGTGTCCAACTAGGCATAACTCTGAATGGAGTGCTGCAAGGAACTCAAGGCTCCTTGAGGGGGGCTCACAAGATCTCATAGGAGCTATTCAAAGCCATCTTCTCGACCAATTTTCTTAGACAATAGCCCACGTGGTGGGGGCTCATATATGAAGCACTGAAGATTATGATCTACAATGCAACTCTCAAGGCAGTTCCACAAACATGAGATTTCTAGAGAGGCCCGATGGTAGCTCAAGGACCTTAAGCTGCATAGATATCTTGGCTCGACGAGTGCTAGGATTGTTGATGCTATTGAGCACACAAATGGGAACAATGCTTTCATTTATGCATATCGTGGACGATAGGCATAAAATTCAGTAGGCCATATATAATCTCATGGACGTCGCCCACAAGTGATGGCATAAGATAGAACAAGACAAGAAAGATCTCTGAACTTGGGAACAATTTAAAGTCTTGTTCTAGAATAACTTTGTACTGCTTGATGAAAAATCTAGAGCGCTAGATACTTGAGTTTTCATTAGTCAAAAAAACCAAAATATTCAAGAGTACTTAGATAAATATAGGGAGGTACTCCTCAAAGTACCTGATACTATAGAGTTTCTCCAAGTCCATAAGTTTTTCTTGGGACTTAGAGAAACTATTCAACCTTTAGTGAGGAAGGAGAGGTGTCACTCCTTGGCATAGGTCATGGAGATGGCTTTAGTTTATGAAGATGTCCACAGGGGCATATGTTCCCAAGGTTAGAGGTCCTCATGGACCAAGATAAGTCAACCCTTCTCCACGTCCACTCTTGGCTCGATCATTGCACAACCTTAGAAAGAGGCTAAGTAAGTGCACATGATCAAAACAGTTTCAAGAGGATAAAGGAAAGTTTTTGCTCTAGCTAAGAGGGCGTACAATAATTCTATTGAAGGATTGTGTTATGAATGTGTAGGACAACACCTCTTCAAGGATTGTCCTAAGAATAACAAAATAGTAGCTACCATAGTCATCAATCTTACACAGGTAGGGAGTGATGGAGATGACAATTTTGGTGATTCCCCATCCGTCATCTCCCATAGTGGCCATGATGGTCATAGAGAAGTTCCTACTATGCGAGACACTTTACTTTGGCATGTCACATAGAAAGAATACCAATTCCCATATATAGAGCTCATTTTCATGAGAGGATTCATGGTGGGATAGCCTGTCAAGGTTCTCTTTGATAATAGGTCTACACACAATGTTATTACTTCCCCACTAGTCAAGAGGCTACACTTAGAGACTGCACTTAGAGTATGCCTACACAGTAGAGCTAGCCGAGGGGAAGACATGGGACCAATGAGTGGTAGGTTTACCCATTCATATCCAGTCCTCTAAGGATAGTTGGACTTTGAGATAGCACAACTGGCACATTTTGATGCAGTCCTCAGTAAAAAGTGTCATGCTAGGAAACGATGAGTCAAAGACTTTGCTTCGCATGTTTATGAGTTTGAGTATGAGGGGAGGCAACTACTGATCCATCAAGACACAGATCTCCAAGAGACATGATTTATAAATGCTTGCAAGTTGCTCTATATCGATTGTAAGTGTATTTATTTTCTTTATTTTGTAAACTCATCATGTATAGTGATGGATTCATGCACTCATGGGAACTCTTGTTGGAATGCTCAAGGACTTTTTGAAAAAGTAAGAGCTGAATTCTAAGAGTTTTTTTTGAAAGAATTACCTTTGGGTTTACCTCCTTGTAGGAACATTGAGCATAAAATCGAATCGGTACAAAGAGTGAGTGTGACCACTTGACTACAATTTCGAATGAGTCTACACGAGGAAAATGAAGTCCGTAATTTCATGGATGAGTACTTGTAGAAAGGGCTAATCAGACCCAACTATTTGCCCTTTGTAGCACTAGTTCTTCTCATGAAGAAGAAAGATGGATCTTATAGGATGTGTGTCCACTACAAAGCACTCAATAAGACTACCATCAAGCTCATATGTCCTATGCCCAAATACATGATCTTTTAGATGCTCTAGATTGAGCTATTGTATATATTAAAATAGATTTGAAAAATGTTTACCATCAGACTAGCGTAAAAGATCATGATGTATATAAAACAATTTTCAGGACCCCTTTTGGGCATTATGAGTATTTGGTTATGCCATTTGGTTAGACTAAGGCACCTACTACTTTGACAATGTTAATGAATGATATTCTATGACCATTCATTAAAAAGTGTGTTATAAATTTTGTTGATGATTTGATAGTGTATAGCAGGTTTATACATGAGCATGAAAGTCATTTGAGATTATTATTAAATAAATTGAAAGAAAATCACTTGTTTGTAAATCTAGAAAAGACTCAATTGTTCCTTCAAAAGATAGAGTATCTCGGCCATGTGGCTTCAGTTGATGGGGTTCAGATGGATCTCAAGAAGGTCTCAATTATTCTTTCTTGGCCTGCTACTCAAGATGTTGAGAAGTTATGGTCATTTCTAGGAGTTCTGGGTTTCTATCAAAAATTTTTCTCTTCTTATTCGCCGATACCGGCACCTATGATGAACTTGCTTCAAGACAAAGTATCATTCGAATGGAAGCAAGGGCAACAAGAAAGTTTGATACTCTCAAACAAGATGTTTTAGAGGCTCCTATACTCAATGTGGTAGATCCGCAAAAACGATTTGATTTGGAGATAGATGCTAGTGGCATAGCCATAGGGGTAGTCTTGGGCCAAGATGGTAGACCAATAGCTTTTCAAAGCAAAAAGTTGAGTAGTGCACAACGCAATTGGCGAGTGCATGAATAGGATTGTATACAATGGTGCATGCACTTAAAGTCTAGAGACACTATCTTTATGGTGCAAAATTTAAAGTATACACAAGTCATCATACACTGAAGTAATTTTGTAGTCTACTAGATCTTCTAGGTAGATAGGCTCATTGAGCTGAGCTCATGCAGGAGTTTCACATGGAGATCCTGTATAGAACATGCAAACAAAATATAGTAGTTGATGCATTATCATAGATAGTGTATCAAATGAGCTTTATAGTTCTAGAAAGCTCATTGCTTCAAGAAATAAAGGCAGCACAAGTGGAAGACCCACATTTGTTACAGATCATTAGAGCCATGAGTGATGAGTCTCTCATAGGAGATGTGAAAGTTCTAGCTATTTCTTCCCCTAGTAAACCAAACAAGTCAAGTGAGTATTCCAATTTTTCAAAGGATAATGCCAAATAGTTAAACTGAAAGGAAATGATTGTGTACCAGATTCTATGGATTTGAGAAGAAACATCATGCATGATAACCATGATGCTTCTTACGTAGGGCATCCTAGTGTTGACAAGACAATTGGTCTTGTTGGAAGAACATTTTGGTGGCCTAGATTAGCCGGAGATATCCACACATATGTTCAACAATAATGCTTTATGTTTCAAGTCAATAGAGCAAAAAAGGTAAAGACACCAAGTCTTTTACATCCTCTAAAGATTCTATAGCATATTTGGGATAGTGTATCCATGGAGTTCATAGTGGGGTTATCGTGAACCCAAAGGAAGTGGGATATTATCCTAGTTGTGGTAGATAGATTGAGCAAGATGGCTCACTTCATAGCTATGCAAGAGACGATAGAAGCTCCATAGGTAGAGGAGTTGTTTATCCAACATGTCTTCACATTGCATGGGATACCAATATCCATAGTTTCACATAGGGATGTCAAATTCACAAGACATTTCTAGAAGTTTGTACTTGACAAACTGAAGGTGTCATTGAAAATGAGTAGAGGTGATCATCCACAAATAGATGGTCAAACCGAGAGGGTCAACCAAATTGTAGAGGACATGTTGAGGGGGGGCATATGTGTTTGAGAGGTAGACACATTGGGATAGTTACTTGCCACTAGTAGAGTTTGCTTATAATAATAGTTTCCTAGTACCATAGGAATGCCAAGGAAATGTCCTAGTGCTTCAGAGTTCTTAGGGAACCTCCAAGCAAATCTAGAAATAGGTAAACCTAAGATGCAACAAGGAGGTGATACGGAAAAAGAATATGTTGACAGGAAAATATTGAGTTTTTCTTCAAGTTCCAGCTAGATCTACTTCATTATCCACAAGGAAGTGTAGTAAGCTTTCACCAAGGTTTTGTGGACCTTGGAAGATAGCTAAGAAGCTTAGTAATGTAGCATATCAATTAGAGCTTCCTGGAGATTCCAGAGTCCATCCAGTGTTTCATGTTAGTAAACTTAGAAAGTATAGTTCCATGGAGCTGGCTAATCTAATAGAGGGTATTATTTCTTTGCATGAAAGTGATAGCATGAATCATTCTCTAGATAGGGTACTAGACCAGGGATAGAAGCGATTGAGAAACTATCCATGCGTATCTAGTAGTCTCGAGAGGATTACTACTTATACATTCTACTTGGGAATCAAAACTTCTGGTTTACAAGTATTTTCCCTCATTGATCATTGAGTAAAATGATCTTTAGAAGGGGAAGAGAGTGTCAGACATTGGTCTATAGAGACCAATCCATGTGTGTGTGGGACAAGGGCCAACCTTAGCTAAGGTCCCAAGCTTGGGTGATATACTAAATTATTCAATGGTATTGGGGATGAGTGTTGCATGATGTCCACATGGCGGCACTATACCATTCAAATCATTACTATTTTGGATGTAGGATGATATATTGGAAGGAAGAAGAGTGGCACACACATCATTCAAAAACCTTCATTTTCTAAGCTTCAAGAGAGTTGTTACTTATTACTATATATATATATATATATATATATATATATATATATATATATATATATATATATATATATATATATATATATATATATATGGTTCTATATGGATTTCCATCTCGCACATGTGTGTGATCGGAGAAGTTGATCCTGCAAGATCTAAGATGACTTAATCCAATGAATTTCTTAATTTAAGTATCCATGGAGGTATGATAGAAATGAGTACATCATAGAGGAGGAACCTTCAAAAAGCTCCAATTTCTTTTATGAATATTGATGATTGCTTAGTATATGAGTCTCAGAGTAGGGACGAGAAGATCATTATACTTGGATATGAAAATTCTCGCACCAAAGAGGATTAATGTGTTGCAATAAGCATTATTGAATAATCTATAATCCAAAAGAGATTGTGAAATTAAACCCTTAAAAAAAATAGATTAGAGAACGACATGGTCAATCTAGATGATGTTATTTCAAAGCCTTTTCCATCTTGTTGCCAAGGCAAATCGGGTCGTACTACTCCCGAATGTCTTTTTTCTACCTATAGAATTTGGAGCAATCGCAACGAGTACATGATTTGGAAAGTCCCATATGTAGTCAATATATTATCAGAGGTTAAAGTAGACATAAAAAACCCCTTTTTCTTGTGTCCCCAATGTGAAAACGTAAAATGAAGTTATTAAAAGGTAAACCCCATGACATATTGCAAAGAGGATACCGATTTTCCCTATTGAATGTTATGATGCGAGAGGCAATGTGGATATTTTGTTATACTGATATATGTGCCATAAGCTTAGGAAGTGCGTTCAATGATTAATTCATAGAATAATCACTCGCGGTCATGGTCAAGAGAATGAAGAACCTTAAATCTGATATTCTACACTATCACTCACTAATCTCTTTAACTATGAGAGGAGAATTTTCACATTCTGTATGTATGGAGAAGAGATTGTGAATCCAATGAATCACCTCTCTCTAAGGGCTCTGAAATGACAAGCACAAGGGAATCATTTGAGTTTGGGAAGCATTTTAATCCTTAAGAAAGCCTTATAAAGTGAATATGAGACTATGGAATATCACGCAAATTGTTACCATGGGAAGCATACATTGCTAAACTGTTAAGGAAACCAATTAAGAATATCACATATTGTGTGTTAGAGCAAATTATTTGCCTCAAGGTTTGTTTCTGCTACTCCTTGGAAACTCAGGGTGACCCTCTATCGATGTTAAACTTATAATCAGAGAGTGTATTGTTTATAGACCTAATTCTTGTGTATAATAGCTACTTAACCCTATAAGTCACCATGTTCTAAGAGGAATTTATCCAATTCTAATCAGGCTAGGAGCATTGAACATTTGAAGGTGCATGTTTAACCCATAAATAGTAAGTTCCATGCACTAGCACATGTGCATAGTAATTTGTTTTGGACCAACTATTTCGTAGTGACTTTCAAAAATAGCTAGGGTGTTTTGTTGCATCAAATTGAAGTTTTTGAGGTGAACTAAAGTCTTCAATAGTAAAAGGGTAGGTTCTTTGCTAGTTAACTAAACCAAACTTCAAGATTTTCAACATCAGAGTTCTAGTCAATTCTCTTCTTTGAGAACTTTTATTACTAGGGGTCACACTTATCGAAAAAGTTTTGCATATCCCTCTACAAATGAGAAAGCGATAAGAGGGAGTGTGAAATCCTTTTAACATTATGGTCAACAACAAACCACCCTCTGTTAAGAACACAATGAGGATACTACAAAACTACACAATATTTTGCACCAAAACATAGCATAGCCAAATCTGTTCAAATATTAGTAATAGATTCGACCTTGTATAATGAAAAAGCCTTAACTATATAAGTCGTAAATATTTAAGATGATATTTAATGAATCTCGCAACAATAAAAAAATGTGAGATCAGGAGAATGTATCTCCTCCATATATAAGCAAAAACTAATAGCACACAACATGACCGGTGTCGGAAAGATTTATTTGTCTTAAAATATTATTAAGAATCAAGTTTGAATAATTTATGAAAATTTTGACTAATGTTTGATTTTAATTTTTGCAGAACAAGAAGTTTGATGATTAGTACAAAGATGAGAAGTATTTATAAAGGTGTTTTCTAATGAAGTTGTGGGTATAGATTAAAAATTAAGGGTTATTCAATGGTTTATCTAAATTTTGAAAGTATATTCAAGGGTATTTAAGGGTCAAATATAGGTTTTGAACATGTTTTATAGGGTTCAAGCTTAATTTCAAGGTTAATTAAGGGTTAATTATTAAATCTAGAGGGTTATGGAAGGTTACAAGATAGTTTATGGGGATAAAAACATGGTTTGAAGTTAGTTTAAGGGTAAACATATGGTTAAAAAGGTTAATTAAGTAGGTTTTAGTCTTTAAATGAGTTAATAAATAGGGTAAATGTATTAATTAAAACCTTAGCAAAATATTCTAATTTTAAATGATTAATTAAATATGAATTGTCAATTTTAACACTAAGGTTATGGATACATTTAAAATTATTGATGGCTTTAATTTAATTTATTCTAAAGGGTTGTATTTATTCTAAAGTGATTAAATAAATAAAAAGGAATTGAAGGGTTGTATTTATTAAATTATAAATGGATGGCCAAGAGTATTTATTTTAGTAAAAGTTGTGTATTTCTAGAAAACAAATAAGAGAATCTCCCACGCCTAATTTTTGGTTGAAGAGAAGTTGAGTGAAGTGGAGAAAATGTAAGCATCATGCTTCAGTTATCTTAGGAAAAATGTGGGCTATGGTGGGCTACTCACATCTATATAAAGAGGGGAGTCGTATTCACAAGCTCATGTTATTTTTCAGATACTCTATTTACTCTATGCTCTAGGCTATGGTTGTTGTGCACTCATTTCCATGACTGTCCTTCTGGCAGGAGGAGAGAGTTTTGCTTTTTGCTCCAGAATGTGCAGAGTTTTCCTTTTCTTTTCCCTTCTTTTCTCTATTTATTCATTTTAATTCTTTCTTTCCCTTATACATCTTTAATTCTCTCCCTCTCTTTCCCTCTCCCTCTCTTCTCTGTCGACGGTGCTGCAGCACTACGCGTCCAGCAGAGAGAGAGAGACACACACACACACACAGAGAAAGAGAGAGAGAGAGAGAGAGAGAGAGAGAGTGAGGATAGTTTGTTTTTAAATTCTTTTTTTTATTTATTTTGTTTTTTTATTCTTTCTTTTTTATATCTCCTTCTCTTCCCCTTCCTACAACCAGACGGTGGGATCGATGGACCACAGTAGAGCGAGAGAGAGAGAGAGGGGAAGAGAGCTATAGTAGGAAAAAGGTTTTTTTTCTTTTGTATTAATTTATTATTTGTTTTTTCTTTTTAAATCTTCTTCTTTTCTTTTCCCCTGCATTCAACAGACGCACAGAGAGAGAGAGAGAAAGAGAGAGAGAAAGAGAGAGAGAAAGAGAGAGAGAGTTTTTTTAATTATTTCTTTTCATATTTATATATTTATTACATATTTTAATTACTGTTTCCTTTTTCTTTATTATGTTTACTTTATATATCTTTATTTTATAGTTTATTTATATTAAATATTTTATTTCTTTCTTTTTTTATGTTTATATATTTTAATATTATATTATGTTTTATTTTCATGTTTTATGTTATATTTATGTTTAAGTATATTTATTAAATATATACTAAATATGGAGTGTATATGTATAAAGGTATATGTATATGTATTTATGTATGAGAATGTATATGTATTTATGTATGTGTGTGTGTATGTATGTGTGAAAGTGTTTTATCTTAGGTTCATTAAATTTTAATGTTATTATGACATGCATATGCATTGAGTATGTTTGTTTGAGATGAATGATATGAATGGTTAATGATTTTATTGTGTATGTTTGATATGAAATGGAGGGTATGAAGGATGTATGTGTGTGTTTATTTATCTAAATTGTTTACATGTATATGATTTCAATTCCTATACCTTTTTTATGAGTTTCAGGTTACCAAAAGGAGGGTCCATTTAGCCATTATCCCTTATCTTTCTCAAAGATTTCATCATATTATCTAAACTTCTCCTTATCCAATCATTTATCCTTTCCTTTTCTTATCCATTAGCCAAGCTTCTTCAACCCTTACTTGCTAATTTATGATAGAAAATTATTAGAAATGCATAAGATTTAGTGATTGTTTGTACCCATGATAAATGTTAGTGCATGTACCCATGTTAAATGTTAGTGCATGTACCCATGTTAAATGTTAGTGCATGTACCCATGTTAAATGTTAGTGCATGTACCCATGTTAAATGATTAGTGCATGTACCCATGATAAATGTTAGGCATGTTAGTGAATGTTAGGCATGTTAGATGTTAGGTAGTGCATGTAAATGTTAGGTATGTTAATGAATGTTAGATGTATGTTAGTGCATGCATATGTCATTGCATGTTAGGTGTTAGTAAATGTATGCATAGTTAATGCGTGTATATTAGATATTAGTGCTTGCATGTGTCCTAGTGCATGTGCATGTATGCATATATGTATGTTAGTGTATGCATGTTATGTATGCATGTGTGTATGTTAGTGCATGCATGTTCATATATGTGTATGTTAGTGCATGCATGTTCATCTATGTATGTTAGTACATGTAAGTTCATGATAGGAATGGCATGCATGTATGCTAGTGCATGTGCATGTATGCATGTGTGTATGTTAGTGCATGTTAATTTATGCATATGCATGTATGCATGTGAGTTGTGTTAGTGCATGTATGTTCATGCATGTTTATTAGTGCATGTAAATTTATGCATGTTCATTTAAGTGTATGCATGTTCATTTATGCATGTGCATGTATGCATGTGAGTTATGTTATTGTATGTTATGTATGCATGTTCGTTTATGCATGTGCATGTATGCATGGAATTTATGTTTGCATGTTCATGTATGCATGTTATGTATGCATGTTCATTTATGTTTGTGCATGTATGTTCATGCATGTGTATTATTGCATGTAAATTTATGCATGTTAGCTAAACGCATGTTCATTTAAGTGTATGCATGTTCATTTATGCATGTGCATGTATGCATGTGAGTTATGTTAGCGTAGCTGATAGATATAGAAATGATTTGCCTTACAGACCTTAGTAAAAAAAATACTTGTTCAGCATAGTCACCCTGTGAGCACCGTTAGCGAGACGATTGAATTGATCCACCAGTCGTCACAAATCGCTCCCAGATTTGAACCCGATGTGAACAACAGCACAACAGGACAGGTATAAACCCATATTTGAACCCGACATGAACAACGGCACAGCAGGATAGGTATAAACACTTTTCCTTTTCTTGCATATGCAATAGTTTGGTTTAGGTTACGTGGTTACAGCAGCTTGAGGTGGTCATCTTGCAGAGGTAGAATTCACAAACCTTGTAATTCCCTGGGTGTTGAGGGCTGGGCTTATGCTCTGAGCACCTCCACGGGAATAAGCAAGTACCTAAACTTCATCTCCTCACCCTTACCATCAAGTACTTGAAGAATTATGTTAAGACACACAACATTTAGCTCTTTGTATTAGGCATTTATTGCTCAAAAAATGTATATTTGAAAATATCACATGCACTCTAGCTTCTACATCAACTATCAGATATATTTTCTAAACTTGAATCTGTTTGTTACTATTTAAGTAGGGCTTTAGGAGAACTTAAAATATTAGGAATTGTTGGATTAATACGACTTTAGTTTGAAAATTCAAAAAGAATTTTCATTTGAAAGTTAGAATCTAATTTTCATTAAAATAGTAGAAAGTGTTTGATTAGTACGATTTTAGTTTGAAAATTCAAAAAGAATTTTTCATTTGAAAGTTAGTATCTATTTTTCATTAAAATATTAAGGATTGTTAGATTCGCACGATTTTAGTTTGAAAATTCAAAAAGAATTTTCATTTGAGAGTTAGTATCTATTTTTTAAGAATTATTTTATAGGTTTTAAACTTAAGCAAAATTGGAACCAAACAATTTAATTAGCTTGGTAAGAGGAAAAAAAAACTAAAGTACAAGAAGAAATTAAAGATTTTATTAAAAACCTTAAGTATAGTTCTAACATACATAATAAAATGGATGAATTATTTAGAAATATTATGTCAGAAACCCAAGGATAGAAAGTAGTTGAAGCAATGTTAAAAGAAAAAGGGAAGTTCACTGGAGTTAACACAACTATTTATTTAGACACATTTGAAGACCTAGCAAAGTTACATGGTTTGCCTATAACTAAATGGGTAACTTTTTTAGTAACACTTGCAATAGGTTCAGCTATTAGTGTCATAGAACCTCATAGTGAGCTTGAGTGGGAAGAATTTAAAAAACAAATGCATAAAGAATTTTACTTAGAAGATTATAGTCACCACAGTAGGGAAGGGTTTATGAAGTGGCTTAGCACTCCTAAGACCCAATTATCCCTTACACAATTGCATGGTGAATTTATGAAGTTATTTTCACAATTGCTAGAGCAAGATAAAATTGCACTCACACCAGATATAGTTTTAGATTTCTTAAAAGTTTTACCTACAAACATTAGAAGTGAAGTAGAAAGGAGACTAGAGGAACCTGGGAAAAGATATGGTTTAACAGAGGACTGGGGAGTACTAAAACAAGTTGTAGAAGTAGTAGCACAAATGAAACAGAGGCAATCATTACTATATGATATGAATTTAAGTGTCCAACAGTAGGTCCAACTACTCAAAATCCTAAAATTAATATAAATTCTAGTACAACTAAACAAGCATCTACATCTAAAATTCCTAGTGAGTTACAGTTTGAAATATTATTTAATAAATTACATAATATGATGCAAATGCATACGAATATATGTAAGGAAGTGGCTACACTTCAAAATACAGTTCATTCTTTAACTAGTCAAGATAGGACAATTTTAGGTCCTCAGTTTACTCATGCCCCACAAATAAATCCTATACCTATAGCACCTTTAATGAATCAACTAGTAGCTCAGAATAATGAACGAAGAGGTGCACCCACCTGACGATGTGTTTGGTGCAACTCTACAGAACATATGTCTTATGCCTGTGAATCTTTAAAAGAGGCAAAAGAAAGAAAAATAGTAATTGATATTGATAAAAAACTATGTGATTACCGCACCCACCTCCCACTAGTTGTAAATTGGGGAAAAGGTGGAATGCAAAAACTATATGAAAATACATCTAAAGCACAAAGAAGCTCATCTAGGGTTAGATTATAATGCGATGAGAGTGATATAGATGATGACACATCAAAAGAAACCAAAAATTATTCAATAGAAGCATTAATAAAAGCTAGAGATGATATAATGAAGAAAGCTTTAGATTCAAAGCCTAGTGAATTAGATTCAAAGACTAGTGAAGAAACAGATAAAAATAAGTGGAAAACAAAGAAACCCAAAAGAATTCCTAAAGCTATTTTAACTTCAGAACTAGAACAAAAAAATGACACAAACGAAATACTATATGATATTCTTTTAAAAAGTCAAGTCACTTTGTCACTTGAACAATTATTTACTATAGCTAAATTAGAATTTAAAGATAACTTTATTAAAATGATTAAAAGAAAAAGATTTCCACTAAATACCGATATTGATTGCATGACAATGTAGATGTATCTCATATTTCTAAAGATTCCTTTTCTTCTGACTCTGATGATGAGGAAGAAAGTGAAGGATACGTTAATAAAAAAAAAATTAGGACCAATTCTTCTAGATAATATACAGGAAAAATCTAAAAGCAATTACAAAAACAGTTTTCAAAGAAAATTTAGGAGATAGGAAAAATTCATGTACATTTTTAGCTTTACTAGATTCAGGTTCAGAAATTAATTTAATATCAAAACAATTATCTGATAAATTTAGATGGCCAATAGATAAACAACATGGGTGGATTATGAGAAGAGCAGACAATGGATGTAGTGTACTTTTAGGAGCTTGTGCAAACATTCCAATTTCAATAGGAGGAATAAGTGAAACATTTCACTTTTTTATACAAGATAATTGTTCTTATGAAATCATCTTACGACAACCCTTTACTTGTGAAACACGAATGGAAACAAAAATAATGGAAGGCGACTCTGCATATGCTAGATTTAGGTCAAAAGATTATTTACAATCCTTACCAGTGATGATTGTTAATCCAAACCATATTAGAAATAGAGATCAAATTAGGAAAACACCTATCCGATCACAAGAAAAGATGCACGAGAGTCATCTACCTCTTAGTGATTCAGGAACATACTTTGATCAGAATTTTTACTAGACACCATTGTTGAGCGGGACAACAATGGTAACTGGTTTGAAATCTCACAAAAATGTGTACATAAATTAGAAAGTTTTTCTGTTTATTTTCCATCTTCAAATTACAAATTTTAAAAAGTAAAGATATTCCTAGGAAAATAATGAAAAAACATGAAAAATATTTTAAAGACAAAGGATATATGTCTATAAATGAAAATATTAAAAATGTAATTGAAACTTCTTTTTCTTCAAGTAAAAATTAATGCAAGTTATTCTTTTGAACTCATTAAATGAATATGAATTAATTTTAAAATTTGTTTTTTATTTTCATAATGAAGCTAAAATTAATACAAAGTATAAAACAGTAGATAAAAAAGTGAAACATGTAGCCCAGGCTTTACCTGAAGGAAGTGACCAAAAAATAAAACAAGTAGCTAATGATCCCATCTTATGTTATATTTCAAAAATAGGATATAATTTTACTGATGAAACTATTAAATTAATTAAAATAGGAAATGAAGATTCTTCTTTACTGCCTACTGAACATGAACTGTTTCGTGAAATGATAAGAAAACATGGAAAAGTGTTTTCTCTTTATCCTCATGAAATAGGATGTGTTGACCCTAGAATAGTATCCCTGATGATTATATTTACCGTAGCTCATATACCTTGGAATCTTCGCCCTATACCAGCTCCAAAGGCTCATTTACCTGAACTAATGAAACTGCTTAAGGAGAACATGCATATGCAAATTTTAGAACCTTCCTCCACACCTTATTCTAATAGATGGTTTACTATTCCTAAAAAGAATGGTAAGCTTAGATTTATCCAAGACTTACAACCCGTAAATAAAGTTACAATTAGGAATGTAGGAACCGGCCCTATTGTAGGAGAATTTGCCGAAGCTTTTGTTAGGCATTCTATCTATTCTATGGGTATATTCAGGTTATGATCAGTTCCAGCTTGCTACTGAGAGTAGAGATATTACTACAATGAAGACTCCTTTAGGATTAGTTCGTATGTGTACTCTTCCTCAAGGAGCTATAAATTTGGTAGTACATATGATGAACGCAATGAATATGGTTCTTCATGATTTTATTCCTAATGGGACCATGCCATTTATAGATGATATTCCAATTAAAGGCTGTCAAGAAAAAGAAAAAGATGAAACATTAGATTCATTAGGATGTAGGAATTTTGTATCTAATCATATTTTAGATTGTGAGAAAATACTTAAAAGATTTGATGAAGTAGGATTAACATTTTCCATAGAAAAATCAATATTTGGTGTTAATGAAGTTTTAATTGAAGGACATTTATGTGGTTACTATGGTCGTAGACCTTATCCTCCAAAAGTAGACGCTATAAATAAATTATCTGAAACTTGTAGGAACATTAGTGAGGTATGACGTTTCTTAGGAGCA
Source organism: Ceratopteris richardii (assembly GCA_020310875.1). Classification (NCBI taxonomy): domain Eukaryota; kingdom Viridiplantae; phylum Streptophyta; class Polypodiopsida; order Polypodiales; family Pteridaceae; genus Ceratopteris; species Ceratopteris richardii. The sequence goes on along the minus strand of CM035427.1, from coordinate 93,136,841 downwards.
TGTGTGTTTTATGCTATTTGGATTCTGCATTATGCCCATGTAGCTAATCCATTGTATGATTTACTTAGGAAAAATAGAAAATTAAAATGGATTGAAACTCATGTTAAAGCAATGAAGAAATTAAAAAGTTTACTTTCTAATGCACCTGTTTTAAAACATGTATATTACTCTAATAATAAACCAATTATTCTAATTGTAGATACTAGCCCTATAGGAATAGGATGGGTAATAGGTCAAGATGATAGTGAGGGAAATAGATACACTATTAGATTTGGGGCTAAAATTTTGCATGAAACTCAAAAAAATTATCCACAAATAAAATATAAATTATGGGGTTTAGTTACTGCATTAAAGACTGATAAGGAGTATTTTATAGGAGCTAATGTAGTAATAGAAACAGATTGTTTACCATTAATAGGAATGATTACTAATTGTTCTTCTCCAGATATAGCAATGTTAAGGTGGATATCTTATATTAAGTTTATTAATCCTGTTTTAAATCATATTTTTGGAAAAACTAACTCTGCTGCAGATATGATTTCTAGGACTAAGTTTGAAGATGATGACATGACTCAAACTGAATTAAATGTGATTAATTATATTTCTGATGTTTATGTGTATGAAAAATTTAATTGCACAAAGTATGAATGCATGATAAAATAAAACTTTGAAAAATTTAAAACTTATTTATAAAGAATTTGATATGTTCCACTTGAATCTAGAGGTTGGCCCATCGAGACAATGTGCAGGTTTAGTGGGAGCAAATGTCAGAAAGATTTATTTCTCTTAAAATATTATTAAAATTTAAAAGATTAATTGATTGGAATAAGTTTGAATAATTTATGAGAATTTTGACTAATGTTTGATTTTAATTTTTGCAGGACAAGAAGTTTGATGATTAGTACAAAGATGAGAAGTATTTATAAAGGTGTTTTCTAATGAAGTTGTGGGTATAGATTAAAAATTAAGGGTTATTCAAGGGTTTATCTAAGTTTTGGAAGTAAATTCAAGGGTATTTAAGGGTCAAATGTAGGTTTTGAACATGTTTTATAAGGTTCAAGCTTAATTTCAAGGTTAATTAAGGGCTAATTATTAAATCTAGATGATTATGGAAGGCTAGGAGATTAGTTTATGGGGATAAAAACATGGTTTGAAGTTAGTTTAAGGGTAAACATATGGTTAAAAAGGTTAATTAAGTAGGTTTTAGTATTTAAATGAGTTAATAAATAGGGTAAATGTATTAATTAAAACCTTAGCAAAATATTTTAATTTTAAATGATTAATTAAATATGAATTGTCAATCTAAACACTAAGGTTATGGATATATTTAAAATTATTTATGGGTTTAATTTAATTTATTCTAAAGGGTTGTATTTATTCTAAAGTGATTAAATAAATAAAAAGGAATTGAAGGGTTGTATTTATTAAATTCTAAAAAGATGGCCAAGAGAATATTTATTTTAATAAAAGTTGTGTATTTCTGAAAAAACAAATAGGAGAATTTCCCACGCCTAATTTTTGGTTGAAGAGAAGTTGAGTGAAGTGAGAAAATGTAGGCAGCATGCTTCAGTTATCTTAGGAAAAATGTGGGCTATGTGGGGCTACTCACATCTATATAAAGAGGGGAGTCGTATTCACAAGCTCATGTTATTTTTCAGGTACTCTATTTACTCTATTCTCTAGGCTATGGTTGTTTGTGCACTCATTTCCATGATTGTCCTTCTGGCAGGAGGAGAGAGAAGGCCATCCCTCTTGCTTTTTGCAAATCATTTATTTCAAAGCAAATTTTTTTTGCTTTTTGCTCCAGAATGTGGAGAGAGTTTCCTTTTTTTTTCCTTTTCTTTTCCCTTATTTTCTTTCTTTATTCATTTTAATTCTTTCTTTCCCTTATACATCTTTAATTCTGTCCCTCTCTTTCCCTCTCCCTCTCTTCTCTACCGGCAACGTAGCAGCGCTGCGCACGCAACAGAGAGAGAGAGAGAGAGAGAGAGAGAGAGAGAGAGAGGGAGAGAGAGAGAGAGAGAGAAAGAGAGAGAGAGAGAGAGAGAGAGAGAGAGAGAGAGGATAGTTTGTTTTTAAATTATTTTTTTATTTATTTTGTTTTTTTATTCTTTCTTTTTTATATCTCCTTCTCTTTCCGTTCCTATAGCCAGCTGGTGGGACCGACGAACCACAGTAGAGAGAGTGAGAGAGAGAGAGAGAGGGAAGAGAGAGAGTAGGACAAAGATTTTTTTCTTTTGTATTAATTTATTATTATTATTATTATTTTAATCTTCTTCTTTTCCTTCCCCTGCAGTCAATGGACACAGAGAGAGAGAGAGAGAAAGAGGGAGAGAGAGGGAGAGAGAGAGAGAGAGAGAGTTTTTTTAATTATTTCTTTTCTTATTTATATATTTATTAGATATTTTAATTACTGTTTCCTTTTTTTTTATTATATGTTTACTTTATATATCTTTATTTTATAGTTTATTTATATTGAATGTTTTATTTCTTTCTTTTTTTATGTTTATATATTTTAATATTATATTATGTTTTATTTTCATGTTTTATATTATCTTTGTGTTTAAGTATATTTATTAAATATATACTAAATATGGAGTGTATATGTATAAAGGTATATGTATATGTATTTATGTATGAGAATGTATATGTATTTATGTATGTGTGTGTGTATGTACGTGTGAAAGTGTTTTATCTTAAGTTCATTACATTTTAATGTTATTATGACATGCATATGCATTCAGTATGTTTGTTTGAGATGAATGATATGAATGGTTAATGATTTTATTGTGTATGTTTGATATGAAATGGAGGGTATGAAGCATGTATATGTGTGTTTATTTATCTAAATTGTTTACATGTATATGATTTGAATTCCTAAACCTTTTTTATGAGTTTCAGGTTACCAAAAGGAGGGTCCATTTAGCCATTAACCTTATCTTTCTCAAAGATTTCATCATGTTATCTAAACTTCTCCTTATCCAATCATTTATCCTTTCCTTTTCTTATCCATTAGCCAAGCTTCTTCAACCCTTACTTGCTAATTTATGATAGAAACTTATTAGAAATGCATACGATTTAGTGATTGTTTGTACCCATGATAAGTGTTAGTGCATGTACCCATGTTAAATGTTAGTGCATGTACCCATGTTAAATGTTAGTGCATGTACCCATGTTAAATGATTAGTGCATGTATCCATGATAAATGTTAGGCATATTAGTGAATGTTAGGCATGTTAGTGAATGTTAGGCATGTTAGATGTTAAGTAGTGCATGTAAATGTTAGGTATGTTAATGAATGTTAGATGTATGTTAGTGCATGCATATGTTATTGCATGTTAGGTGTTAGTAAATGTATGCATAGTTAATGCATGTATATGTGATATTAGTGCTTGCATGTGTGCTAGTGCATGTGCATGTATGCATATATGTATGTTAGTGTATGCATGTTATGTATGCATGTGTGTATGTTAGTGCATGCATGTTCATATATGTGTATGTTAGTGCATGCATGTTCATATATGTATGTTAGTACATGTAAGTTAATGATAGGAATGGCATGCATGTGTGCTAGTGCATGTGCATGTATGCATGTGTGTATGTTAGTGCATGTTATGTATGCATGTTAATTTATGCATATGCATGTATGCATGTGAGTTGTTTTAGTGCATGTATGTTCATGCATGTTTATTAGTGCATGTAAATTTATGCATGTTAGTTAAATGCATGTTCATTTAAGTGTATGCATGTTCATTTATGCATGTGCATGTATGCATGTGAGTTATGTTAGTGCATGTTATGTATGCATGTTCATTTATGCATGTGAATGTATGCATGTAATTTATGTTTGCATGTTCATGTATGCATGTTCATATATGCATGTTATGTATGCATGTTCATTTATGTTTGTGCATATATGTTCATGCATGTGTATTAGTGCATGTGAATTTATGCATGTTCGTTAAATGCATGTTCATTTAAGTGTATGCATGTTCATTTATGCATGTGCATGTATGCATGTGAGTAATGTTAGTGCATGTTATGTTTGCATGTTCATGTATGCATGTTATATATGCATGTTAATTTATGTTTGTGCATGTATGTTCATGCATGTGTGTTAGTACAGGTAACTTTATGTATGTCACTTAAATGCATGTTCATTTATGTGTATGGATGTGATGTACGTTAGCATATGTAGTATGTATGTTAAAGTGTATGAAACATATGTATGCATATGAAATATAAGATGTATGCTCAAGTAATGCATGAATGATTAGAGTTCATGTATGTATAAATGAATTATGTATATTATAATGTGTTTATTAAAATAAATGTATGTACTTATGATATATATGTATTAGAAAAGTTAATTATCTTATATTAAACTGAGTTTTTAAATATGTTAAGTTTAATGAGTTTTTAGTATTTTATGAAAGCAAACTTATGTTTTTGATGTTATTTTTCAGATGATATGCAACCCTGTTGAAGATGAACTAAAGATTTGAAGTGTGAAAAGAATTTTCTTAGTTGAAATTCTATTATTTAGATTGTATAGGATATCTTTTTTATAAATAGTATCTTATAACTTTGTATAGGAAATCATTTATTTAAACAGTTTATATAACATTAATCTATTTACATTTCATCTTATATATCTTAAGAAGCTTCATCTAGTAGTACTTTTTTACCTCCATCTACATTTGAATTACTATTTCTTAAACCAGTTGAAGTTAATGAAACTCAAAATATAGAGATTGAAGAACTAGTTAAAGATAAAATTGTAGAAGAAACTTTGCATTCAAGAGAGTTTGATCGTAGATTATCTAGAACATTACCAATAATTTCCTTTGTTCCACCTAGTACTGAAAATAGTGAAAATCTTTTTCCTCCATCCATAGCTAGAAACACTAATAATTCTCAAATAGATTTAAACGTAATAGAAATCATTAAAGATGAAGTAGTTAGTGAGGAATTAATCTTACCATCCTATTTAGACGTAGTTGATAGATATAGAAACGCTTTGCCTTACGGACCTTAGGAGAAAAAATACTTGTTCTGCATAGTTACCCTGTGTGCGGCGTTAGCGAGACGATTGAATTGATCCACCAGTCGTCACAAATCACTCCCACACCGGAATCTCATCATCACGCAAACAAAAGTCCATTTTTTGTAATTTGAATAGTCCTACTATCTAGCCATGCATTTGATTGAACCCACTATACCTAACAAGGGAATGGATATGTCTCTCTTTCGGCACCTTCTTTGAGTATACTATTTGGAAAATATTAGTGAATGGATACATCTCTCTTTCGGCACCTTCTTTGAGTATACTATCTGGAAAAGATAAGGGGAATAAACCACGAATTATGGTAATCCACATATATTTTTAGTTGTGGATTTTCTTTGGCATAATGAAGATAGGTAGAAAAAATCTTTCTAGACTTTGTTGAATCCAAGCAAACCTAGTTTAGGGCGTTGTGTAAGTAACTTTTAATGAATTAAGCACATTTTGGAATCATTTGGTATTTCTGCTATAATACAGGGGTGGTCTCTAGTTTAAGGATGATCGTCTACTAATAAAAGCAAGGGTCTAATACCTACATGCTTGAATATTCCGATGCAAAGATAACATTTAACTCAGTTATAGGTCCCAATTGGACAACATAGAATGTGGGTGGAAGGCTTGTGTAGATCTCAACATTTTTGGAAGCATTTCTGGTCACAAGCGTAACGACTTAAGATAGCACTCCATAGAGCATAAGAGCACCATATTTCTTCATCGAGGAAACTTTGCTTTCGATTGATTTGATGAACCAACGAAAGAGCTTGCAAAGGTGTTGCCATGTCATGAGGCTCCTTAGAAATGAAACAAAAAGGTTATTTAAGGATTCCCTACTACTATACCATGGCTTGCACCACAGGGGAACTTTGCAAATTTTATTGGCTTTGACATTGGTCCATATGCTTGGTGTAGAATCTACCATATGAGGAATTTTTTTTATTCTCACTAAGAAGGTGCCATAGATCCTTGACCTTGAAGTCCCATCTAATCTAGGTCCAATGTTCATAGTGCTTCTTGCCTAAAGAGAGATTAAAGTCACTATTTCTTTTGGATCTGAGAATGACCTCCATTTTCTTGCCATTATGCCACCTTGAACCCTTCTAGTGAGAAGGATCCTGATCAAGCATGAGGAAGTAATTAGAATAAAATGAATTTACAAGGTCAAGTATAAGTCATATGGAACCTTAGAGAAAGATAATGGTTGACTAGTCATTGAAGGATACAAGCAAAAACATGACATTGATTATGAAGTAAAGAATCTAGTTTATTGAGAACCCATTCCCACTTTCTAGTATTGAACTTACAAATCTAGTTTATTAAGAACCGAGTCCCACTTTTGTCTCATATTGATGTTAGAACCCAAGAACTCCTAGAAACTAGACCACATGACCAAAAAAGAGCTCTTGGCACCCTTCATCAAAAAGGAACTAGGGAGGCGTTTGAGAGGTGGTTTTGAATGTAGTCTTTGAGTGGTTAATTTTGGTGCCTAACACAACACAAAATATATGAAGGCATGAACAAAAATGTGACGTACATCCTACCTCATTACAGATAAAGGCATTAATGTCATCAATAACAATTCCGTGGATGATTTGGTCCTCTCATGTGGGAATTAGAAGGCCTTTGATATTTGTGTACTTAACCTAATTTTCCACAAGAGAGTAGAGTTCATCCATGGAAATAACAAATAGTAGAGGATCTAGAGGGAACCCATATGTAATGAATCTTTTTAGCTTAATGAGGTTGGAAAGACTACCATTTTTAATAATGATGGGTGCAGGAATTGCCTAGAAAAGAGGCAACCATTCACACAAATCTAGGGCCGAATCCTAGGTTCATGAGGGAGTGTAAAATGAAGTCCTACTCAAGTCTATCATAATCCTTGTCAAAGTCGCTCTTCCTAAACACGAAGATTTTTTACTCCGATCGGTCAATAATTGATTCAATCATGTTGAAGTCATAAGAAAGAATCACATTACATGAGAGCAAGATCAAAGAGTCCAAAGTTTTAGCTATTTCGATCGTGGATTTTGGAGCATATATAGACACCCTGGAGAAGGAGAGGGTCCCACAAAGATGAATCCCAACCCACTTATTACTGAGAACGTTTCTGAAGGCTTATGTTTGGATTTTATGCAGGTTATGAAAAAGCAATATGTGGAGATGAAACACGGAACACATATAATTAGAATCATAACGAAAGGAGAGCAATAGTTTTGAAATGGATAGGAATAGAATTCATTAATTAAGCTCTATGTGTCTTCTTCTTTGACAAATTGTACACCACGACATTAAGATTTTTGCATCACATATTAAGAATCATATCATATTACCCTATAAGCTTCTAAAATACATGATCATTATTTTACCATGATTAAAAGGTAAGGTTCCTTCATCATGTCCTCTTTATACAATGGAGTTTCCATTATATCTGGTTTATTAGAAATCTTCATATTAGAATTAACCCGTGTCCTTGAAACTTTCTAGACCGCAAAATGTTTTTCCTCATTTAGGGAAAAAAAGCGTAAATGAATCCCACCACAATGCAAGTTTCGTCTTATTTTATGATTTTTATATGACAATTTACTGTCTTATTTTATGATTTTTATATGATAATTAATTTACTAGATTGCAATTCATTTTCTGGTCATTGTTTATAGATTGCAATTCATTTTCTGGTCATTGTTTAGACTTCATACAATAGAGAACGGAAGATTGTATTTGCTATCCCAATCCTTGCACACAATACATAATAAATTTCTATTGATGAAAACGAATAAGTACTTGTTACAATATCAAATTTACCGTGTTCCCATGTGCTATAAATAATTCTTTGGTGGTAGAGAAGACTTTGGTCACCTCTTTTTTCCTATCCTTAAGGTCTCTTGACTTGGTAGTGCCTCAAGAAGCTATTTTTAATGCCTCATGAAGTTAACTAAATGCAAGCTGTTCTTGGTTAAGCAATCGGTTGCTCCTCTGCTCTTTGGAATATTGTGAGGAATGCAAAGCTCTAAAGAATTTAAAAGGAAACATGTGTGGTCAACTTTGGCAAGGCCCCCATAGAGTGATCGTTGATAATTAATCCCCAGTCTATAGAGATAGAAGGATCTAAAAGGTCCATGAGTGTAAGACCCTCCCCCCCCCCTCCCCCGCTTTAGGTACCATAGGGGTTCATCCTAGAAAATAAGAAAATAACAAGTTGAAAAGAGGGCGAGTTATCCAAAAGGTTAAAAACTGTGTTTCTAATTATCTCTAATGTTCTAATTGTAATTGTTTCTATGATTTTGGATTTAAAGAGCATTTTGGAAAGGAATAAAATTTATTCGTTAGTTAAAATATTGATATTTTTGTTTCCTTAATTCTCAGTACATCGTAGGTACTCTTGGAAAGAACCGAACTCTAGCTCCAATGTGACCATAGTAACATTTAAATTGCCATAAAACGGGTACAATTCATGAATATTAAACCATCAAGCTAGAAACAAAAGGAGGAAACATTGATAAATAAAGAAGATGGTCGAGTATAAAATCATAAGAGGTTAATATATATAGATCATCATGATATTGAGGCTGACGTTGCCATTAGATGAAGTAGAGGTCTGAAGATCAGTATTGTTGTTCGTATATCTGAACAAATATCTCGTAGAAAACCACATGTAATGAATCCGCATGACGGCAAGCAATCACGTAAGCTAAGTCGGACGATGATTCATTGAGAGAAACAAATCATGCTTTTCTGCAGATAAAATCAGCATCAGCTGCATAATACGTATGTTTGATGCACACGCCCACAGGTAGGGACACACGATCGTATGAGTGTATTATGTGTGTGCGACACACACACACGCACATATACGAGCGTATGAGAAATTACGTAAGCAAAGTTCGAGAAGCTTTCATCGAGTCAAGAAGATCAAGGTTTTCTGCAGATAAGTTCGGCATCAGGTCATAAATACGTATGTGCCACACACATACAAACACGCATACGTACAGACATACGAACATGCAAGTGTATACATATATATATATATCCATAGAGTCCTTCAATAATCTCTTAATTCACAGAGAGAGAGAGAGAGTAGAACCCTTGACTTTACTTTTCCAACGAGAAAGTTTTAACTACGGAGGGGTTGAATAGGGGAGCATTTGTACAGTATCAGACGAACTTTCTTCTGATTCTTAGAGTCTTGAACGGTAGAACCTAAAGGCTAACAGCTCAAACGGATACGCTAGCGCTACGAGGTTCGCCCTGCCTTGTCATTGATGTTTGTTAAGTTAAGCGTTTCACTATCATATCAAGGCCAATGAAATGGTGATGTAGAGATGATATAAGATCAACTGTTCAGCGGAGCTGTTTTCCGATTTTGATTTCGAGAAAGCGTCATTGAAGAAGATCCACCTTAGATTGACAATCGCAAATAGAAAGTTGGAGTTTCTTTGTCTGCATCGCAGAAAGCACAGTAAGGTTGAAGCTGGTTCTTCTGCAACAGGTAAAGTGGTAATGCATTTTGCGAGTGGCCTTTTGCTTTTGCTTGGTAATTAAGGCCGTGTCGTTTCCTGTCGTATATTCTCTTTTGGAGCTTACTGCATGTCCAATCAGACATTCTTCACAGCCCTCATTCAATAGGTCAAATATCTACTACGATGGATATGGATACCACCAAAATAGTACTCAGTGGATCTCAAAGGCTTAGCTCACGGGGTTGGCACAAGTGTCGGAATCATCCTTTTCAATTGCATATACTTTTCTCTATGTTTATGGATTAGATTATGAAAAGCAGAAGACAGCAGATATAAAACAGAAACCATGGGCTGTTTTAATGGATAGATCTATATCATAATTGAGTACGGTGCTCGGACGACTCATTTAATTAAAACTGGAGATGTAGATGGCTTTCTTATGGAAAAGAAATAGAAGCTGACATGTTATCCACGATGAAAATGATGTGATTTCTGTGGATTCTCTCTAACCTCTAAAAGTCGACCTCGTCACCCCCCCCCCCCTTCACTCGATTTCTGAGTGGCTGATAGCGAACCTACGACAGGTAGGGTCGATCTAACCTTCGTATGTTCAATATCATAGAAGTAGAAGACGACTTTCTAATCATACTAAAACTGTATAAGAAACATTCAATTTTTTTTTCTTTGGCAAACGGTCAATAGATTAACAGAGAAGTATAGAGTACAAAAACAATATGCGACAAGACACACACCCCAAATTAGCACAAGTAGTTACCAATCAATAATGTGATTGACTCCAAGGGTGCAATGACAATCGTACTTGATAGAATATACACAACTTTAAATAATACTATAACCTCAATAAAAAATGATGATTGGTCCGAAAATCAACTCAAGGAACATTACAAAAGTAGGCCAATATGCCCTTAGAGAATAACAACATACTAATGAAACACAAGCAAATGCTTGCTAAATACACACAACAAGGTAGCCTGGCTAGCCCACATAGAGTGAGTACACAATCCAAAGGCAGGGACATAGGAAGAGAATAAGTACTACCACAAGTACAAAAGCTTTTCTTAACCTAAACGCAAAATAGAGTATCAAGTGTAGATGTGATAGTATTCATACATGATCATCCTCCAAATGAGAGCCCAACAACTCCTTGTTTAGAGACTAGAGGTCCCAAATGAGTGGTCCTTCCAATTTGAGTGATTCTTTGAAGAAAGCCAATATTGGCTTTTGACATTTCTCTAGTTAAGTGGTGCCTAGCTAATAGGATACTTTTATCCCAATGGGGGATCATTACCACCATATTTACAAGCTTTTGCTAACTCATGCTGGGTGGTTGCTATGAAGCTCGAGTGTGCCGTCGTGGTTTTTGTTTCATGCTTGGTAGCTCATGCACATATTGGTTGACTAACCCACTATGGACACTTCCAATTGTGAGGCTCAGACCACCACCATCTTCATTGATATTGAGACCACATTGATAGTTGTAAGGATTGTGTTCCATGTTTGCAAAAAGCACATTGAGCTGCACTTTCATTATGTCCAAGAGAGGTTCTCACCTCGAGAGATCAATTCATCTTATGAGCCCACATAAGATAATGTTGTAAACCTTTTCACAAATTCTTTGCCTAGGGAGAAATTTTAAAGCCTTTTGCGAAAGCTTTGGGCTTATTCTCTTTTGTGGAATGATTTCTTTCCACATGTGTGGTGTTTTTCTCCAAGCTTCTTCTTCTTCATATGTATTGCTTGTGTGGTTCCATAGACCTCAATATTCTCCATGATATTTACATCAATAGTTGGAGTCTTATTCATAATGTATAAAAGAGTGTGCATTTAAGAATGCCATTGTATTGTGGTGTGTACCTACATAAAATAGCCTTCCAATTTAATGACTCTTTAGAACACTATTGATGTCATTTGATAAATATTCGCCTATTCCTTCATATTTTAATGTCTTAACATACTTCCTATTTTCTCTTTCACCATAGACTTGAAATTCAAATTTTCTCCCTATTTTTTATGTAACACAAGCCTTATATGAGGGGCCATATGGAGTCATTTTCTATGATACAAGTATCCTATCGACAAAAAGGAGATAAGGAAGAGAGATTTAACACATTCCCACACAGAAGGAGAGGAGCACACATAGATTGAGGCAAGGAAGAATGAAATTCCTCCAATTTGCCTTTTACATAATGAGAATATACAAGAAAACCTCAATAAGATAATACAACCAATACAATATATAAAGAACAATACTTAAAGAAAACCCTAACATCCATGAAAGAGTGGTTTGCCAAGAAAAAAATGTGACATCACTCTTGGTAGATCAACCAGGTCAAGCTCACTAAAAGTATCTATAACATATATTAGGGTAACCACTATATTGTTTATACAAACAAAAGTGGTTCATGTTGTAGAAGTGATACCTTGGACCTCTATTAGGAAGAGGAGTAGACGTGCCTCCTAAGACACCTTTTACTCAAGGGGGCTTCTCCTTAGGGAGTCATACCTTGTGATGTGCATGTGTAGAGAGACACTTCACAAACATAGAGTATAAGAATGAGGAATTCACATAGTTTTAATGACTCAAAATGGTTTCAATAGATTAACAGAGAAGTATAGAGTACAAAAACAATATGCGACAAGACACACACCCCAAATGATCCCACACTAGTTCCCTATTACCATTTGCTCATGCATAAGGTTACATGCTTAGTAGTCCTATTAGTAGGGCTCCCTTTCCACTGACAGCACAAGTAGTTACCAATCAACAATGTGATTGACTCCGAGGGTGCAACGACAATCGTACTTGATAGAATTTACACAACTTTAAATAATACTATAAGCTCAATAAAAAATGATGATTGGTCCAAAAATGAACTCAAGGAACATTACAAAGTAGGTTAACATGCCCTTAGAGAATAACAACATACTAATGAAACACAAGAGAATGCTTGCTAAATACACACAACAAGGTAGCCTGGCTAGCCCACATAGAGTGAGTACACAATCCAAAGGCACGGACATAGGAAGAGAATAAGTACTACCACAAGTACAAAAGCTTTTCTTAACCTAAACGCAAAATAGAGTATCAAGTGTAGATGTGATAGTATGCATGCATGATCATCCTCCAAATGAGAGCCCAACAACTCCTTATTTAGAGACTAGAGGTCCCAAATGAGTGGTCTTTCCAATTTGAGTGATTCTTTGAAGAAAGCCAATATTGGCTTTTGACATTTCTCTAGTTAAGTGGTGCCTAGCTAATAGGATATTTTTATCCCAACTGGGGATCATTACCACCATATTTACAAGCTTTTGCTAACTCATGTTGGGTGGTTGCTATGAAGCTCGAGTGTGCTGTCGTGGTTTTTGCTTCATGCTTGGTAGCACATGCACATATTGGTTGACTAACCCACTATGGACACTTCCAATTGTGAGGCTCAGACCACCACCATTTTCATTGATATTGAGACCACATTGATAGTTGTAAGGATTGTGTTCCATGTTTGCAAAAAGCACATTGAGCTGCACTTTCATTATGTCCAAGAGAGGTTCTCACCTCGAGAGATCAATTCGTCTTATGGGCCCACATAAGATAATGTTGTAAACCTTTTCACAAATTCTTTGCCTAGGGAGAAATTTTAAAGCCTTTTGCGAAAGCTTTGGGCTTATTTTCTTTTGTGGAATGATTTCTTTCCACATGTGTGGTGTTTTTCTCCAAGCTTCTTCTTCTTCATATGTATTGCTTGTGTGGTTCCATAGACCTCAATATTCTCCATGATATTTACATCAATAGTTGGAGTCTTATTCATAATGCATACAAGAGTGCATTTAAGAATGCCATTGCATTGTAGTGTGTACCTACATAAAATAGCATTCAAATTTAATGACTCTTTAGAACACTATTGATTTCCTTTGATACCTATGCGCCTATTCCTTCATATCTTAATGTCTTAACATACTTCCCTATTTTCTCATTCACCATAACCTTGAAATTCTAAAAGTGAGAAAACACCTCACTCTTTTCCTTCATAAATTATACATACTTTTTGTATATTTTCATTAATTAATCTGACATAAAACCTGTAACCTCCCATTGATGTGGTCTTTACAGGATCCCATACATTTGTATGCACTATCCCTAGTACATCGTCGATAACATGCTTGTCATGCAGAAATGATGACAAAGTGTTTAACAAATCGACATGCTTTGCATATGTTTTCCATCTCTTCAACTTTATATCTCTATGTCAGCAACACGTTCACCTTTTGTAGACATGACTGCATTCATTTCAAAAATTTTCATATTCAAGGTAATCATCCTACCCACGTTGTTCACTTTTTCAATCAATCTTTCATTCTTCTTGTACTTTTCTACATATAAACCATTAGAACTGAACCTAACTTCTAATCCCTAGTCAAACATTTCTCCACCAAAAACTAGGTTCTTTGTTATCTTAGAAATAGGAACATTCGATACATTATTAAGATGTTCTACCTTCCAACCCCCCATGATAAGTATTATGATTTTTCTACACTCAATAGGATGTGTTGTATCAGCACCTATTTTAAAAAATCCAAAAACTACCAATTTCTGCAAACTACTTAACCATTTTTCATCACTAATTATGTGATTTGAAGCACCTGAATATACATATTAGACACTATCATTATTATTTGAAACATTGACACACATTTTATTCAACATATGATGTTGGACCATAAACAACTTCTTCAAATGATGTGCACTTCTATATGCATAGTTGTTTTGTTGCTTTCTACAGTTTTGACTCTTCAACATGCAATCACATTCAAAGTTATGAGGTTTACCGACAATTCCAACATCCATTACTATCATAAATCATTCAACCTTATCATTACCATCATCTACATTGACACCAATAGATTCAAGTGTCTCACATATATTTTTTATTCTTGACTCATACTCACTTATCAAAATGCCCTTTTTCTCTAGTGTATCCAAATCATTCTTGAGTTGAAATTTCCATGCCTTTGCATTGGTCTCATAAAATGTGCCTAAACTATTGCAAGCCTTTTTTGGAGATTTTGACTCATGTATGCCATTAGGGGAAAAAGTGATCCCTCTTTGGACCTTTTAAGGATTCCTAATTTTTAGGGATTAAAATGCTTTATCTAGGAGACTGAAGGGCCACATGAAACCACTAGTTTTATTGTGAAATAAAATACTACTTGTGAATCTTTGAGAATCCATGGCCCTTGAATTTTCTAGACCAATGCTTCATGTTTGAATGTGTAAGAGTGTGGAGAGGGAAGGCATTAAGTTTTGTGGGATGATATAGACTCTTTACAGAAATGTCATGCATTTGATCATGCTAAACCCAATGGAAAAGCGTGAGTGGAGTTGATCTTCATAGTTTGGAGGGTTTAGATCCATTGGATATCATTGAGAGCTAATAGACCACATTGAAAGATGAATTTCCAGCACAAGGGAGGCTAGGGCTATTAGATCAACTAGGAGAGATAGTGGAGGAGATGAAAAGGTGCCAATCCACCTTTGGGGAGGGCTTTGAGCCTTTGGATTTGGAGCTAATCTAATGGAGGACATGCAAAGGTTCCTTTTTATGAAGAGCCAAGAAGTCCATCGATCTCTAGGTGAATCCAAGTTCTGGGAATGAGGGCATCTCACCTCACATGAAGTTCACTGATATCCATTGGATTTCCATTCAATCCAAGGGCCAAAAACTAATGGCACCTTGATTTCTGCACCTTAAGCTTAGCAGTTGGATATGTGGGGCCATTTAAGGGTTGTTGTTCATTCATGTGAGATCTAAAACCACTAATGGCAAAGAAACCACCAAAATAAGGTAGCTTTTGTATCTTTGACCAAGGTCACCTATGCATATTTATGATTTGCAGGCACAAATTTTATCTCTTGGTCATCAGAAAAGAAAACTATTGTAGCTCTCTCATCAATTAAATCATACTATGGAGGATTCACTATAGCGACTCAAAACCCTATATGGATGAAAGGATCGCTTGAAGAACTTCATGTCAAAGTGTGGCTACTCAATTATTTGGAGGTAAACCCTATGCATCTTTTTTGTAAACCATGTATATCAACCAAGGACAAGCACATAGATATTTTGAAACATTTTATAACGAAGAAGGTAAATATTAAGCATGTGGAGCTCAAAAGTGCCTATGCGAAATCAATGTTGAGACATAATGTCAAAGGCATTTGAAGGAGTGAAGATTTGTAGGTTCAAAGGTATAGCAAGTATGCTAACTACTCTCAAAGACTAAAGACACATGACACAAGCATCTAAGGCATGAGGGGAAGCTAATGGGAGGCTCATACTCATATGCAAACATGTAACATTAGAACAAGGACACGTTTACAAGCCGGTGTGCAAAAAAAATGAAACATGAGAACAAGACCATATGAGAAAACTAACATAAATCATGTACAGATATAGAGATTGCACATCATTAGGTAAAAGAAACCCCACCTACTCGAACATAACTAAGGTATGTTTATTTAGAGGTTATTTGCATTGGTACAAAAATAGATTTTTATGAATAAAGACAAAAAGGAAAATAGTGAGATAGAACATTTAGTGACATCACCATAAAAGGCATTTTTCTTGCAAAGTTATGTAAAAGATTTGAATTGTATTGTAAAATCTATTTTGGAATGCAAATAACAATGAGCGAAAAAGTTTGTTTTGGACATATTGGAGTGTGTAGTTAGGCTTTGTGATAAATTTGTGGCTGAGGTCATGTTTATCTGTGTGAATGCTTGATCCGTCTATGTGTGGTGAACATGTTTGTGTGCATGGTTATATGTGATGTTTCATATTTCGTTTGTGTTTCATATAATGTTGAATGCATGTTACACATATTTGTAGTTGCCCATGTGCACTATGTATATTGAATCCTTTATTTTTTGTGTGTGTGAACATATAGTATACAAGTATGTGTACTGCTGCTATGTATGCGCGTGGCTCCTCTATGTGTTCTCTCCACATGTGGTTTCAGTGTGCCATTTTGATTATATGGCTACAAGAAGGCTCTTGATGTTGGGAGCGTGTTTGGATGTGATTGCATTTTCTACTTGTCAATATTATTCTACACATGTCATCATGTTTTGATTAACCATGCAAAAACTATGATCTCGTAATAAGAGAAACATACATAATAATGCCCATATGTAGGATTTTGCATACAGAGTGTAGTTGTTGACAAGTTTTTTATAAGAAAAAGCTTAGTCGATGCCTAGTTTCCATTGCATGATTTAATTTAAAGCACAATTATACAACTGAAGAGGTATAGTGCTCATGGGGACCCTTATCCCATAAAAGCAAGGTTAGGACAAACAACATTGATGGCTTGAAGGCGATAGGAACACTAAGCTTAGGACTATGCCTAAGACATGGCAGAGGGTCAAAACAAGTAAAACATAAAACATTTATAGAGAGTTACAAAGATGGTTAATAATTGTTTTGTCCCCCTCATGGGAAGTCTATTTGCTATGGATATTGTTGTCTTAAAAACAAACATTATATGATGTCTGAAGGGAGGCGACTTTTTATAAGTAGCATTTGATATACATAAGTGATTAAGGGTTTTATCAATCGACCACTTTTCTAGCGGATTGTGAAAGTTGGAAATGCATCCTTCTCTTCAACTTTTCCAAAGAGCTTCTCCTCTAATGGCATTCCATAATTTCGTAGAGCAACGAATTGCTTCTCCAAGTAAGGCTTGTTTTTAGTTTATTTGGGTCCATGATGACAAAAGCCTATCCATGGCCTACTAAACCAAAAGAGTCTTTGGGCATGCAAATACGATGTGTCTCAAGTCTTCTCTACCATTGAGACAATCCTTACAACATGGAAAATCCATGCAACATTAGGAAAAAAAGGTGAACCCTGGATGGGCCTTTTAGCTTAAGGAGTGATTAGCGATGGACCAATCAGAAGAGGGTGGTGGCCACAGTCTATACCCTATAAAATACTAGGCTGAAGGGGGAAGAGGGGACAAGATTCCTCTATGTTCAGGGTTGTCTTTTAGAGAGAGAAGAAATCTCGTAATCAGGCTAGGCCCAAAAGTTCAAAATTTTTAAAAAGTTGTAAGACTCATCATAATACCATTAAATGACCTTCATATCACTTTTCAGGGTCAAAAGTGCTATTTTTGACTTCTAATTCAAAATCCATGCATGTTTTTGAGCTAAAAAAGTGACTTTTTTCAAAATAATTCAGAAAACTCTACTTTCCCTCTTCAAACTCCTTCATACACAAAACCCAAAAAGTCATATTTTCCACCTCTATTCACTCCATACCATACAACAGAGGCATTGTTTCTCCTCCTACCATTCTCCCAACTTTTGCAGCAATGACAACAACTCTTACTCCCATGGAAAGCTCCAGAGCTCTTAGGAGACCAAAAGACAAAGTTCACACAATGACGTGCCACAACATCAAAAGAATGGAAGGAAGTTGGCTACCACAAGAGTTTTGCAAAGGTGCATGGGTGTACATGCAGCCATATGGACTTGGTCCTCATCGTGTTTGAGATCGTGGAAATTTGGATCTTCATTGGAAAGGTAAGCTCATAGGCATCAAGAAGCAAACACATGGTGGCAGGATGGTTGCTATTGTACAACATGTCTTCACAGTTTCAACCATGAAGTTAGAAAACTCCAATAGAATTAGATATCCAATCCATTGTGAGTATTTCTATTTTTTCAATGCTTCATGGTGTTAAATGTCTTAATTACTCATCTCATATGGTTTTCATTGCTACAGTCATATTTCCTTCTAGTTTAGTGGAAGAGCAACCACTTCGTAGTCTTACAGGAACTTTCAAAGCATTACATGCAAACATTGGGGCATTAGTGTTTGCAGATGTACCTCCTACTAAAATTATTGGTGAAAGGATCTTCTTTTACACTCACAAGTACATTGTTCCTTCCATAGATGGTGAATATGGAAGGTTGGAGATTATCAAAGTTGATTCTCTTCTTAGTTTAGAGTGGCCAAAACCTGATATTTGGTCCATATCGTCTTTCAAGCATAAGATGGTGATGGACATACATAACTATTTGAAATTCATGTGAGTGTCTAGATCAATAGGTCTTCATTGGACTCTACCAATCCATTGCTTTGTTTTCATATTTCAAGGCATTCCTTTTGTAGAAAATCCTACAATGTAATTTTCACATTTGCTTCAAGGATATTTTGGCCACATTCTACTTGTATTTGTACATTCTCAAGGTTTTTCTTGAAAGAGCATTCTTATTGTTTATTTTCTTTGATGTGATCTCAAATGTGAAAGTTTTCCTTTCCAAGACTCTTACGTTTTAATTTAAGGAAAAGTCACTTCTATGAGAAAGTGGGACCCATCGCTTAAAAATTCTAGAAAAGTTATAAATAGGAGTCCTCTCTCCTCATTTCTCACTTTTGCAACTACATTGAGTGATAGCTATGGCTTCCACCTCTGTACCTACTAAGAGCGCACGCCACAAGTTTCTAGAATTTTTGGAGGATTCAGATTATAAAGGTCAACATGACCTATATGATCTTCTCTCCAAGGTTCTTGACCTCCATGGAACCGTGCAAATGAATGCGGATGCTTTGGAGGAGCTACTTCAATATATGCAAGTTCATATATTTTGTTTCTCCATCAAAATACCACCATATGATGGGACTTGGGTTCCATGTGACCTTCTCACCTACATTCACAAAGGTGATGAGGCATTTGCAAAACGATTGAAACGGTTCCAGGTAGTTGCAGAGTAAGCAGGGCACCTTCTTGATGAAATTGTGCCACTTATAAGGAGATTGAATAGGAAACGCAAGATGGGTGCAAAATATCTTTCATTCATTGCTACCACAATTTTCTTTGTGAATGAGGAACCAGAACCAATTCCTCATGAGATCCCTCATCTTCTTACACGTGGTTCTGTCGATGATAAAAAGGAACCACCTCAAGAGCCCTTGAATCTCCTACTAGAGAGACAAGCTATTGAGAAAACTTATCCTCTTGGTGTGGATTATAAGTTGAAAGAAGTGTGTAAGCCATCCACCTCTTCGAAGCCAGAAGCAATTATTCCAGAGGTGGGGATTGAAACGTTTTCAGTGGTTCTTGTCGAGGGACAAGAATATTTGTTTTTACATGATGTAGAGAAGGCATTCGGGCTACGGCTGGATGAATGCCTAAGTTTGTTTTGTACTTTGTCAGAGTGTCCGTTGGATAGTACCTTTGACTTGTTGGAGAAAAAGTGTTTGCCATTTGGTGACTCAGTGGCCGACACAATAAAAGTGGTTTGCAATGACATACTTACAAGTGAACATCAACATATCGCAGAAGAATAATTTAGTAATGCACAAGAAAGGATATTGGAATCAGAAGTTCCTGCCTCACCAGTAATCGAGCAGAGTGGGATGTCCCACTCTAGCATTAATTTACATCGTCAAGAGAGAGGAGAAGAAGAAGATAGAGTTCAAGATGTAAATATCTTCAATTCATGTCATTCATTCTTACAAACACATGCAGCTACTAATCATAAAACTTTGTGTAAGAGGTGATTGAAGTCGACAAGTTTGCAGCAAGGAGTGGAGGTGATCGAGTGGCTCGTGGAGGTGGCTCATCCCTTGCAAACTACATTGGGA
Organism: Ceratopteris richardii; assembly: GCA_020310875.1. Lineage (NCBI taxonomy): Eukaryota > Viridiplantae > Streptophyta > Polypodiopsida > Polypodiales > Pteridaceae > Ceratopteris > Ceratopteris richardii. The sequence continues at coordinate 93,116,649 of CM035427.1, read as the reverse complement.
AACTTCCCAAAGAACATTTTGTAATTATCCATAAAGAGTTCAGTCCTCAGGGCCACTTCATGACATGGTGTCTAAAGGCCTTAAGTAAATTGCTTTGTTTATCAACCATTACGCAAGGGAGTAATTGTATCTTTTTAGTTAAGAAATCCCTTGTAACTACAACCTTAGGTTCCAACTTCCATGGAAAGGTCTTAGGTCAAATAGGTATATCTCTAGGTCTAGGAGTTAGAAATGTTGATGAAATAGCAACCTCAATTTTGACTTACACCCTACCCATGGCTTTGGAGCATCGAAAGAGAGTCATTGAGAAACTCAAAGCCAATTGATGTAAACAATTGAATTAATATCAAATTTTCACTTTGCTTTATTTACAATTGTCTCAAGTCTTTCTTTTTGAGTATATTATCTAAAATTCTTTTGGACCTGCATGTAATGTATTGAGCATGACTTCTTTACCCTCATTTAAGGTCATCTAGGGCATTGGGAGGCCAAATAAAGCCCTGCCACATAAACGTGGGAGAAGGCCCTGCAAAACGTTTGCAGGGCCTTCTCACGTGTTTCTGTGGCAAGGCTTTATTTGGCCTCCCAAAGCCCTAGATGACCTTACATGAGAGTAAAACTACACTAAATGGATGTGTTCAAGAATGCAAATGTTCTAAGTTTCAAAATGCTATGATCATATGTTTCAAAGATGTGTTTTTCATGTATGTATTTGGAAATTCATAGTGCAAGGTATAGGCAGGTCAAAATTTGTCCATGTTCACTCCTCATGAACTAGTTTTACTCTTCATGTGAAAATAGGGCTTTTTTACAAAGAAATAAGCACTGCCACAGAAACGCGGGAGAAGGCCCTGCAAAACGTTTGCAGGGCCTTCTCCTGCGTTTCTGTGGCAGGTCATGGTTTTAGCATTAAATCAATATACAATGATCAAAATGACAATATAAGAAAACAATCACTGATATATGAGAGATTATCACAAGAAAACACATGGAAATGTATAATGAATGCTCATGTTTCATTCTAAATAATGAGATTATAAAGAGAATAGAGGAGAGGTGCTCATGTTTCATTGAAAATGGCAATATTTACAAAAAATCTTCGTATATCTTCTTCTTCGTTGTGGTGCTCTAGCTTGTGGTGGTGGTGGTCTTCGTTGGACATTTTATTGTGGTCTTGGTTGGGGTGGTCTACATGGGGTTGAAAGACTTTCTTCTTACGTTGCACGCGTCTTGAGCTTTCTCCTTGTTCAAGATGTTGTTGTTGGCTTTGCTCCCTCTCTTGAACATTTGGTATGGCCCCTTGATTTGTTGGTAGAGTCTTTCCCGCTACAGTAACCCTATGATTTGTAGGTATTTCTTGGTTAACCCATGGTGGCAATGTTTGACTCTCCTCACTTGATTCCGAACGTTGTTGAGACACATCCTCATGCGATTGATCAGAATCGTCATCAGAAGCTACCTATCTGTGAGCACACTCCTTCACCCTTGTCTTTGTTGGTCTCTTTGGTGATGGAGGCTCATCATATGATGATGGTGGTGATTGGGGTTGATTTATGGCCTCTTCCCTGGATTGCCCATGTTCCACTTGTTCATGCAATTGTTCACTCCCAGAGGTATGACCACCACCTATTTCGCGATGGGATGAAGAGCGCGAGACACTACGTGGCCTTTTGTCGTGATTCATCCATGGTGGATTCTAGGTGCCTTGCACATAGGTAGGAAAGTTAATGGGATCCTTCCTTGCAGTTTTCTTTGTTTGTGCCATCCTCTATAGTGCTAGAATGTTGAAATGAGACAATGAGTCTCCTTTTATAATGTTTCACTTAAAAAGGTTCTATTCACATCTGAATGGACAAAAAATAGTTAAAAAATCAAAAATTACCTTAAAAAATTGCAAACAAGCGATTAGTGTGTAGCAAACCTTATGAATTATTCAGAAAATGCCATGAATGTATTAAATGACTTCACTTCCATGATGAACCCTGTCGTGTTCTTGTAGCCTGCCATTGAGCATGATGTAACGGTCCCAATGATGACTTCCATTTTTCACTAGCTAAGTTGTGTTGATTAATCCTTGCAAGTTTTGCAACTTTTGACTCCTTGGCTCGTTCCATTGCATATGTCCTTGAAAATGCAGTACGATAAAACCAATTAAACATCTCTTCCATATAGTTTGATTGCATTGCACCACCACGATGTCATGTGTTACGTATATACATGCAGATGATGAATGATGTTGTGTTTGTGCACGTATTCTTTATGTGTACATGTGTGTTGTTTTTGTGCTTTTTGTATGTCATATATATATATATATATATATATATATATATATATATATATATATATATATATATATATATATATATATATATATATATATATATATATATATATATATATATATATATATATATATATATATATATATATATATATATATATAAAGAGAGAGAGAGAGGATATCGAGGTGGAACCAAGGCATGCTAACAACAAACCCAAAAAATATTTGTAAGTGATGATGAAATCTTTATCACTAGAGTTATCCATCTCTTTCGCATCATTTTTGGATTTTCTCCTCAATGTTGTCGGTGTGTTTTGTTTGGACACTTTCATGAGTGCCTGCAATTAAGTGTTCAGCCAAGTCTGAGTTGGTTGGTTGGTGTGAGTGTAAGGTGGGCCCCCTCTTCATTTGAATCTATATATAGGAAACATGTGCTCATTTTTTATACATTACTCACATGAGGCACTTGGAATATTAGCACTTTGGCAAGGCCTTGTCATCTGTGTGCGGTTGGTGGTCTTGCACGCAAGCCTCTTGGAGTTGAAACTTGACTTCCTTTTTGGTGGTTACAGGATCCCATTCAAACGTTCTTTTGTTTTGAGAGACAGAACGAGAAAGGGAAACAAAAAGACTTAAAAGAGAGAGAGAGAGAGAGAGAAGGAATTGCTATAGGTGCGCCAAAAAAGAAAACTGGAGTAAAAAATCGAACGGTGAGTTTTATATTACTCTTCCAAAACATTGCGAAAGCAATGATATCATATATGTGATTGACCTCGTCGATGCTTTGTAGCAAGTATTTGTCTATGATTTTTGCTATAATTTTTGATCGTTTTGATCATTACTCTAGGGGGCTATCTCTTGTACTGATTTCCCGAAATTCAATTTTTGCATGATATTAAATAAGCTATGATTTATGGCATCATTGTCCAAACAAATATTTACAAAACCATGAAAAGAGCATGAGTTCCTTTAATCATTCTACATTAGTGTAGGAAGATCATTGGTCCAAGATTCACCGAAAGTGTGAAGTAGGGAGAAAGCTTACTTCATTTATGATTGGCTTGGCTTAAATTAGTCCAACTTTTTCCGAAAGGAAACATAATTCTTGCTTAGATCCGAATTCTTATACAATGCCTTCCTTTTGAATCTCCAATATGGTATTTGACAGAACAACTCGTGTTCACCTTATGTGACAAAATGAGAAATTTGAAGATTGGCTTATAAAAATTAGTTCTTCAGAATGTTCTTTTAAGCAAAGGAGAGCTCTTTTCATCTACATGGTTTCCTAGAACGCTTTGAGCCCATTATGTGTCAGAATGCCTTTGTTGATTGTGCTTTCTTTCTTTTAATAGATCTTAATGGGCACATGTATATGAAGTCACTTGCCACAATAATGTAAAGGGAAGATTTAAAAAATCAAGGATGAATGAATTCCCTTTGCACACTTGCAACTCTTCCAAAGCTGTTTTCATATCTTGCAGTTTTACAACTTAGTATTCTAGAAAATTCATTTGTGCAGCTTGCAAGTTTCAAGATGTGCTAGTTTCCATAAAGATGACAAGATAGACTACTTCAGAAAGCAAGCTGAGTGATGTAATAGGAGGAGAGAGCCCTCAGTTGATTCGCGTTCTATATTTCTTTTGGTAGGAGCTCAAAGTGTCCTATAATTTCCCACCAACGCATGTCTCTGAATCTCAGTGAAGGTGCTCGCCATAAAAGGTGGACTCACTGATATGCAGAGTGGCTATGGAATATCGATTTGGCACTCACCTTGCATATCAAAATCGCCACCAATGCTTTAATTACACCATCTTTTAACCGCACATTGGAATGCTGCACTTTGTTCTCCTCCCACGTCTCGAAAGGGAAACGGCGCAACTGTGTGTTTGGATTGCAACTCCTTGGACGTCTCTTCCGATCACTGATATGACATTCTTCGTAGCTTCATGTCTTTTGCGCTATTAGCTGTTTAGTTTTGACAGCTGATTAGTGGCATCCGATCATTCTCTTCACCCCACTACTCAAAGATTCCTGCTTTTCTATCGTGACATTGGATTTTCTGTCGACAGCAGACACGAAGAGCCTATAGCGATGAAGTGATTCCGTACTTGCGTGAAGGTTTATGGACGCTAAAGAAATTCGACTTTTCTGCATTCAAATGGAATGATCGCTGTGGTAAAATGTGTGAAGTGCCTTAACCTTGCTGCACAGGTAATCGGATGCGAACGGTCTCCGTGGACGGAGCTAAGTGGGAGTTCCCGAAGTGCATGATGTGTAAGAAATAATGTGCAGCAAGCGATCGAGGTAATTCTGTGCGACATATCCCGATCCTCACGACTTTTGAAAAGATGAGCGTGAAGCGAACGGTTCGCCGCCTCTCGGTGAAGGTGGAACGATAAAGAGAATGAGGTACTGTTAGTAGTTTTATCATGGAAGCACGGCTTCACCTCCTTTATCAGCCTTTTTTAAAATTTTGTAATCGTAACTAGGAATTTGACTTTGGTTAACACATATGTGAGAAAGCTGCATGCACCATGCCAGCAAAGCAGTGGACATGTAGACCTGGAACAGTCTAAAAGCTGCGCGATATGACGTTCGATTTTGAGGGGTCCATCACAGAAAAGCTTCATCGGAACTTACAAACAGAAAGCTGGAACTGTTCATTTCTACACAATGGCAAATGAGATGTCACGCACTATCCATTCGTATTAAGGCGCGACTCTCAGATATCAGCAGCAGGTCGGAGCCTCGGAGGTGTAAGGATTGCACTCGCTCGTTCGCTGTCCTTTGCTCATGAATTTGGATGTTCTGCATAAAACAGTCGAGCTTGTAAAGCCGCATTATGAGTATTTCTGCAGCGATCACATGATGGCTCTCCAGCGCAAGCCAGTAACACAAACAGAAACACAGTGAATGTAATCCAATCCTTTTGGTAGCAGAAGTATAATGACACGAGAAGCATTTCTTTCCTTTATTGTAGACAAGTTGGTTCCTGGTTCTCCAAATGGCCCAAAGAATCTCTGCTTTCCAGAGTTGCCGAGGGACAACATCCAATCTGAAGCAAGCCCAAAGCAAGAATACTTGGTATCCAAACCTATGGCGGTGCATCAATTTACAGTTCCTGCAAAATACTTTCTAGAACTCTTCAAGCATTCTTACTTGTGGAGAACAAATGCATGAGATCCTCTTCTTGCGCCCACAAACCATACACTTCCAATCAGTAGGTCTAGCCTTCTTTGCTTTATGCAGAGTCCAAACACCATAAGGCCTATTCACGAAATTTGGGAATTATTCAAGTCCCATTTATAATACCAAGTGATGGAATTAACTTATATTTTCTATGTTATATTCTTCTTACAAAGATCAATTCATGAATACATCTTCTTTTTGTTAAAATGTTTTAAGCTTTCAATAGATAAAAAATAATATTAGTTGATGAGCTTATTTAAAAAAACACCAAGGAGTATGAATAAACAAAGAAAAGCATTCAGCCTTGAATTTTTTTAAAATATGAAGTCTATTATTATCCAATTCAATAATAATAGGTTAATTATTTGATATATCAATAAATGCTCATATTAAAGTAAATATCCCAAAATATGATGTTATAAAAATCAATAAATTGATTTCAATTTAATTGGATAACAAATCTATCCTAATACGAATTTAGAGCTTACAATTTAATATAAACAATAAATATATTCAAATTGGGGGTCACTTGTTCGGGTAGTTGGGCCTCTCGCCTCTTGAGGCGGGGACGGGGGTTCAACCCCCATCAGCACATGTAAGGGACAGGTTTAACATGGAAAGTTGTATCTTGTGGGATAAGGTGGGTCCCACGGATACTATGCCCTTCCTTATACAGTTGCAATTTGAAAGTTAAAGCCCGGAGGAGTAGGCCTCGGCTGAACCTCCATTTAAAAAAAAAAGCAACCACATGAATTTAGATCTAATTTAACAATACTTAATAATATGCAATTTGACATACTAATAATTGTTCATTTAGGTGAATGATATGAAAATTATGTCAATACTATAGATTGTTTCATATAATTTTATAATAAATCTATCATACTAACTTAGAGCTTTGAAAAACAATCGAATTCAGTAATTACTCAAATATATGCAATTTAGGGTTTCAATAATTTTTCACTTGGTTGAACAGTCCCAAAAATATGTGGTGTTTAGAAACACCAATAAAATACATGATGTTCAAATATTTTAAAATCATTGATATCGTTTCTTAATATATTGTTCAAGTACATAATATGTTTCTCTATCACAAGGTCTCTGCATTACAATTGTATTTCATGTATAAGAACGTCTGTTCTTTGAGCAAATCCATCCATAAAGCCACGGAATCATTGTCTTGGATAAAAAGTTTTCCAACTCCTCCGATGATTGCCTCCACAGCTTCGGTAGAATTACATAAGAGCCTTTCATATTCCAAAACACATGATATAATGTATCATAAAAAATAATGGTATTATTTCCATCCAAATCTGGAAAAATTTTCCAAATTGTGTCCAAGTTTTTATGATGCACAAACTTATATCCGATACGGATATCAGTTTTTTGGCATGCACCCTGACCTGCTATAATATGAAATCTTTGATGGTGTTTTGGAAAACATACTGCAAGTGTTCTTTGAGCTATCGACACTTTTTCTGTGGTCCAAATCCACACTTCAAAAAGATCCATACAAAAATTCAAGAAATATAATGCATCCTTGCGAATGTAATGCGCAATTCTTGTGTTCTCTTCAATAAAATTCATATGGTTTTGCAAAGATTCAAGTAATAGATCACCCCTTTCCTTATCAATTGTCTTGAGCAAAATGCCATTCATTTCCAGTATCAATACCCTTCTCTCATCTCTTGGGAATGAAGGAAATCCTTGCTTTCTTGATGAAGATTCATATATGTGTGAAGACCAGCAAGACATCAATGCCAAGCTTGGGTTTTCTTTGTAGTTCATATGCAAATCAGCATTTTGTTCTGCAAAATAAATTGAAGTTAATTAGATTTATATAAAAATCAATTAAATTGTTTTACATTCTATATTACTTCATAATTACAGTAATGTTTAATTAAGCCATTATCATTTCTCTCAATATTCAAAACTTATAGTAAATTAAAATTGATAATACATAAGAAAATATAGGAAAATTGATTTAAATGCATGATTTTATATTCATGGGGATTCCAATTTCCTTTTATAGTTTTTCTTACAATCAATATAATCAAAAGTAGACTAAGCCTAGAAAAAACTTCATATATGTGTGTGTGTGTGTGTGTTTATTTGTGAAGAAAAACAATCTTTCATGAAAGAAGGAAACTAACATTAAAAAAATGGGTTATCATATATATATATATATATATATATATATATATATATATATATATATATATATATATATATATATATATATATATATATATATATATGTATGTATGTATGTATGTATGTATGTATGTATGTATGTATGTATGTATGTATGTATGTATGTATGTATGTATGTATGTATGTATGTATGTATGTATGTATGTATGTATGTATGTATGTATGTATGTATGTATGTATGTATGTATGTATGTATGTATGTATGTATGTATGTATGTATGTATGTATGTATGTATGTATGTATGTATGTATGTATGTATGTATGTATGTATGTATGTATGTATGTATGTATGTATGTATGTATGTATGTATGTATGTATGTATGTATGTATGTATTATTATATATATATATATATATATATATATATATATATATATATATATATATATATATATATGTGTGTGTGTGTGTGTGTGTGTGTGTGTGTGTGTGTGCACATATATATACATACATATATATATATATATATATATATATATATATATATATATATATATATATATATATATATATATATATATATATATATATATATATATATATGTATGTATATATATGTGTGTGTGTGTGTGTGCACATATATATACATACATATATATATATATATATATATATATATATATATATATATATATATATATATATATATATATATATATATATATATATATATATATGTGTGTGTGTGTGTGTGTGTGTGTGTGTGTGTGTGTGTGTGTGTTTATTTGTCAAGAAAAACAATCTTTCATGAAACAAAGAAACTAACATTAAAAAAATGGGTTATCTTCAAACCAATCAAAAGATCTTGAGAAAATTTAATAATCCACCTTGCCGTCAAAGTTTTTCTTTATCCTGCAAAAGAAAAATTTTATAAATATTTGACTGTAGATATAAAAAAAACATAAATATTGTATGACGAATTTCTTTACCTATTAAATTAAGGTATGCCTTTTGTAACCTTTTTATGTATGCTTTTGTTGCAACTCCACTTATGAAACGACTTTGTCGATAGCCCAACCTTGTAGCATACACTATTGCATGATTTTCTCTCATGCTTTTATTTTTGTAGCACATTTGTAATAGTTTTAGCTGCTCTTTATTTAAAAGTGGAACACCAAATGTTGAAACTATTGTTGCTAGATCTCCCTTTTCGATTTCCTTGCAATTCAATGGAACCTCTAGCTTTGTCGATGCTATTGTTGTATGTTCCTTTTCAATTTCGTTGCAAATCAATGGAACATCTACATTTTTCTCACTATTATTATGTACTTCATAGTCATCAAAAGAAGATACTCTCAAGTTATTTGAATGATCATTTGATTCACTCAAGATATCATGTTCTAACATAGACGATGAATTCTCCATTGCAAGTTGAAACATAGGAAATATAAGATGTTCTTTGATGATATGTGGTTGTCTGATTCGATTGAGCAAAATATCATCTCTTTGGATGAAGCTCAAAATATAGGATAGAAGATCACTTGGTACTGAATGATCATGTCTTGCTTGATAAGGGGTAATGTCGCTGCAATTTTCTATTGGGATAGAACCTTTGAAGAAACTAGCATTAATGATAAGTTGATGTGGTTTATATATTTCTTCAATGTGATCCATATAATAATCTTCTTGGCTCCTCACCATAAGAAAAGAATATCTTTTGTCATCAATATTTGAATGATTTTTGACATAATCTTTCTCTGATATGTTCCATCTTATATCTTTGTTGAACAAAAGGGCATTTAGATCAAGAAGGAGAAAATTGTTGCTTATATGAAGTGGATGATAGATATTCTCTGCATATATCAAACAATGAGGTTTATTATACACAATAACTAAAAAGAGTGCTTTAAGATAACTTATTGATATATCTTCAAGAAATGAGTTATAATATGAATAAAATAATCATAATATTACACAATATACCTGGTAAAATCCAAAAAGGCCTAGCATGTTGTTTCTCCATAACATTAGATAGCTTATCTGATGTTTGAAAAGAGCTTTGCTCATGTAGAGTACTCATTTCATCCTCAAAGTGGCCAATAAGCTTTCCAATACCATCATCACTTATGAAATGTTTATTTTTGTTAACATCTATAATAAAAAGAAATCCAAAAGATGTATAATAATCAATACAATATGCAGACATATCAATACTTATTTTCTCAATTAATTTCTCTTTATGATAAAAATCTACCTATTAATTTCTCTATCTAAACACTTATAATTAATTTCTCTGTGCATCTACGTCAAACAATAAGCTTTCGATTTTAAAAACTGCACAGTTCAATATTTGCATCTTAACCGTACATTTCGAAATTGTATTTGATCAAATGCATCATAATTTCAAAAACAATATGTTTCAGATTTTTTCAAACAAAAGAGTCATAAATCATGCATATCAATTTAAAAATTATAACATGTGAATTTATGCATCATTGACAATAATTTTTAAATTACTCGAATAGACAAGAGATATCAAATTTTAACTCACAAACGTATGATATTAACAATAAATAAAATGATTTAAATATAATCGATTCACATCACTTTATTCAACAAGGTAATATATTCATAATAAAAATCTATTGTTCAAGAAATGCAATCATCACTAGCATATAAAGAAAAATATACTTTGAAAATTATGGTATTTATTACATTACATGGAATCAATATTTTGTCAACCTGCTTTTTTTCCTCATACATTTGAAGTACTTGCAGTATCTTCATCCATTGTAACTATATGTTCATCGTTTCTGTATCATCCTGATTACTTTCTGATTCTTCTCCACTAGGTTGTACATCAATCTCAGCATCAACATTCTCGAACACATTTGTATTATCTGTATCTTGATTCCTCATATTTGTATCTTGATTATTGATATCACACCATTGATGCAAAGCAGGGTCATTCTCAAAAACTGAAGAGCAAATTGATTCTAATTGTTTTTCTTCAACATCTAAACATGTACCAAAACATCTGTGTCTTTTAGATAAACTTCTTTGAAGAACAACTCCTCGACAATACAACTCTACAACATAGCTGTCTTCACGAGCAAAACTATTGATGAAATCATCAATGAAATTTTTTTCTATGAATTCATCCAGACCTTTATGAGAAAAAATATTTAGATTTTCTTGATCTATTCTATCAATCATCTGATAATTATCCTCTTTGCTAATGTACATAAGCACTATTGCAAAATCCATCTCTCCTTTGATGGAAGGATTACTACTCTGAGTGGCTCCAATTTTGAAAGTCATTTTTGTAGCTGTATGTTGAACTCCTTCCATAAGCATATGGACATAGAGGAAATCAATAAAAGATACTAGAACATATTCTGTCTCGGAGTTCATCCCGTTGAGTGCAAAAATCAATCTTGAAAATGTTGGTACAAGTCAAGCCTTCACATTTGGCTTGGACATCTACTTTGAAGACTCTACATGAAGCAAGGAGCATAGGAACACCAGCTTATGAGTTATTACCTTTTTACCCATTGTAAAAGTCTATATGACTTGGCGCATTATGCAATCACGCCTAATTGATTGAAAGTCGCGGAAAAGGTTGTTGATTGATTGAGAGAATATCTCAATCAACTCTTTTTAGGTGAAAGATTTTAGGAGATTGATTTGAATTCTAATTCAAGCTCTCACTCAACTCCTATAAAAACTACAAGTCAAAAGTCGCAGTTGTTCTTCACTCATCCCGAGGCATTACTGTATCAATCATTGAGTGTGTGAGGTCTACTTTATAGCCTACACCTCTGAGTACCATTGAGCTATGTTTATCATGCCAATGGGAATGTACATTTACATGATCTAATACAAATATTTACATTCATCATCTCTGTTATTCTCTGAGTGTACCACTTCAACTACCTGTCAACTTCAAAGAGACATATCTCAGTGCCTACTAAACCAAATCAAGTGATTCAAAGCTTGATAGATTCAGCTCAAAGCATACCACAAGCATACAAAGTTTGAAGCAACTTGGTTCAGCCAATTTCAAGAAATCATGATCGAAGTGCTCACTGTTGCAGTTCTTACAGTAAACGAGTAATTTCTGGTAGAAGAACGAAGTAGATGTCGCAGAGTAATGCGAAGCTTTGTATGAGAGATAGCTCACTCTATAGCTAGACATCTCTACTTTTAGTTGATCAATCTTTCCGGTGAAAAAGATATCTACACACAGTACAAAGTCTGACCGGAAAGAGGCTGTCTGAACTAGAGGAGTTTTTTCTTAAACTTCAGAAAGAGTTCAGTAAGTTAAGAAAGTTCACGCGTCACTTCCTTACTTCATGTATGTTCACTTGAAGTAATTATAAACAGAATTGAAGTTCATTCCGGTACAATTCCAATACGATTACGGTGTCAATCCAGTGGCAGTCCGGTGAAATTTTGGTGAAATTTTTTCCAGTAAAGTTAGAGCACAGTCTTATATGTTGAGTGCTAGACTTTGCTAAGCTATTGATTGATTACAGAGAATCTCTGAATCACTCTAACTTAGTTCTTCTTGGCATGGCGGTTTCCGCAAGGCTCAGTCTTCGTCGCGTCATCAAGGAGTAGAATCGGAGAAAAGGGAAAGAGGGCTCGTGCAAAGCAGGATTAGCAGTACCAACTCAATCTTCTGAGTGCATCCAACCATCTCTCCCAACAGTGGTATCAGAGCAAATAAGGTAACATGGGAGATGGTTTTCCTTCATTCATTGACAAATTGGACAGGAACAATTACCAAGCCTGGTCTCTAAGGATGAAGACCTATCTACAAGGAAGAAGCTTATTTGGATTCATATTAGGAGATGAGGAATTTCCCTCATTCAAAGCTAGAGGCCTACCCACCAAAGATGAACAAGAAAGGCTCAACACATGGTGTGCAAAAGATGCTTTGGCAAGGTCTTATCTTCTTAACTCTATATCTGATTTCCTTTTACCTCACATAAGGAATTGCAAGACTTCCCAAGAGACTTGGGAAACCTTGTCAACATATTTTTCATCAAGTACAAGGGCCAGAAAGAATCAACTATGGATTGAATTCACTACTCTTAGGAAGCAATCAAAGCAATCAGTTTCAGACTTTGTCACTAGGGTCAAAGACATTGCAGACCAGCTTGCAAGTATTGGAGAGGAGATTGAAGAGGAACAAATAGTAAGGCAGGTAATCAATGGACTAAAGGCTGATGACAAATGGGAGAGCTTTACCACAGCAATGGACCTATACATGGACATACATGCTCCTGATCTAACAACCCTGATTGGTCAACTCTTCACACATGAAGCAAAGCTTACAAAGAATGGAGAACAATCAAAAGGTAGCAACTCCTCTGCTTTATACACTGATAAGAAGGTTAAAGATAAAGGTAAAAGTAAGAAGGTTGATGAAGAAGGCTCTACCTCCCAAGCAAACTATGCAGGGAGGTAGATCTTCAAGAGGTAGAGGCAGAGGAAGTAAGCAAGGTAGGGGGAGACCCTACAACTCATCACCATGCAACATTTGTGGATTGTCTAACCATACCACAGATGAGTGCTATAGAAATTATAAGAATCAGAGAGGAAGAGGCTATCAAAGAGGTGGATACTCTCAAGGTAGAGGCAGATTCAACCAACACCAAGGCTACAATGGATACAACAATCAGTACAACAACAATTACAACCACAACCACAATAGTAACTACCAAGGTGGATTCAGAAATAGAAGGGATTACAACAACTACACAGAGGAGCAAGATGACTCCCTATTGATCATGAATATGACCTCCAAGGAAGGTACAAATGATGATCATTTATTTTATATTGATTCAAGGTGTTCTAACCATGTAGCTGGTAATGTGGCACTACTCTCTGATTTGGAAGAACCCAAGGGCAAACATCAGGTATAGACAGGTGATGATACTAAGCATTCTGTTGTAAAGGTTGGTAATGTAAAGACTAGTGATGGTAATCAGAACTTATTGAGCAGAGTACTTTATGTTCCAACTATTACCAAGAATCTAATGAGTGTTGGTCAGATAGTGGAGAAAGGTTTACATGTCAGGTTCAATCAACATGGAGCATATGTGGAGGACCCAAGACATGGATTCAGAAGAATAGCCAAGGGAGAAAAATCAGGTAGATTATTTACTTTTGAGCTTGAAGACACCAAAAACATTGCTTTATACAATTACAAGGATCAAACACTTTCAGAATTAGAAATATGGCACAAGAGATTAGGTCACATTGGTGAAAGGACCTTAAAGCAAATGTGCAGGGATCAATGTGTGCTTGGGATACCTAATGTATCCAAGCAACACATGATATACAAGTGTGGAGCTTGTCAGTTTGGTAAGTCACACAGATTGCCGTATTCAAAGAAAGGTTTTATGCATGGAGACTACCTTGACTTGGTGCACACAGATGTTTGGGGACCTAGCAAGGACCCTTCCATTTCAGGATCAAGGTATTATGTGTCCTTCATTGATGACTATAGCAGATGGACTGTCTTATACTTTATGAAACACAAAGATGAAGTGTTTAATTGTTTCAAGAAGTATCTTGCACTGGTTGAAAACCAAACAGGAAGAAACTTGAAAAGGCTAAGGTCAGATGGAGGAGGAGAATATTTCTCAAATGAGTTTGAAGACTTCTTGCAGGAAAGAGGCATCAAGAGGGAGATAACTACAAGGTACTCACCTGAACAAAACGGGGTAGCTGAAAGAAGAAATAGACTCATTGTAGAAACAGCAAGGTCTATGCTTAATGAAAAGAAATTGCCAAATTATCTTTGGGCAGATAGTGTATCTACTGCCACCTATCTCATTAATAGGTTGCCATCAAAGTCTCTTGATGGCATGACACCTTATAAAGCTTGGCATGGTAAGAGACCATCATTGGATCATTGCAAATTTTTTGGTTGTGTAGCATATGTGCATATTCCCTCACAGGTAAGGGGAAAGCTAGACCCTAAAGCTGAAAAATGTATCTTCATTGGTTATGACTTGAACCAGAAAGGGTACATATTCTACAACCCCTCAAACAAAGGTTTCAAGGTAAGCAGAGATGTCATCTTTGATGAGAATGACTCATGGTATGAGAATGAATGCAGGAAGGTTAGTCTACCTTATGATATGGAAGAAGATTTCCCAAAGCTTACCAAAGAGGAACCAATCCAGAAAGAAGACTCAAGTTCAGATGATGATGACACAATCAACCTCGAGGAATTCAAGGCATGGAAGTCCAAAGGAAAGATGAAGATGAAGAAGCTAGAGAATATACCAGAATCCTCAACTCAAGCAATGAGGAGATCTCAGAGAGAAAGTAAGAAGCCTATCAGATATGGGTATGATACTTCTCTTGTAACCAAGCATTCTATATATCTTGCAAAGGATTTGTTGAATGAAGAACCAGGTACATATGAAGAGGCAATCACAAAGACAGAATGGAAAGAAGCTATGGATGAAGAAATAGAAGCTCTCAAGGAGAGTGACACATGGGACTTGGTACCCAAGAAGGACTCTATGAAGGTGATAGGATCCAGATGGATCTACAAGCTAAAGAGAAACTCTGATGGAACAATCAACAGGTACAAAGCTAGGTTGGTAGCCAAGGGTTTTGCACAAACCCAAGGCATTGATTATGAGGAGACATTTTCTCCTGTGGCAAAGATGCCAACAATCAGAGTATTGGTGAGTGTAGCTGCATCCAAGAATTGGAACATGTATCAATTAGATGTCAAGAATGCTTTCTTGAATGGATGGATATCTGAAGAAGTCTACATGTCACAACCACCTGGCTATGAAGATCCCAAGAAGGTAAATTATGTTTGTAAATTGAAGAAGGCTCTATATGGATTGAAGCAGGCACCTAGAGCATGGAACTACAGGTTGACAACATATCTCCAAGACCAAGGATTTGTGATGAGTAAGGCAGACACATCTCTATTCATAAAGAGGAGTAGTACAGAAGTAATCTACTTGTGTGTTTATGTTGATGACATCATCATTATAGGTAATGATGTCAGTGGGATTAGACACATCAAAGGATAGATGATGAAGGAATTCAAGATCAATGATCTTGGATTATTAAAATACTTCTTAGGTCTTGAATTGATTTATACAAATTCAGGTATCTTCATTACTCAGAAGAAGTATATTCAAGACATGTTGAAGAAGTTTAATTTGCAGGAAGCTAAAGTCTCAAGTACTCCTATGGAAGTCAACCTAAAACTTAGTGCTCATGAAGGTGATGAAGTCCAAAACATTATAGGATATCAAAGTATGGTAGGTAGTTTGAATTATGCTACCTTGACTAGAATTGACATAGCATATGGAGTTAGTGTGCTAAGCCAATTCATGCACAAACCAAGGGTACCTCACCTAGAGGCAGCAAAGAAGATCTTGAAGTATCTAAAGGGAACTCAGAACCATGGTTTGTACTTTCCTTATACATCAGACATTGATATTAAAGTGTATTCAGATGCAGATTGGGCAGGATGCAAGGATGATAGGAGAAGCACATCAGGATACATATGTTTTGCAGGTGATAAACCAATTTCTTGGTCAGCCAAGAAGCAACCTACAGTAGCATTGTCATCTACTGAAGCAGAGTATAGAGGGCTAGCAAATGCCACTCAAGAAGCTATCTGGTTGAAGCTTTTGTATACAGAGTTAGGCTTATATACAAGACCACCAATTATCTTTGGTGACAACACAAGTTCTCTTCACCTTGCAGCTAATCCAATATATCATGCTAGGACAAAACACATAGAGGTTCATTACCACTATGTGAGAGAGAAGTTGCTTAGTAAAGACATTCAGTTGACTTATGTGTCCACTAATATGCAATGTGCAGATTTACTCACTAAAGCTTTGCATGGAACTAAGTTATGCAGATTCAAATCCATGATTGGATTGCAGGATATGATTGAAGAATGAAGCTGAAGACTTGAGCCAAAATGTTTGGCTTGAGGGGGAGCTGTTGGTACAAGTCAAGCCTTCACATTTGGCTTGGACATCTACTTTGAAGACTCTACATGAAGCAAGGAGCATAGGAACACTAGCTTATGAGTTATTACCTTTTTACCCATTGTAAAAGTCTATATGACTTGGCGCATTATGCAATCACGCCTAATTGATTGAAAGTCACGGAAAAGGTTGTTGATTGATTGAGAGAATATCTCAATCAACTCTTTTTAGGTGAAAGATTTTAGGAGATTGGTTTGAATTCTAATTCAAGCTCTCACTCAACTCCTATAAAAACTACAAGTCAAAAGTCGCAGTTGTTCTTCACTCATCCCGAGGCATTACTGTATCAATCATTGAGTGTGTGAGGTCTACTTCATAGCCTACACCTCTGAGTACCATTGAGCTATGTTTATCATGCCAATGGGAATGTACATTTACATGATCTAATACAAATATTTACATTCATCATCTCTGTTATTCTCTGAGTGTACCACTTCAACTACTGTCAACTTCAAAGAGACATATCTCAGTGCCTACTGAACCAAATCAAGTGATTCAAAGCTTGATAGATTCAGCTCAAAGCATACCACAAGCATACAAAGTTTGAAGCAACTTGGTTCAGCCAATTTCAAGAAATCATGATCGAAGTGCTCATTGTTGCAGTTCTTACAGTAAACGAGTAATTTCCAATAGAAGAACGAAGTAGATCTCCTAGAGTAATGTGAAGCTTTGTATGAGAGATAGCTCACTCTATAGCTAGACATCTCTACTTTTAGTTGATCAATCTTTCCGGTGAAAAAGATATCTACACACAGTACAAAGTCTGACCGGAAAGAGGCTGTCTGAACTAGAGGAGTTTTTTCTTAAACTTCAGAAAGAGTTCAGTAAGTTAAGAAAGTTCACGCGTCACTTCCTTACTTCATGTACGTTCACTTGAAGTAATTATAAACAAAATTGAAGTTCATTCCGGTACAATTCCAGTACGATTACGGTGTCAATCCAGTGGCAGTCCGGTGAAATTTCGGTGAAATTTTTTCCAGTAAAGTTAGAGCACAGTCTTATATGTTGAGTGCTAGACTTTGCTAAGCTATTGATTGATTACAGAGAATCTCTGAATCACTCTAACTTAGTTCTTCTTGGCGTGGCAGTTTCCGCAAGGCTCAGTCTTCGTCGCATCATCAAGGAGTAGAATCGGAGAAAAGGGAAAGAGGGCTGGTGCAAAGCAAGATTAGCAGTACCAACTCAATCTTCTGAGTGCATCCAACCATCTCTCCCAACAGAAAAGAACGTTGCTGAAATGCATTCCCGACTATGTAAACTGTACAGTTCTGAATCAAACCTAAAGAAAACAATATTGAATGGAAGAACTTGCTATGCACAATAACTTTCCACCTTGTTCAAATCGAAACCAAATCCATAGATTGACCATGGAATATCATTTGCTGTGGTCTTTTTTCCCATTGCAACTCTATACAAATGACTCAACAAAGTTATGGCAGCCTTTGGTAAAGGAGGAGACTTCTTTGCCCTGTTTAATGAGTCTTTCACAAATGTTTCACTATAACTTTTAATTTTTTCATATTGTACATCTGTGATATTGTATTTCTCACAGATCTTTTCCCAAGTCAAAACCTCTGTTGTTAAATCAATAAAAAATGCAATTATAGCATTTTTCAAGACACGATCTGTCTTTAATCTCCATGCCATTTCTTCCATGTCAACCATGTGCTTCAATGATTTTGCCTTTTTTAACAAAATTTTCTTCTCTAAAATTGCCTTTTGAAGTTCTAAAATTTATTTATTGTCCAAACCTGCAATACATCTGAATAATGTCGGACCTAATATAACCGTCCCTGGTGCCTGCTTCAATTGACCACCTTTCATTGCTACCATCTTTGCAGATGTCGATATAACATCTTTTGTTGAATCTCTTTTGCTATTTGGCACTTCACCCTTTGTATTAAGCAGTGCCCCTTGACTATACAAACGCATTATTGATATCCAATTCTTCCATTCCTCATCATTACATAAAAGAAGATGTAAATCATTCTTTATAAATCCTTTTTGTAAAGTTTGCTCTGTAGTCTCTACAAAATTCTGAAAAAAAAACGTATATCGTTTAAATAAATACAAGTTTTAAAGAATAATAATATATAGTAACTAAAACACAAAAAATACAAAGAATATAAACATACCTGCCATGATATAAATTCTCTTTTACTCTGATTAACACCTGGAGGAGGTTTGAATGGACATCCATTGGCTTTCCATTGAGATCTAGCTTGTAAAAGTTAATCCACAAATGGTTCCTTCTGTAATGACTTTGCCACCATCAAATTAGCCTCTTTAGATATCTCCCTTGAAATTTTTAGAGGACAATTTACTATAATTTTTGCTTTTCTATATCTAAATTGTTGTCATTACTGTAATGTCACCATCGGAGAATTAACAGTTTGTAAAGTTTTCGCTGCACTAATTGAATGTTGTCCAGATATTATCCAATACTCAACTTTATCAATATCATCATGAGATAAAGTTTTTAGAGGTATTCTCACACTTGGATCAATAGGCATAACAACTGCAAGAACTTCATTCTCTTTCGGAGCCAAGACAAAATCATTCATTAATGTACGCACCCAATCTCTGTTTAATTTTCGATATACATAATTCGATGGTGCTGGAAAACATCTTTTTACATCAACATTAAATACTGCATCAGAACCAAAAGCATAGTATTCTTGTTTTTGCAGAACCAAAAGCATAGTATTCTTGTTTTTGCAGAACCAAAAGCATAGTATTCTTGTTTTTGAAGTAGTAAATCCATCATTTTATTTTCTTGTGGCTGCACTACTGTATCTTCTGTTTCTTCACTCCTATTATCTAAATGTCGGATTGATACACCTTCATCATTTTGTACAGACTTTGATGATGATCCTAAATCTTTATTTGAAGAACCTTTCAACTTTCGTTTCTTAGATCTCTCAAATTCATCTGAGCTTCTCTTCAAAGATTTTGACTTTTGTGTTAATCTTTTGGCTTCTTTTATAATTTTCACTAATTCTTCTATTGATTCGATCGATCTAATTGAACCTAATGATCGATCAGACTTTGAGATACTATCTTTCATATCATCCAAACACAAAGTCTCCCATGATAAGGAGAACTTATTCGCATTAATATTCTCACCATCTGGAAGCACTTTACAAGAAAAACATGGTGTGCCTTGTGCATTTACATCTTCTTTAACATGAACAATATTGCCCATATCACCATATGTAGATCCTGCATCTGTCATAAATAAATGTACATCACCTTTGAAGTTTCCTTCATGATCATAAGTATCAGCAAACCATTTCATGTCTTCTTTGTGTGTCAAATCAAAAGATTTCTGAACCTTAATCCTATTTGAAGGAACCTTCATCCCACTTGTTTTTTATAAATTTTCCAATGAAAATACATTATCGATCACATTGCTTTGCAATTCATTTGTGTTTTCCATTGCTCCTGAAAGTCAACAAAAAACTTTTTTTTTTATCACATCAACATAATAACAAACAATATGAATATAATAACATCAAATTTCTTATTCATAGTCATCAAATTTATTATCAATATATTCTCTCTAATTATTATACTTTAGATTATAGATTATAATCAAATTTACGAAGTTCGAGCCTCTTAAGTTTGTTCCCGTTGTGTTTAAATTTGAAAATATATTTGAGTTAAAAATACTATTCCTTTTGCTGAAAAAGATAAGAGACTTGATCTTAAGTTCAAGTGTCACATCCTATGACTGAACAAACTGAGAGTTGATATGATTCAAAAGCTCCAACTTAAGTTCGAACCTGATGATGAAATATCGAAAGGCTCGAACTTAAGTTCGAGCCTCATATCATGTGGGCCAACAATCCCAAACTTATATGGTGGAACTTAGAAAACTGACAAAGGCTTGAATTGGAACCAACAATCCTAAGCTTGATATGGCTTGAAAAGCTAAGAGGCTCGAACTTAAGTTCGAGCCTCCCTATTCTTGAGTTTGAGCCTCATATCATGTGAGCCAACAATCCCAAACTTGATATGGTGGAACTTAGAAAACTGACAAAGGCTCCAATTGGAACCAACAATCCTAAGCTTGATATGGCTTGAAAAGCTAAGAGGCTTGAACTTAAGCTCGAGCCTCCCTGTTCTTGATATGGTTGAAAAAGCTGAGAGACTCTATAAGAGGTTCAAAGCTCCTAAAATTGAATTGATTCTAAGGCTCAAACTTAAGTTCGAGCCTCTTTGTTCTTTTGCACATAAGACACAACAATCCTAAATTTAATATGGGTGGAAAAGCTGAGAGGCCTCATATCATGTGAGCCAACAATCCCAAACTTGATATGGTGGAACTAAGAAAATTGACATTTAAGGCTCGAATTGGAACCAACAATCCTAAGCTTGATATGGCTTGAAAAGCTAAGAGGCTTTAAGTTCGAGCCTCCCTGTTCTTGATATGGTTGAAAAAGCTGAGAGACTCATATCATATAAGAGGTTCAAAGCTCCTAAAATTGAATTGATTCTAAGGCTCGGAGTTAAGTTCGAGCCTCTTTGTTCTTTTGCACATAAGACACAACAATCCTAAATTTAATATGGGTGGAAAAGCTGAGAGGCTCATATCATGTGAGCCAACAATCCTAAATTTGATATGGTTGGAAAAGCTCAGAGGCTCGAACTTAAGTTCGAGCCTCTTTGTTCTTTTGCACATAAGACACAACAATCCTAAACTTGATATGGCTGGAAAAGCTGAGGCTCATATCATGTGATCGAACAAATCTTGAACTTGATGGTTAGAAAAGATGAGGCTCATATCATGTAATCCAACAATCCTAAAATTGATATGGTTGGAAAAGCTCAGAGGCTCGAACTTAAGTTCGAGCCTCTTTGTTCTTTTGTTCATATCATGTGATCCAACAATCCTAAACTTGATATGGTTGGAAAAGCTCAGAGGCTCATATCATATGATTCAACAATCCTAAACTTGATATGGTTGGAAAAGCTCACACGCTCGAACTTAAGTTCGAGCCTCTTTGTTCTTTTGCACATAAGACACAACAATCCTAAACTTGATATGGCTGGAAAAGCTGAGGCTTGAACTTAAGTTCGAGCCTCTTTGTTCTTTTGCACATAAGACACAACAATCCTTAACTTGATATGGTTGGAAAAGTTGAGAGGCTCGAACTTAAGTTCGAGCCTCTTTTATCTTTTGCTCATATCATGTGATCCAACAATCCTAAACTTGATATGGCTGAAAAAGCTAAGGCTCATATCATGTGATCCAACAATCCTGAACTTGATATGGTTGGAAAAAGCTGAGAGGCTTGAACTCCTCTTTGTTCTTTTGCTCATATCATGTGACCCAACAATCCTATAACACACAAAAATTCTAAACTTGATATGGTTGGAAAAGTTGAGAGGCTCTAACTCCTCTTTGTTCTTTTGCTCATATCATCTGACCAAACAATCCTAAAATTGATATGGTTTGAAAAGCACAGAGGCTCGAACTTAAGTTCGAGCTTCTTTGTTCGTTTGCTCATATCATGTGATCCAACAATCCTAAACTTGATATGGTTGGAAAATCTTAGAGGCTCATATCATATGATCCAACAATCCTAAACTTGATATGGTTGGAAAAGCTTAGAGGCTCGAATTTAAATTCAAGCCTCTTTGTTCTTTTGCACATAAGACACAACAATCCTAAACTTGATATGGCTGGAAAAGCTGAGGCTCATATCATGTGATCCAACAATCTTAAACTTGATATGGTTGGAAAAGCTCAGACGCTCGAACTTAACTTCGAGCCTCTTTGTTCTTTTGCACATAAGACACAACAATCCTAAACTTGATATGGCTAGAAAAGTTGAGGCTCATATCATGTGATCCAACAAATCGTGAACTTGATATGGTTGGAAAAGCTGAGAGGCTCGAATTTAAGTTTGAGCCTCTTTGTTCTTTTGCTCATATCATGTGATCCAACAATTCTAAACTTGATATGGTTGGAAAAGCTAAGAGGCTCGAACTTAAATTCAACCTCTTTGTTCTTTTGCACCTAACACACAACAATCCTAAACTTGACATGGCTAGAAAAGCTTAGGCTTATATCATGTGATCCAACAATCCTAAACTTGATATGATTGGAAAAGCTCAGAGGCTCGAACTTAAGTTCGAGCCTCTTTGTTCCTTTAAGTTCGAGAAACCTAAACTTGATATGGCTGGAAAAGCTAAGGCTCATATCATGTGATCCAACAATCCTAAACTTGATATGGTTGGAAAAGCTCAGAGCCTCTTTGTTCTTTTGCACATAAGACACAACAATCCTAAACTTGATATGGCTGGAAAAGCTGAGGCTCATATCATGTGATCCAACAAATCCTGAACTTGATATGGTTGGAAAAGCTCAGAGGCTCAAACTTAAGTTCGAGCCTCTTTGTTCTTTTGCACATAAGACACAACAATCCTAAACTTGATATGGTTGGAAAAGCTGAGAGGCTCGAATTTAAGTTTGAGCCTCTTTGTTCTTTTGCTCATATCATGTGATCCAACAATTCTAAACTTGATATGGTTATGAAAAGCTTAGAGGCTCAAACTTAAATTCGAGCCTCTTTGTTCTTTTGCACCTAACACACAATAATCCTAAACTTGACATGGTTGGAAAAGCTGAGGCTTATATCATGTGATCCAACAATCCTAAACTTGATATGGTTAGAAAAGCTCAGTTAAGTTCGAGCCTCTTTGTTCTTTTGTACATACGAGACAAGAAACCTAAACTTGATATGGCTGGAAAAGCTCAGAGGCTCGAACTTAAGTTCGAGCCTCTTTGTTCTTCTGTTCATATCATGTGATCCAACAATCCTGAACTTGATATGGTTGGAAAAGCTTAGAGGCTCGAACTTAAGTTCAAGCCTCTTTGTTCTTTTGCACATAACACACAACAATCCTAAACTTGATATGGTTGGAAAAGCTCGGAGGCTCGAACTCAGAGCCTCTTTGTTCTTTTGCTCATATCATGTAACCAAACAATCCTAAACTTGATATGGTTAGAAAAGCTCAGAGGCTCGAACTTAAGTTCGAGCCTCTTTGTTCTTTTGCACATAAGACACAACAATCCTAAACTTGATATGGCTCGAAAACTGAGGCTCATATCATGTGATACGACAATCCTGAACTTGATATGGTTGGAAAAGCTCAGAGGCTCGAACTTGAGTTCAAGCCTCTTTGTTCTTTTGCACATAAGACACACCAATCCTAAACTTGATATGGTTGGAAAAGCTGAGAGGCCCAAACTTAAGTTCGAGCCTCTTTGTTCTTTTGCTCATATCATGTGATCCAACAATTCTAAACTTGATATGCTCTTTGTTTTTTTCCTCATATCATGTGACCAAACAATACTAAACTTGATATGGTTGGAAAAGCTCCAAGGCTCAAACTTAATCTTTTGCACATAAGACACAACAATCTAAACTTGATATGGCTGGAAAAGCTCAGAGGCTCGAACTTAAGTTCGAGCCTCTTTGTTCGTTTGCTCATATCATGTAATCCAACAATCCTAAACTTGATATGGTTGGAAAAGCTCAGAGGCTCGAACTTAAGTTCGAGCCTCTGTTCTTTTGCACATATCGTGTGATCCAACAATCCTAAACTTGATATGGTTGGAAGAGCTCAGAGGCTCGAACTTAACTTCGAGCCTCTTTGTTGTTTTGCAAATAAGACACAACAATCCTAAACTTGATATGGCTGGAAAAGCTGAGGCTTATATCATGTGATCCAACAATCCTAAACTTGATATGGTTGGAAAAGCTCAGAGGCTCGAACTTAAGTTTGAGCCTCTTTGTTCTTTTGCACATAAGCTGGAAAAGCTGAGGCTCATATCATGTGATCCAACAATCCTGAACTTGATATGGTTGGAAAAGCTCAGAGGCTCGAACTTAAGTTCGAGCTTCTTTGTTCTTTTGCACATAAGACACACCAATCCTAAACTTGATATGGTTGGAAAAGCTGAGAGGCTCAAACTTAAGTTCAAGCCTCTTTGTTTTTTTGCTCATATCATGTGATCCAACAATTCTAAACTTGATATGGTTGGAAAAGCTCAGAGGCTCGAACTTAAGTTTGAGCCTCTTTGTTCTTTTGCACATAACACACAACAATCCTAAACTTGATATGACTGGAAAAGGTCAGAGTTCGAGCCTCTTTGTTCTTTTCCTCATATCATGTGACCAAACAATACTAAACTTGATATGGTTGGAAAAGCTCAAAGGCTCGAACTTAATCTTTTGCACATAAGACACAACAATCCTAAACTTGATATGGCTGGAAAAGCTCAGAGGCTCAAACTTAAGTTCGAGCCTCTTTGTTCGTTTGCTCATATCATGTGATCCAACAATCCTAAACTTGATATGGTTGCAAAAGCTCAGAGGCTCGAACTTAAGTTCGAGCCTCTGTTCTTTTTCAATATCATGTGATCCAACAATCCTAAACTTGATATGGTTGGAAAAGCTCAGAGGCTCGAACTTAAGTTCGAGCCTCTTTGTTGTTTTGCAAATAATACACAACAATCCTAAACTTGATATGGCTGAAAATCATGTGATCCAACAATCCTAAACTTGATATGGTTGGAAAAGCTCAGAGGCTCCAACTTAAGTTCGAGCCTCTTTGTTCTTTTGCACATAAGCTGGAAAAGCTGAGGCTCATATCATGTGATCCAACAATTCTGAACTTGATATGGTTGGAAAAAGCTCAGAGGCTCAAACTTAAGTTCGAGCCTGTTTGTTCTTATGCACATAAGACACAACAATCCTAAACTTGATATGGTTGGAAAAGCTGAAGTT
>CM035427.1:93076170-93083670 GCA_020310875.1 Ceratopteris richardii | reverse complement strand
CATATCCTTTGTAGCAATGTGAAAGAACCATTCTTCCATAGGTTTTTCTATCCTTCATTGTTATTCTATAAGCATCACATGTCCATCAAACATTTATAAAAAGTCATTATTTAAAACAAATGTCAATTCAGAAAGCATATATACAACTCACTTCATCGCTTCATTACTGGAGTTAGCATATTAAAGCACATCAAGATAAGAATATCCAACCTATTGATTAATGGACACACGTGTTGAAGTTGAAAATGAAAATTCCTATGAAACATACACCTCCATCAAATGTTTAAAGCTATTGTGAAAGTTTCTTGTCTTTTGCCCTTCGGGTCGTCCTGAACCTATTCTAATTTTTGTAATTACAAAACTTCCATATTAAATAGAAAATTATAAACCCACCCACAATCTAGCCACTAGATCGACACTTGCTCACCACCACTCCTACGAGCTCTACCTTAAGGCATAAAGCTTATACTTGCACACATTGAGATTTTCACACATGTGTAGAGGCATGCACGATATGCAATAGCATAACTTTTCAATCATTGTGTGCTCAGTGATACACATTTCTACATAGAGACTATGGTGCAATAGTACAATATATATCAAGCAAATAGTGCCAAGCTACATCTCTCTCTCTCTCTCTCTCTCTCTCTCTCTCTCTCTCTCTCTCTCTCTCTCTCTCTCTCTCTCTCTCTCTCTCTCTCTCTCTCTCTCGTGTACGCGCACGCGGAGTACCTCCTTTCGTGACCTCGAGGAACTCACAAGCTCTTGCTGTGAATGAACGTACAAAGTTCTACACCTTTGAATTCACGAGGAACTCATGAAGTCCTACGCCTCTGAATGTATGCTGTGTACATTCATATTCATATAGATTGCCTCTGCCTCTACATCACTAAAGATGATGATCAACTAGTATCATTTTCTAAAAATGTCGAACTCCTCATTACATTAGCTAATCATGGAGCCACCATAAAGGAAATCAATAAAAATCTTCGCTTGAAGCTAAAGAAATCATATCTATGATAGATAAGCATTTTTTTTAGGGA
Organism: Ceratopteris richardii; assembly: GCA_020310875.1. Lineage (NCBI taxonomy): Eukaryota > Viridiplantae > Streptophyta > Polypodiopsida > Polypodiales > Pteridaceae > Ceratopteris > Ceratopteris richardii. The sequence goes on along the minus strand of CM035427.1, from coordinate 93,082,627 downwards.
TTGAAGTCATTAAAAAGAGAAACAAATATTTATTATAAAAAGGAAATTTGTACTTTATATACTTTCAAAGTTTGAAATGTCTTATTGTTAGTATAGCATCAAAACTATGGTCACATAATCAAAGGTAAGTCCTCACACATAAGACGAAGTGAAGGATGTTAAGTTTTAAACAATCAATTGTCGGACTACTACTATATGAAACTATCTCAATATCTAATTTCGCATATGTAGTTGTTGTCTTATGTCCATACATGTAGGCACTCAAGTTGGCACATCTATTCACACTAAGGAGGTTTGCGATATTTCAAAGGAATAGTGAATGAGTGGCTCTTCTATACATACGAAGAGGACTTGCAAGTCAAAACCTATTTTCATGGTTATTTTTCTAGCTCTAAAGATGGAAGAAGGAGCACAAGCGGTTATGGCCGAGAGAAAGACTCTCTTGGATTTCAAAGAAACGGTCCACTATATCTCCTTCATCTATTGAATTAGTGCGTAGGGCATTATGCTAAGTCTGCCATGACTTCAATTTACAAGCAGATAAAAAGAAATAAAATGTGATTATTTGAGTAGTTTATACTTGACAGAAAACCGTATTTTCCATCAACCATCATAAAACATTTAGGTGTTCCTTCATTTCATGACGGTGAAATTGATTGAAGTGAAGTTAAAAGGCAACATGTGAGCACAAATGAGAAATTTGCAAGCTCGCTCATCAAATATCGTGATGCAACAAAGCTTCTTAAGCTCAAGAGGTGCATTGGCAGGAGGATCAAGGTGATTTATAAATAGGAATAGTTGGAAATTAAGCTCCAATGTTTGGTACCTAAAAATAATATTGAAGGCCAAAATTGAACAATCACAATTTGAGCCTCAATTTGGGAGTTTCCATATTAATTATGAATTGCAGTGCCAAGTATTTTATAATTATTCTAAAGTGAAAATCGAAATTGTTAGTGCTCTACTTACATTTTTGAAATAATGTCTTCACCAAGACCACGCACCATGGGGATTATTTGTAAAGATATGTTTTCTACCTGAAACATTATATACCATAAAGTCAAAGAGGTACAAAAAAACCAAAAAAGGATTCAACACCAAAGTATTCAAGATGTAATTAGAGAACTTCCTAAGCAAATCCAAGACTTGCAAATCAAAGTAGATCAATCTTCTTTGAGTACCACCATGAAAATTAACATGAAGATTCCTAAGAAATTTGAAATTTGATGTGCTAAGATCAATCTTTCAAGGATCTTTGCAACTAATAAATCTATTCACAAGGATGCAATTAGAAGGATACTTAGATGATGCTTCATTAGTATGACTCATAGGAGCTTAATTTAGCGTTGATCTTTCATGGTTTGCACCTATCCTTGGCATCTATTTGAGAGTTCACATCTTTGTTTTGAGACACCAATTTTTCACATGTTGCTGAAATAAAGCGAAGACATCTATATGTAAGTAATAGACCCACTTCTATCAATGCATCAACATTTAAAAAAAACCATGTTTGATCTCACATGGCAGAATGACTATTCTATTAAACCATTTCTATGGGGCTTATGTAATCATATCAAGGAACTTAGGTTGACCATGATCAAGGTAACTCCTTTGAGTGGATTCATGAATCAAGCATTCGAGTTTGATAATAAGTTTGTCAATAGAAAGCAAGAGAACAATATTTGTTTTTAAGATGGAGAATACAAGTTTACCTCAATTCCTCAACAACATATCTTGGATGAATCTCAACTATAACTCATATAGCTTACTAATATCAAGATCAAGTGACTTAGAACGAGGGGAATACAATGAATTATGATTCTAATGTGGAAATCATGATCATATGCTATTCAAATATCCAAAGAAGAAGAAATAAGATGTATAGGAGTTTCCCACAATCACCATCCCACATCAATAAGATCATCATCTGAGTCAAAATAAGAATATATTCCTTCATGAGATTCATGTACATGATTATGCACCTATATATATTATAAACCCTTTTCACTCTACCATTGTTATGCATCATTATCATGCTCACATACCACATACCAAAAAATCTCTAGAGACCAAGAGCTATATAGAATCCATCCCAAAAATCTCATAGGTGATCATGAAGTGAGGGAATGTAACCATTCCTCATAGAACTTGTAGAGGTGGTAATGTCATGGAGACATAGATATACCTTGATTTAGACGTAAATATCCTATATATATATATATGTGTGTGTGTGTGTGTGTGTGACAAATAACAAATGAGTTCAACAAAAGTGTTTTTTCTTAATGGTGATATATCTACATTTGATTGATGGAAATGTTGTAGAAAATGATGTAAGATTAGTGAACTCCTCTTCTCTATAGTAATCTCTAATATAGTGTGGTGATTTTCTTGTGCCATGTGGACAATCTTGTATGTTCCTTGTTTGCTATCTCAGTGTTACAAGTTGAGAATTTATCTCAATGGGAATCTCATTTCACAAGTTACCAATGAAAGAAGGTAACAAGGTATGATAAACATGCTTTGAGATAACCAGTGCAACAAGTTATGATAAACTGACCAAAGTACACTGGACCACTTCTGTGGAATGGATGCAGAGAATATAGGCATATTCAAAGTCCAATTTCCATTGTTTGAGGGATTGCAAGATAAAGCCCCACTTTAAATTTTCATAACCTTTTTCAAGTTAAATATTACATTGTCAAAAGAGAAGATGTGTCTATGCTTGATTGCAAGTTTGCATTCTATGAATATGTGCATGGCGTGTACTCCTATGTGTGCTATTATATGTGCATATGAGCTAATAATAATTTGATTGCTATTAAGAGCAGTTACAATAGTGTTTACATGAGGATTGGATACTTCAACCCTCTTTGATTGTAATTTGTATGTCAAGAGTTTTTGAAATTAATCCTCATCTATGTTTTCTTGATCATATCCTATGTCTTTCTCTTTCCTACTTCATCTTGCTTTCTTTGACTTGTTTCTTATGAGTTCATACCCGTAGTGTGTGTGCATTGTGGGGTATGTGCACGTGTGTGTGTGTATGTGCATGTATTCATTCTTATATCTATATCCAACATTGGGCATTGATGACATTAGTATGGATTACTTCAATTTTTGTTTCAATAGATGCATTGATCTAGTTCCCATCTCTTGGAATCTCTCATCGTGTTCTGATTTCATCTTTCCAAACTCATTTTTAATTAGAAATTACACTAGATCCTATATCTTTTGTTTTTCTCTCATAGATTCTTTTTCCCTATGTTGACTAAACTCGTCAAAGCAGACTTCATTATGCCTTTCTTTCTTAAGCTCATCCCAAGTAAGATGCATATGAACTTAAACCATCAATAATTGATCCTATTGCAACTCTTTCAAAATATGTGATCATCATATTGTTAGGAAGTCCATGAACTTGTGCTTGTTGTTCAAATGCCATACTCAACGACATTCATGCCCGTAAATATTCATTTTTCTTTAAGAATTTCTTGCACTACCCTAGCCCATTGTATCTCATCTAAAATAGTTTTGAATAAATTCTCCACAATGCAAGAACTTCAAAAGGTTTTACTTCAAATTAGTTCATGAAGAGACTCCACAAGTGAGTGAAAGTGAAAGAAAATCTTTTGTTTTTATACGAATTGATGAACAGAACTTGAATACAATAGCAATATATGCAAGTGAAGTATGACAAAAGGACTGATTCTATTGACAAAAAGGGTGAAGCAATGAAGTTAAGACATTTGCAAGAATTTTTGAAGGTTCTCATATTAAAATAGATTGTCCCTCAGCACCAAGGAACTCTTACAAAGTATTGAACAATCTTCAAATTCAATGCAAGAAGTTGTAATGCTTTGAACCTACTAGAAACTTGAAAAGAAATAGATCCAAATGCAAAAATGCAAACTGATATCACCTAAACTTATGTTGTATTTGTGGAATGTTTCATGTTGGATTGAGATGTTGTGAAGGTCTAGAGTTGGATGGATTATTTCCAATTTCATGTGTTTCAGAAGATGGCACATGTTTGATGCTTTAAGCAAGTCTAAGTGATAAATTTGGAATTCATATGATAAATGAAAAATGCAATAAAGAAAAATATTTGATTTTCGTAGCGAACTAGGTATTGAATTCATAATTTTAAGAGCACAAACGACACACTTTATTTAGAACTTCTATCTCACCCCAAATTTCTCTACTTCATGATAACTTTCTTGAGCACTCCTCATATGAATCTCTAAGACTTGTTCCTCCCATATCTATATAATCCATAAATTAGATTCTGTCTGAATTCACTCAGATCAAAGCAAACAAAAATATGTATTAATTTCACTTCTAGATTCATAGGATCTATCTTCCTCAATTCAACATTAATCCATCCTTTGATTACAAATTTTGTTTGATGACAGTGAGAAATAGTGCACAATCTACTTGTATCCATATTTCCTCAATTTTTGCTCCTACAATCAACGTCCTTTGCTCTTCAATATCTACCAATATAGATAAATATTCTATGCTCCTCCAACTCCTCATATCTCCTACGAATATATAGATAAGAGAAAAAACATGAACCATGTGATTTGCTTTGGTTTTTATTAATGTGTTTTTTAATTATTTTTTGTTTTCTTTGTTTTTGTATCTAGAATTTTCACATTGTTCTACATTATATTCATTATTTTTTTTTTTTATTAATTTGTGGACTTAGAAGACAATCTACCAGCCAATCTCAAGATTCCACCCTCTCTTGGATTTCAAAGAAACGGTCCACTATATCTCCTTCATCTATTGAATTAGTGCGTAGGGCATTATGCTAAGTCTTCCATAACTTCAATTTACAAGCAAATAAAAAGAAATAAAATGCGATTATTTGAGTAGTTTATACTTGGCAGAAAACCAAATTTTCCATCAACCATCATAGCACATTTAGGCCTTCATTTCATGACGGTGAAATTGATTGAAGGTGAAGTTAAAAGGCAACATGTGAGCACAAATGAGAAATTTGCAAGCTCGATCATCAAATATCGTGATGCAACAAAGCTTCTTAAGCTCAAGAGGTGCATTGGCATGGAGGATCAAGGTGATTTATAAATAGGAATAGTTGGAAATTAAGCTCCAATGTTTGGTACCTAAAAATAATACTGAAGGCCAAAATTGAACAATCACAAATTGAGCGTCAATTTGGGAGTTTCCATAATTATGAATTGCAGATAAAATCAATCGTGAAGTGGTCAATGGAAAGTGCACTAGTTAATTGGTAGCTAGGATGCTACATAGTGCCAAGTATTTTATAATTATTTTAAGGTGAAAATCGAAATTGTTAGTGCTCTACTCACATTTTTGAAATAATGTCTTCACCAAGACCACGCACCATGGGGATTAGTTGTAAAGAAATATTTTCTACCTGAAACATTATATACCATACAGTCAAAGAGGTACAAAAAAACCAAAAACGGATTCAACACCAAAGTATTCAAGATGTAATTAGAGAACTTCATAGGCAAATCCAAGACTTGGAGTAGATCAATCTTCTTCGAGTACCACCATGGAAAGCAACATGAAGAAAATTCCAAGGGTGAGCATTCCTAAGAAATTTGATGTGCTAAGATCAATCTTTCAAGGATTTTTGCAACTAATAAATCTCTTCACAAGGATGCAATTAGAAGGATACCTAGATGATGCTTCTTTAGTATGACTCATAGGAGCTTAATGTAGCACTGAACATAGCATACATTCAGAGGCGCAGGACTTCGTGAGTTCCTCGTGAATTCAGAGGCCCAAGACTTCATACGTTCATTCACAGCAGGAGCTCGTGAGTTCCTCGGGGTCACGAAAGGAGGTACTCCGCGCGCGCGTACACGAGAGAGAGATGTAGCTTGTCACTATTTGTTTGATATATATTGTACTATTGCGCCATAGTCTCTATGTAGAAGTGTGTATCACTGAGCATACAATGATTGAAAAGTTATGTTATTGCATATCGTGCATGCCTCTACATGTGTGTGAAAATCTCAATGTGTGCAAGTATAAGCTTTATGCATTAAGGTAGAGTTCGTAGGAGCGGTGGTGAGCAAGTGTCGATCTAGTGGCTAGATTGTGATTGTGAGTCGGTTTACAATTTTCTATTTCATATGGAAGTTTTGTAATTACAAAAATTAGAATAGGTTCAGGACGACCCGAAGGGCAAAAAGACAAGACACTTTCACAATAGCTTTAAACATTTTATGGAGGTGTATGTTTCATAGGAATTTTCATTTTCAACTTCAACATGTGTGTCTAGTAATCAATAGGTTGGATATTCTTATCTTGATCTGCTTTAATGTGCTAACGCCAGTAATGAAGCGATGAAGTGAGTTGTATATATGCTTATTGAATTGACATTTGCTTTAAATGATGTGATGAAACTCGAAGTTGTCCAATGGCGACTCGAAGCTGGTGGGGTAGGTATGTCTGCATGTAG
>CM035427.1:93056170-93066170 GCA_020310875.1 Ceratopteris richardii | reverse complement strand
AACTTCAGTTTGTGTTTCAATTCAACGTGGAGAGAGAGAGTTTCGAACTTAAGTTTGAGGTTGTATTCAATGCGCAGTTTGAAAGCTTTCAAACTTAAGTTTGAGCTTCTATTCAAGTTGGAATATAAGAAGCCCAAACTTAAGTTTGAGAATCAAAGAGGATGGAATTTTAGTTTGAGTTTCAATTCAACTTGGAGAGAGAGAGTTTGAGCATATATTCAATTTAGAGTCGAACTCTCTCTCTCCAAGTTGAATTGAAACTCAAACTTAATTGAACACACAAATTTGAAATCTATTCAATGTGCAATCTGAAAGGCTCAACTTTAAGTTTGAGCCTCTATTCAATTTTGAGTTAGAGAGGCTTGAACTTAAGTGAACACACAAATTTGATGTGCAATTTGAAAGGGTCAAATTTAAGTTTGAGCCTCTATTTAATTTGAAGTTAGAGAGGCTTGAACTTAAGTGAACACACAAATCTGAAATCTATTCAATGTGCAATCTTTCAAATATGTGTGTTTGTGTATGTGTGTGTGTATATGTATATGTATATATACATATGTGCACACACACATATATATTTGAGGCTGTCGTCTTGCACATAGGAGCTTATTTAAATTTCAGCTAGTACCAACTTTGTGCATCTTTGTCTGCATCTATGCAAGCACGTGTCCATAGAGTGTTTGCATGTGCATGAACCTCGGCAAAGGTCCTTGAACTTCATTAGAGTTTTTAGTCCATTTGTAATCACCTTTGCCTATGGGAAGCCACCTTTGGCTCACGAAATGAAGTCCTAGATTCAAAGTTATATCGGTTCCTATTTAAGTCCAAGCCTTTGACTTTTCCAGCAAAAAAGGTAGTATTTTCAAATCAAAGCTATTTTGAAATTTGAACAAAAGATGCTCCAACTTAAGTTCGAGCCTTTGAATATGATATGAAGCTCGGACTTAAGTTTGAACCTCTAAATTTTGATTTTTTTGTATCACATCATATGAAACTCGAACTTAAGTTCGAGCTTTTGAATCATATCAAGCAATTTGTTAAGTTACATGATACTCGAACTTAAGTTTGAGCCTCAATTTTTCAGCGAAAAGAAGAGTATTTTTAATTCAAATCTTTTTGAAATTTGAACAAAAGACGTAGTTGAACACTCTCTTCACATGATATGAGGCTTGAACTTCTGAATATGCTATGAAGTTCGAGCCTCTCAATTTTGAGTTTGTTGTGTCACTTAATATGAGGCTCAAACTTAAGTTCAAGATTCTGAATCATATCAAGTCTTAGTCTATTGAGTTACATGATATGAGGCTCGAAGTTCGAGCCTCTCATCTTTCCAACAAAAAGAAGAGTATTTATAACTCAAATCTATTTTGAAATTTGAACAAAAGATGCTTGAACTTAAGTTTGAGCCTGTTAAGTTGAACACTCTCTTACATCCAAAAGAACTAAGTTAAGATGGAACTTAAGTTTGGATGTCGACTCAAGTTGGACTTTATGATTCAATCCTTGTTGAACTTGGAGTCAGAGAGATTATAACTTGAGTTTGAACCTCTATTCAACTTCAAGTCAGTGAAGCTAAAACCTAAGTTAGATGTTAATTCAGCTTGGATTTTAAGACTGAATCTCAGTTGAACTTAGAGTCGGAGAGGTTCGAACTTAAGTTTGAGCTTGTATTCAATGTGCTGTTTGAAAGCTTTCAACTTAAGTTTGAGCCTCTATTCAAGTTGGAATCTAAGAAGCCCAAACTTAAGTTTGAGAATCAAAGAGAATCGATCTTCAGTTTGAGTTTCAATTCAACTTGGAGAGAGAGAGTTTGAGCATATATTCAATTTAGAGTCGAACTCTCTCTCTCTCTCTCTCTCCAACTTGATTTGAAACTCAAACTTAAGTGAATACACAAATTTGAGATCTATTCAATGTGCAATCTGAAAGGCTCAAATTTAAGTTTGAGCTTCTATTCAATTTGGAGTTGGAGAGGCTTAAACTTAAGTGAACACACAAATTTTAAATCTATTCAATGTGCATCTTTTGTTCATATCAAGGAGTTTGTTAAGTTACATTGTTGGGAGTGATGGTTGAATGCACTCAGAAGATTTGAGTTGGTACTGCTAATCCTGCTTTGCACCAGCCCTCTTGATCCTTTTCTCTGATTCTACTCCTTGATGCTGCAGCGAAGACTGAGCCTTGTGGAAACTGATATAAGACTGTGTTTTAACTTTTCTGGAAAAAATTTCACCGAAATTTCACCAGACTGCCACTGTACTGTCACCGTAATTGTACCGGAATTGTACCGGAATGAACTTCAATTTTGTTTATAATTACTTCAAGTGGACATACATGAAGTAAGGAAGTGATACAAAAACTTCCTTAACTTACTGAGCACTTTCTGACGTTTAAGGAAAAACTCCTCTAGTTCAGACAGCCTCTTTTCGGTCAGACTCTGTACTGTATGTAGATATCTTTTCCACCGGAAAGATTGATCAACTAAAAGTAGAGATGTCTAGCTATAGAGTGAGCTATTTCTCATACAAAGCTTTGCATTACTCTACAAGATTTATTTTGTTCTTCTACCGGAAAATTACTCGTTTACTATAAGAATTGCAACAGTGAGCACTTTGACTGTAATTTCTTGATTTCTCGAAATTGGCTGGACCAAGTTGCTTCAACTTTGTATGCTTGTGGTATGTTTTGAGTTGAATCTATCAAGCATTGAATCACTTGATTTAGTTAAGTAGATCCTGAGATATACTTCTTCAAGGTTGACAGACTTGAAGATGATGACTCAGAAAATCACAGAGTAGATGAATGTAAGTATTTGTATTAGATCATGTAAATGTACATTCCCACTGGCATGATAAACATAGCTCAATGGTACTCAGAGGTGTAGGCTATAAAGTAGACCTCACACACTCAGTGATTGATACAGTAATGCCTCGGGATGAGTGAGGAACCACTCGCGACATTTTTCCTTGTAGCTTTTATAGGAATTGAGTGATGACTTGAATTAGAATTCAAATCAATCTCCTAAAATCTTTCGCCTAAAAAAGTTGATTGAGATATTCTCTCGATCAATCAACCGCCTTTTTCATGTCTTTCTATCAATTTAGCGTGATTGCATAATGATGCGCCAAGTCATTTATATTTTTACAATAGATAAAATGGTAAGAAATCATAGGCATAAGTTCCTATGGTCTTCGCTTCATGTATAGTCTTCAAGGTAGATATCCAAGCCAAATGTGAAGGCTTGACTTGTACCAACAGCTCCCCCTCAAGCCAAACATTTTGGCTCAAGTCTTTAGCTTCATTCTTCAATCACATCCTGCAATCCAATCATGGATTTGAATTTGCATAACTTAGTTCCATCCAAAGCTTTAGTGAGTAAATCTGCACATTGCATATTAGTGGACACATAAGTCAACTGAATATCTTTGCTTAGCAACTTTTCTCTCACATAGTGGTAATGAACCTCTATGTGTTTTGTCCTAGCATGATATATTGGATTAGCTGCCAGGTGAAGAGAACTTGTATTATCTCCAAATATAACTGGTGGTCTTGTATATAAGCCTAGCTCTGTATACAGAAGCTTTAACCAGATAGCTTCTTGAGTGGCATTTGCTAGCCCTCTATACTCTGCCTCAGTAGATGACAATGCTACTGTAGGTTGCTTCTTGGCTGACCAAGAAATTGGTTTATCACCTGCAAAACATATGTATCCTGATGTGCTTCTACTATCATCCTTGCATCCTGCCCAATCTGCATCTGAATAAACTTTAATTTCAATATCTGATGTATAAGGAAAGTACAAACCATGGTTCTGAGTTCCCTTTAGATACTTCAAGATCTTCTTTGCTGCTTCTAGGTGAGGTACCCTTGGTTTGTGCATGAATTGGCTGAGCACACTTACACCATATGCTATGTCAATTCTAGTCAAGGTAGCATAGTTCAAACTACCTACCATACTTTGGTATCCAATGATGTCTTGGACTTCTTCTCCTTCATGAGCACTTAGCTTTAGATTGACTTCCATTGGAGTAGTAGATATTTTAGCATCCTGCAAGCCAAACTTCTTGACCATATCCTGTACATACTTCTTTTGAGTGATATATATACCTGAGTTGGTGTAGACTAACTCAAGACCTAAGAAATACTTTAATAATCCAAGATCACTGATCTTGAATTCCTTCATCATCTGTCCTTTGATATGTCTAATTCCCTGAACATCATTGCCTGTAATAATGATGTCATCAACATAAACACATAAATATATTACCTCTGTACTACTTCTCTTTATAAACAGAGAAGTGTCTGCTTTACTCATCACAAATCCTTGATCTTGGAGATATGTTGTCAACCTGTAATTCCATGCTCTGGGTGCCTGCTTTAAACCATACAGAGCCTTCTTCAATTTACAGACATGATTTACCTTTTTTTGATCTTCATAGCCAGGTGGTTGTGACATGTAGACTTCTTCAGATATCCATCCATTCAAGAATGCATTCTTCACATCCAATTGGTACATGTTCCAATTCTTGGATGCAGCTACACTCACCATAACTCTGATAGTTGGCATCTTAGCCACAGGAGAAAATGTCTCCTCATAATCAATGCCTTGGGTTTGTGCAAAACCCTTGGCTACCAACCTAGCTTTATACCTGTTTATTGTACCATCTGAATTCCTTTTGAGTTTGTAAATCCATCTGGATCCTATCACCTTCATGGAGTCCTTTCTGGGTACCAAGTCCCAAGTATCACTCTCTTTGAGAGCCTGCATTTCTTCAGCCATTGCTTCCTTCCATTCTGGTTTAGTGATTGCTTCTTCAAATGAACCTGGTTCTTCATTTAATAGATCCTTTGCAAGATATACAGAATGCTTAGTTACAAGAGAAGTGTCATACCCATATCTGATAGGCCTCTTACTTTCTCTCTGAGATCTCCTCATTGCTTGAGTTCAGGATTCTGGTATATCCTCTAGCTTCTTCATCTTCATCTTTCCTTTGGACTTCCATGCCTTGAATTCCTCAAGGTTGATTGTGTCATCATCATCTGAACTTGAGTCTTCTTTCTGGACTGGTTCCTTCTTGGTAGGCTCTGGGAAGTCTTCTTCTCTATCATAAGGTAGACTAACCTTCCTGCATTCATTTTCATACCATGAGTCATTCTCATCAAAGATGACATCTCTGCTTACCTTGAAACCTTTGTTTGAGGGGTTATAGAACCTGTATCCCTTCTGATTCAAATCATAACCAATGAAGATACATTTTTCAGCTTTAGGATCTAGCTTTCCTCTTACTTGTGAAGGTATATGCACATATGCAACACATCCAAAGATTTTGCAATGATCCAGAGATGGTCTCTTACCATGCCAAGCCTCATAGGGTGTCATTCCATCAAGTGTCTTTGATGGCAACCTGTTAATGAGATATGTGGCAGTAGATACACTCTCTGCCCAAAGATAATTTGGCAACTTCTTTTCATTAAGCATAGACCTTGCTGTTTCTACAATGAGTCTATTGCTTCTTTCAGCTACCCCGTTTTGTTCAGGTGAGTACCTTGTGGTGATCTCCCTTTTGATGCCTCTTTCCTGCAAGAATTCTTCAAAGTCATTGGAGAAGTATTCTCCACCACCATCTGATCTTAGCTTCTTCAAGTTTCTTCCTGTTTGGTTTTCAACCAGTGCAAGATACTTCTTGAAACAATTAAACACTTCATCCTTATGCTTCATGAAATATAAGACAGTCCACCTGCTATAGTCATCAATGAAGGACACATAGTACCTTGATCCAGATATGGATGGTTCCTTGCTAGGTCCCCAAACATCTGTATGCACTAATTCTAGATAATCTTTATGCATAAAACCTTTCTTGATATAAGGCAATCTGTGTGACTTACCAAATTGACAAGCTCCACACTTGTATATCATGTGTTGCTTGGATACATTAGGTATCCCAAGCACACATTGATCCCTGCACATTTGCTTTAAGGTCCTTTCACCAATGTGACCTAACCTCTTGTGCCAAATTTCCAATTCCGATAGCGTTTGATCCTTGTAATTGTACAGAGCAATGTTTTTGGTGTCTTCAAGCTCAAAAGTAAATAACCTACCTGATTTTTCTCCCTTGGCTATTCTTCTGAATCCATGTCTTGGGTCTTCCACATATGCTCCATGTTGTGTGAATCTGACCTGCAAACCTTTTTCCACAATCTGACCTACACTCATTAGGTTCTTGGTGATTGTTGGAACATACAATACTCTGCTCAATAAATTCTGATTACCATCACATGTTTTGACATTGCCTACTTTAACAACTGAATGTTTAGTGTCATCACCTGTCTGTACCTGATGTTTGCCTTTGGGTTCTTCCAAATCAGAAAGTAGTGCCACATTGCGAGCTACATGGTTAGAACAACCTGAATCAATATAAAATAAATGATCATCATTTGTACCTATCTTGGAGGTCATATTCATGATCAATAGGGAGTCATCTTGCTCCTCTGCATAATTGTTGTAGTCTTTCCTATTTCTGTATCCACCTTGATAATTGCTATTGTGATTGTAGTTATTGTTGTAGCCATGGTAGTTTTGAGATTGGTTGAATCTGCCTCTGCCTTGAGAGTATCCTCCTCTTGAGTAGCCTCTTCCTCTCTGATTCTTATAATTTCTGTAACACTCGTTTGTGGTATGGTTAGACAATCCACAAATGTTGCATGGTGATGAGTTGTAGGGTCTCCCCCTACCTTGCTTACTTCCTCTGCCTCTACCTCTTGAAGATCTACCTCTCCCTGCATAGTTTGCTTGGGAGGTAGAGCCTTCTTCATCAACCTTCTTACTTTTACTTTTATCTTTAACCTTTTTTTCAGTGTATAAGGCAGAGGAGTTGTTACCTTTTAATTGTTCTCCATTCTTTGTAAGCTTTGCTTCATGTGTGAAGAGTTGACCAATCAGGGTTGTTAGATCAGGTGCTTGGATGTCCATGTATAAATCCATTGTTGTGGTAAAGCTCTCCCATTTGTCATCAGCCTTTAGTCCATTGATTACCTGCCTTACTATTTGTTCCTCTTCAATCTCTTCTCCAATACTTGCCAGTTGGTCTGCAATGTCTTTGACCCTAGTGACAAAATCTGAAACTGATTGCTTTGATTGCTTCCTAAGAGTGGTGAATTCAATCCATAGTTGATTCTTCCTGGCCCTTGTGTTGGAAGAAAAATAGTTTGACAAGATTTCCCAAGTCTCTTGGGAAGTCTTACAATTCCTTACATGAGGTAAAAGAAAGTCAGATATAGAGTTAAGAAGGTAAGACCTTGCCAAAGCATCTTTTGCACACCATTGGTTGAGTCTCTCATGTTCATCCTTTGTGGGTAATCCTCTAGTCTTGAATGAGGGCAATTCCTCATCTCCTGATATGTATCCAAATAAGCTCCTTCCTTGTAGATAGGTCTTCATCCTTAGAGACCAAGCTTGGTAATTGTTCCTGTCCAATTTATCAATGAATGAAGGAAAACCATCACCCATGATTACCTTATCTGCTCTGATACCACTGTTGGGAGTGATGGTTGAATGCACTCAGAAGATTTGAGTTGGTACTGCTAATCCTGCTTTGCACCAGCCCTCTTGATCCTTTTCTCTGATTCTACTCCTTGATGCTGCAGCGAAGACTGAGCCTTGTGGAAACTGATATAAGACTGTGTTTTAACTTTTCTGGAAAAACTTTCACCGAAATTTCACCAGACTGCCACTGTACTGTCACCGTAATTGTACCGGAATTGTACCGGAATGAACTTCAATTTTGTTTATAATTACTTCAAGTGGACATACATGAAGTAAGGAAGTGATACAAAAACTTCCTTAACTTACTGAGCACTTTCTGACGTTTAAGGAAAAACTCCTCTAGTTCAGACAGCCTCTTTTCGGTCAGACTTTGTACTGTATGTAGATATCTTTTCCACCAGAAAGATTGATCAACTAAAAGTAGAGATGTCTAGCTATAGAGTGAGCTATTTCTCATACAAAGCTTTGCATTACTCTGCAAGATTTATTTTGTTCTTCTACCGGAAAATTACTCGTTTACTATAAGAATTGCAACAGTGAGCACTTTGACTGTAATTTCTTGATTTCTCGAAATTGGCTGGACCAAGTTGCTTCAACTTTGTATGCTTGTGGTATGTTTTGAGTTGAATCTATCAAGCATTGAATCACTTGATTTAGTTCAGTAGATCCTGAGATATACTTCTTCAAGGTTGACAGACTTGAAGATGATGACTCAAAAAATCACAGAGTAGATGAATGTAAGTATTTGTATTAGATCATGTAAATGTACATTCCCACTGGCATGATAAACATAGCTCAATGGTACTCAGAGGTGTAGGCTATAAAGTAGACCTCACACACTCAGTGATTGATACAATAATGCCTCGGGATGAGTGAGGAACCACTCGCGACATTTTTCCTTGTAGCTTTTATAGGAATTGAGTGATGACTTGAATTAGAATTCAAATCAATCTCCTAAAATCTTTCGCCTAAAAAAGTTGATTGAGATATTCTCTCGATCAATCAACCGCCTTTTTCATGTCTTTCTATCAATTTAGCGTGATTGCATAATGATGCGCCAAGTCATTTATATTTTTACAATAGATAAAATGGTAAGAAATCATAGGCATAAGTTCCTATGGTCTTCGCTTCATGTATAGTCTTCAAGGTAGATATCCAAGCCAAATGTGAAGGCTTGACTTGTACCAACATACATGATATGAGGATCGAACTTAAGTTGCAGCATCTCAACTTTTTCAGTGAAAAAATAGTATTTTTGACTCAAATCTATTTTAAAATTTGAACAAAAGACATAGTTGAATACTCTCTTCACATGATATGAGGCTCGAACTTAAGTTGGAGCCTTTGAATATGCTATGAGGCTTGAACTTAAGTTCAAGCCTCTGAATCTTGAGTTTGTTGTATCACTGAATATGAGGGTCGAACTTAAGTTCGTGCTTTTGAATCATATCAAGTGTCAGTCTGTTGAGATACATGATATGAGGCACGAAGTCGAGCCTCTCATCTTTCCAGCAAAAAGAAGAGTATTCGTAACTCAAATCTATTTTGAAATTTGAACAAAAGACGTGGTTGAACACTCTCTTCACATGATATGAGGCTCGAACTTAAGTTTGAGTCTCTGAATATGCTATGAGGCTCGAACTTTTGTTCATAGTTGAACACTCTCTTCACATGAGATGAGGCTCGAACTTAAGTTCGAGCCGCTGAATATGATATGAGGATCGAACTTACGTTTGAGCCTTTGAATTTCAAGTTTGTTGTGTCACTTAATATGAGACTCGAAGTCGAGCCTCTCATCTTTCCAGCAAAAAGAAGAGTATTCATAACTCAAATCTATTTTGAAATTTGAGCAAAAGATGTAGTTGAACACTCTCTGCTATGAGGCTTGAGGCTTGAACCCTCTGAATATTGAGTTTGTTGTGTCACTTAATATGAGGCTTGAACTTAAGTACGAGCTTTTGAATCATATCAAGTCTCAGTCTGTTGAGATACATGATGCTCAAAGTTGAGTCTCTCATCTTTCCAGCAAATAGAAGAGTATTCATAACTCAAATCTATTTTGAAATTTGAACAAAAGATGCTCAAACTTAAGTTTGAGCTTGTTAAGTTGAACACTCTCCTACATCCAAAAGAACTAAGTTAAGATGGAACTTCAGTTTGGATGTCCACTAGAGTTGGACTTTAAGATTCAATCCTTGTTGAACTCAAACTCAGAGAGATTATAACTTGAGTTTGAACCTCTATTCAACTTCAAGTCAATGAAGTTGAAACTTAAGTTAGATGTCGATTCAAGTTGGAGTTTAAGATTGAATCTCAGTTGAACTTAGAGTCAGAGAGGTTTGAACTTAAGTTTGAGCTTGTATTCAATGTGCTCGTTGAAAGCTTTCAAACTTAAGTTTGAGCCTCTGTTGAAGTTGGAATCTAAGAATCCCAAGCTTAAGTTTGAGAATCAAAGAG